>JAXLNO010005875.1:227568-302499 GCA_038087875.1 Malacoraja senta
TTTACGTTTGGTCTCGCCGATATATAAGAGTCCACACTTTGGACAACGGATACAGTGGAAAAGATTGGAGGAGGTGCAAGTGAACGTCTGCCTAACCTGAAAGAACTGTCAGGGTCCCTGGACAGAGTCGAGGGAGGAGGTATAGGGACAGGTGTTGCATCTCCTGCGGTTGCAGCGGAAGGTACCTGGCGAGGAGGTGGTTTGGGTGTGAAGGAATGAGTTAACTAGGGAGTTGCGGAGGGAATGGTCCCGCGGAAGGAATTTGGAACATACTGAGTTAACACTCCTTGTTCTGTGTGGGGTAATGATGGATGCAGCAACAGCTAATGAATGTGAGGAAAAGATAACTGCAAGGATAATAAAGATAACAAGTAAACCAGTTCTAATAAATTGCTTGCCTATGTTTGATAATAAATTTGGCAGAAATTGTAATAAATCAATGAGTTGGTCTGCTTTTTCAGGACCGCAACAGAGATTAAAATAAATGAGCGAGGTTGGTACTTATGTAGGCAGGAGATATATTTATATCATATTCCCAGGAAATGAGGCACTATTCATTGAAGTTGAAAGAGGAAGGATGAAATTAATATTTATGTGTGTTGAATGAGAATAATATTGTAATATCATTTCAATTATAATTATTTTCAGAGCTGAAATAATTCAACTCCAGGGAAAGCACATCTTGATTAGATCTTAATGAGTTGATTGTACAAAAAAAAATAGCCTGGAGAAACCCAAAGAGACATCTCAGCATCTGGTTAAAAGAAAGGAACAGTAGAAAAGAGACAGAAGAACGCAAAACATTTTTTTAAAAATGAGACTACGATATATCAACATGAACTATTTGAGGAGTTTGCTGACATTTGTAATGATGGCCTGGCTGCTCTTGCAAGAAGAATGAAGCAAGATAAACATACTTTTTGACCCGATAGCCAAGTTGAGAACCTTACACACCTGCTAGTGTGACAAGAAAATATTTGATGGCTTAAAGCACTTGACTATTCAACTGAATGCTCACAAGATAATGGATGGATTATTTTCCTGTGTGCTTGAATCGTCTTCATTTTAAAAGAAATCTTCCACAATAGTAACGAACAAATTATTTTAAATGTTATTTAAGATAAGTACTCTACAGTCACTGCTACAGTTTTGTGTCTCTGGATTTTACTCAGCACATTGTTCTGATGGCCAGATACATCAATAGTTCTTATATCCTCAACCAGAGCTTCGTCACAGGAGAAGTACTTAATGCCTCAGTCCCAGGGGACATCTCACAAACTGCCATCTCAAAAAACTGGCCAGCCTTGCTGATTCTAGTAATCATTGTGCTGACTGTCGGGGGCAACATATTGGTGATCATGGCAGTTTCCCTGGAGAAAAAGCTACAGAATGCAACAAACTACTTCCTAATGTCACTGGCTGTTGCTGATATGCTGGTTGGAATTTTAGTCATGCCAGTTTCTCTGATTACTATTCTCTACGGTAAGTTTTTGTTTAAATTTTACCAACAGTGTGGATAGTAAAGCATCATTCAAAATTGACCACAGATTTCAGACAAAAAACCACAGTGATCAACCCATTTTGTTCATCGGACTGAGCTCTCTGTTTTGTCAGGAGAGAGAGAGAGAGTAACGAGGGCAGTAATACATATTCTTTTAAGCCCATTAAAAACTATTAAACTGAGCAAAATTTACTCGAATGTAGAACTGTAATTGCAAAATTGAAAGTATATGTTTTTTAAAAACATACTAACGGTTATTTTTAAATTTGTGCATGTAATTTGTTTTTTGTGATGTTTAATGTAAAAGAAAGAGAACACAGCAAGTCGCAGAAAAGAAATACCCAGGCTGAAAGTCAGATGCAATTAAGAACTGGTACTATGGTATGGTCCTTTCATACATGTTATCAATTGGAAAAGAGGAGTAAAATTTGCATGTTTCACAGAACCATATCTTAATCCCGAACGGATGCCTGAAGTATTGGCCATGTGCATAACTTGTGTTTCTTTAAGGATGGGGTGGAGCAGGTCCGGGTCACCTGAACTACACACGATAATCCAGGTGCGGTCGCACCAATGTCATTACAACTGCGACATGATGTCTCAACTCTTGTATTCAATGAAGTCAAGCACGTCATATATGCTTTTCTATATGCTTTCTTCAGCATACTATCACAATCCCATGTGTCTGTCCATGTTCTGAGCTCATCTGCCTTACCTATCAGGCTTCTTGCATTGCTGGAAAAACTGCAGAGAAGATTTACAAGGATGTTACCAGGACGATGGCTTGAGCTGCAGGGAGAGGGCAAGCTAGGACTTTATTCCTTGAAGTGCAGGAGGATGAGGGTTGATTATAGAGGTGCATAAGATCATGAGTGAAATGATGCACAGTGCTTTACCCAGAGTAGGGGAACAAGAACTGGATGATGTAGATTTAGGTGAAAGGGGAAAGATATAATAGGAATCTGAGGGTCAACCTTTTCACACAGAGGGTGGTGGGTATATGGAACAAACTGCCAGAGGAAGTAGTTGAGGTAGGTACTATAACAACATTTAAAAAACATTTGGACTTGAAAGACTTAGAAGGATATGGGCCAAACACTGTCAGGTGGAACTAATGATAGGGCATCTTCGGCAGCATGGGGAAGTTGGTTCGAAGGGCTTGTTTCCATGCTGTGTGACTTTATGACTCTAAATGCAATTTAGCCCATCGGACCTTTCTTACTCCCTCTCCTACTGCCTGACTTGCCGACTGGACTTGCTCGCTTTGAATTCCATATTTGCCTCAACGTTTTCTTCTTCAACTTGAATATCAAACGAGCTTAAACCATCTTGGGTAGTTGTATCAAACACCTCCAACAGGATATTGCCCCTCCAGCCCCCCTTCCCCACCCCTCCCTTTCAGTTGCAACATGTCCATCACATGTGCAGGTCCCCTCTGCCCCAGAGATCGCAAAGGTTCAAGGACCTGAATCCCTCCTGCACCATCTCCTCAGCCACACATTTATGTTCCCTATCCTTCCATTCCTACCCTCCCTAGCGTATGATACTGGGAGGAATGTAGTGAAAACAGCCCTATGTTCCTGCTTTTTAACCTACTGCCTAAAGGGCCTGGCCAACTTAGGCGACATTTCAGCGGACTGCCTGCGACCTTCAAGCTCGCAGCACTCGCCTGAAAAACCGTGAACTGGAACGGCGACCATCAGAGCAGAACGCACACAAACACATCGCAAAGGCGGGGGCCAGGGAAAGCGGGGGGAGCACTGTCTGAAATTCACACTGTGCAAAGCCAAGGTGATACAGACACACACCGCGATGAACAGGAAGGTTAAAGACGGCTAGCACAGTGTACGGTAAGTCCTTTAAAAGAGCGGGGGGGGGGGGGGTAGGGGAGAAGCGGGGAGAAGGGGGGAGAAACGGGGGGAGAAGCGGGGGGAGAAGGAGTGGAGACACTTTTAAGAAGCCAGACAACTTTTAATAAGCCAGAGATACACAGCTGTGAAGTTTAGCGGGCATTTAACATTACCGGTCGGTTTTTCGTGGTTCTGAAAACTTGTGCTTACGTTTTTTTATCCCCAATGAGCCAATGAAAATGGCCAGTCAGCAAAGGAGATTAATTAAAACTACCTATGGCTGCCTCGACTACCTACAACGACATGGCGACCCCACTACCACTGCACCTATGAACACAAAAGTATCGATTTTCTCCATGGCGACCAATTTTTGGTCGCAGAACATTTTTCAACATGTTGAAAAGTTTGCTGCGACCATACTGGGGCCGCAACTAGTTCCCAGAATGCGGGAACTCCTCGCGACCATGAAGGAGACTCACCAGAGACCACCAGGGAACATGTGGCGACCATGTGGCGATCATGAGGCGAGCGCAGAGTCTCCTGCACTTGCCTAAAAAGTTGCCAAAGTGGGACAGGCCCTTTACTCCCTATGTTTACTCTGCGGGACCTCTTCCCTTTTTTTTTACCAATAGCATACCAAGGTGGTTAACGATAGCTAGATGTATCATTGTTGATATGTTGTTTCCTTCTTGAGAATGCTCTGTAACTGCTCAGAGACCTCCTTGACACAGGCACGCAGGAGGCAACATACTATTTTGGAATTTCATTCATGGCCATTAAATGTTCAAGCTAAATGGCATTTTTGCGACAGATCTATTGACAGTCTTTTTGCTTTTCATGTGGTGTAAACAGGACGTGTGACTCAATGAAAGATATATTGGTGAAAACATTGAGAATTTGAAAATCATGTTACCAAATTCTCTAAAATATATCCAAGCCCAGTTTTTGACCTGAAGATAGCTGGCACAATGAGGTGAGGTGCAAGAGTAACTGTTTATTAGAATCCACTAGTCTCCAAAATATCCATACACATTTACGGAAGAATGTCATTCTTCCTATTAGACATTCCAAATTCACTTTTCTGTCATGACTATACTTTCATTTTAAATCTCACCTTCCAACTTATCTGGCAGAATTGACTATGTCTTCTTTCCTAATAAGGTCAGCTGTCATTTATATTAACTATTGCAACTGCAATTCATTTAAAATTACATTGTAAATGTAAAGTGTGCAGGTCACAATATTCTAATGATTAAACAGATAACCTTTTCTGATATTGCAATTACACTCTGGATTGGTTCCAAACAATATACTCTGGTTACAAACAACATATTGCTTTCAGGATCTGACAAAATCAAATGTAAATCATTAGGAGACAGGAGGTAACAAACAAGGCCCCTGCTTCAATAGATTAATTTCTTTCCTTATTTGATTGTATGTGTTTTGTATAGACTTGGATATACAGGTTTAACTAGTTATCTTCCAACAGTTATACTCACAAAGGAAGTTCTCTTGCTTGGCAAAGTGTATATTTTATCATCTCTAAACAGTTATTAAAAATATTTGAAAATCAATTGCAGGAATTTAGCATTATCTAGCTCAACTGTTGTGTATGTGACTGAATATTGCTCAGAAGCTTTGATCCTGTGTTGGTCATTTATTGAAATCATATAGATTGTCTTAATTTTATCTAAATATGGTATTAGTAGAACACCAACAGCAGTATAGCAGAAGACAGTTCTGCTTTGGATTACGGAGAAGTAAAATGTGCGAATAAAGAGGAATCAGCCTAAAGGCCAAGCTGAAGGTGTGCCATGCTGTTGTCATATTCACTTTATTTTATGATTGCAAGACCTGGACAGTGTACAGCAGACATACCAGACTATAACCCACATCCTTAAGGGTTAACGGTGGATATGCAATGGAAGGCATTTAAAGACTGCATGGATGAACTACAACAATTGTTCATCCCAGTTTGGCAAAAGAATAAATCAGGAAAGGTAGTGCATTCGTGGATAACAAGGGAAATCAGGGATAGTATCAAAACAAAAGATGAAGCATACAAATTAGCCAGAAAAAGCAGAGGACTGGGAGAAATTCAGAGTCCAGCAGAGGAGGACAAAGGGCTTAATTAGGAAAGGGAAAATAGATTATGAAAGAAAACTGGCAGGGAACATAAAGACTGACTGCAAAAGTTTTTATAGATATCTGAAGTGAAAAAGATTAGTTATAACAAATGTAGGTCCCTTGCAGTCAGAAACAGGTGAATTGATCATGGGGAACAAGGACATGGCAGACCAATTGAATAACTACTTTGGTTCTGACTTCACTGAGGAAGACATAAATAATCTGCCGGAAATAGCAGGGGACCGCGGGTCAAATGAGATGGAGGAACTGAGTGAAATCCAGGTTAGCCGGGAAGTGGTGTTAGGTAAATTGAATGGATGAAAGGCCGATAAATCCCCAGGGCCAGATAGGCTGCATCCCAGAGTACTAAAGGAAGTAGCCCCAGAAATAGTGGATGCATTAGTGATAATTTTTCAAAACTCTTTAGATTCTGGAGTAGTTCCTGAGGATTGGAGGGTAGCTAATGTAACCCCACTTTTTAAAAAGGGAGGGAGAGAGAAAACGGGGAATTACAGACCAGTTAGTCTAACATCGGTAGTGGGGAAACTGCTAGAGTCAATTATTAAAGATGGGATAGCAGCACATTTGGAAAGTGGTGAAATCATTGGACAAAGTCAGCATGGATTTATGAAAGGTAAATCATGTCTGACGAATCTTATAGAATTTTTCGAGGATGTAACTAGAGTGGATAAGGGAGAACCAGTGGATGTGTTATATCTGGACTTTCAGAAGGCTTTCGACAAGGTCCCACATAAGAGATTAATATACAAACTTAAAGCACAGGTTTCAGTATTGATGTGGATAGAGAACTGGCTGGCAGACAGGAAGCAAAGAGTAGGAGTAAACGGGTCCTTTTCAGAATGGCAGGCAGTGACTAGTGGGGTACCGCAAGGCTCAGTGCTGGGACCCCAGCTATTTACTATTTACAATATATATTAATGATTTGGACGAGGGAATTGAATGCAACATCTCCAAGTTTGCGGATGACACTAAGCTGGGGGGCAGTGTTAGCTGTGAGGAGGATGCTAGGAGGCTGCAAGGTGACTTGGATAGGTTGGGTGAGTGGGCAAATGCATGGCAGATGCAGTATAATGTGGATAAATGTGAGGTTATCCACTTTGGTGGCAAAAACAGGAAAGTAGACTATTATCTGAATGGTGGCCGATTAGGAAAAGGGGAGATGCAACGAGACCTGGGTGTCATGCTACACCAGTCATTGAAAGTAGGCATGCAGGTGCAGCAGGCAGTGAAGAAAGTGAATGGTATGTTAGCATTCATAGCAAAAGGATTTGAGTATAGGAGCAGGGGTGTTCTACTGCAGTTGTACAGGGTCTTGGTGAGACCACACCTGGAGTATTGCGTACAATTTTGGTCTCCTAATCTGAGGAAATACATTCTTGCCATAGAGGGAGTACAGAGAAGGTTCACCAGACTGATTCCTGGGATGTCAGGACTTTCATATGAAGAAAGACTGGATAGACTCGGCTTGTACTCGCTAGAATTTAGAAGATTGAGGGGGGATCTTATAGAAACTTACAAAATTCTTAAGGGGTTGGACAGGCTAGATGCAGGAAGATTGTTCCCGATGTTGGGGAAGTCCAGAACAAGGGGTCACAGTTTAAGGATAAGGGAGAAGTCTTTTAGGACCGAGTTGAGAAAAACATTTTTCACACAGAGAGTGGTGAATCTCTGGAATTCTCTGCCACAGAAGGTAGTTGACGCCAGTTAATTGGCTATATTTAAGAGGGAGTTAGATGTGGTCCTTGTGGCTAAAGGGATCAGGGGGTATGGAGAGAAGGCAGGCACGGGATACTGAGTTGGATGATCAGCCATGGTCATATTGAATGGTGGTGCAGGCTTGAAGGGCCGAATGGCCTACTCCTGCACCTATTTTCTATGTTTCTATGTTTCTATCCACATGAACTGTTTGCGCAGAATACTTCACAAGTGGCGACAAGATTCCAGACAACACAATTTGTTGAAGGTATCGCAGATCAGGTAGGCAGGATGAATATCTGATGACAGAATATGCTTGGTCTTGCCAATGTGGAAGAAACCACATCAGGAACACTAGATGCAGAAGATGAGGTTAGAGGAGGTGAACGTGAACCTCTGTCTCACCTGGAAGGGCTGCAGAGGCTTCTTCCCATCTCCACCCCTTTCCGTTTTCCGCAGACACATCTGCCCATTTCCACCTTCTGCAGAGACTGCTCCCTCCACAACTTATTTTCCTCATCACTTCCCACCCAAACCACCCCTCCCTCGGTACTGTCCCCTGTAACTGCAGGAGGTGCAACACCTGTCCCAATGATTTATGGCGGTGTAGACTTGATGGGCTGAATGGCCTAATACTACTCCTATTCCTTATGACCTCATGACCTTAAACTGAGTGTAATGGTCTCACTCAGGAACAACATTACCTCTCACTCACACAGTAATTTCAGTGTTTTACAAATTTATAAGATGTACATAATAGTTGCCCATAATTGCTGCCCCATCAAGCAAAGAGCATATGGTGCTGTGTTCAAGAGGGAGTGTGAATAAAGAGGGAGAATTTTGAACAGGCCATGTAACTGAAATAACATAACTGTAATAATTGACCTATTGCCTTACTGTTACAACTGTTTTAAGGTAAATAACAAAATAACATTGAACCTTTCCAGAACAAATTCTTGCCATCCTTATTAGAGAATGAAAGTGCCTACTTAAAATAACCCTTTGTACAATCCTGACAAATGGTCTAAACCTTGTTTTCCATTCTCTTAATGAATATTCTCTGTCCTTTCTGTATCATCTAAATTCACACGGGGAACATATTTCACTGAAGGCTTTTATGTGACACTTATTCTTATTAGAATTCTTTAATCAAAAATTTCTGTCACACAAATCAACAGTGGTATTTGCTACACGGTAGAATTTTACGCAAGGGTGCTCTGCAGCTATACGTGCGTGCAAAATGATTCAAAAACATTACAGTGTGGTAAGATATCTGTGTGACCTCTTTTCCAAAATATAGGTCACAGGATATGAGTAATGTCATAAATTATACTTAACAAGTAATCAACATATTTCTGATCACGAATTCACAGCTGAAAAACATTGCAAGCATTCCACAGAAAATCATGCATGCCAGCAAATCCTGGACAGTCACGCCTGTGCGCTGCAAAATACACTGGAGGTTCGGAGTCCTATCCATGCTTGTACTTGCCATCAAATCCAAGGCTAGACTTAAAAAGCTGGAGTAACTCGGCTGGTCCCGACCTAACCGTATTCATAACAACCTTAAAACTTATGGAGTTGTGATCACTATCATCAAAATGCTCTTCCATTGCAACACTAGTCACCCAATGAGGCTTGTTTCCCAACACAAGGTCCAATGTGTTCACTTTTTTAGGTTGGACTATCCACTTACTCTTTCAATAAAAGGGAATGAAGGAGGATCCACAAACCTGTCTTCATCGATGGGACGGTGGTGGAGAAACTCAAAAGCTTCAAATTCCTGGACGTGCATATCTCTGAAGCGGCCCTAGACCCAGCACATTGCTCCAATCATAAAGAAAGCCCATTAACGCCTCTATTTCCTTAGAAGATGAGGAGATTTGGTATGTCAACGAAATCACTCTTGAACTTCTACAGGTGTATAATAGAGAGCACATTGACTAGTTGCATCACTGCCTGGTTCGGCAGCTCAAACGCCCAGAAACAAAGAAGATTGCAAATAGTGGTGAACACTGCCTGGTCCATCATGGGTACTGACCTCCCAACCATCAAAGAGATCTACAAGAATCACTGCCTCAAAAAGGCAGCCAGCATCATCAGAGACCCACACCACCATGGCCTTGCTCTAATTTCATTCCTGACTTCAGGAAGAAGGTATAGGACCTGAAAACTGTAGCATTCAGATTCAGGAGCAGCTTCTTCCCAACAACCCAGTTAAACACTACAATCTCCAAATAGGTTCTGAACTAAATAGATTTGAGGACATTATTTTTGACTTTGCACTACCATTGTCTATTTATTTATTATATTTTACTGAACGTTTTTGTTGTTTATTATGGGTTTTACAGAGTAATATGTTTACATATCTTGTACTGCTGCAAGTAAAGGGGCTGTCCCACTGCGGCGACCTAATCTGCGATTCCTGACGAGTTTGCCCTCGACTCATACTCGCAGCATGGTCGACACGAGGTCCTAGGAGGTCTTTGTAACTCTACTTCATGCTCAAGAGTAGTCCCCGCGTACTCGAGGGCTCAGCTAGGTCGCGGCGTATTTTTCAACGTTGAAAAATGCCCGCGAGTAAGAAAAGGTCGCCATGGAAAAAATCTATACTTTTTTTACTCGTAGGTTTAGTCGAAGTAGGTCATAGTAGGTCGTAGTAGGTCCACATGTTATTCGTAGGTAATCGAGGGTAGTCGAAGGTAGTCGAAGGTAATTGAAGGTAGTCGTAGATAGTCTTCATCATAGTCGAAGAGAGGTCGAAGGAGGTCGAAGGAGGTCGTCTTCACTCTCCACTATTTGGTGTCCAATTTTCCCAAAGCTAGTCAAAGCTAGTCGAAACTAGTCTTCAACATAGTCAAAGGAGGTCGAAGGAGGTCTTCTACATAGTCAAAGGAGGTCTTCAACATGACATTTTTTCAAACTCTCCTAAACTCTTATAAACTCGCCAATTAGGTCGCCGCAGTGGGACAGCCCCTTAAGAATTCCAATGTTCTGTTTCGGGACATATGACAATCAAACACTCTTGACTCTTGACTCTTGATTCTTGACTTGACTCTTGGATATACTGAACAAATGCTCTCTTGTCTAAGCCTTTGGCACTGAGCAAGTACCAATCAATATTGGTGACGTTAAGACAACCCTGTTGCTTTGGCATCTTTCAGTCATCTGTCTACTTATTTGTCTAGGTACCCACATGATACGACAGATACGATAGAACTTTATTTTTCGCAGGAAGGAAATTGTTCTGTCAATAGTCATAAAACATGACAAGATACATAAAACATGAAATTAAAGTGATGGATGAGTGAAAGATTGGGGGGGGGGGAGGGGAGTCAGTCTACCCCATGATAGAAGGGGGAGGAGTTGTGCAGTTTGATAGCCACAGGGAAAAAGGATCTCATATGGCGTTCTGTTCTGCATCTTGGTGGAACCAGTCTGTTGATGAAGGTGCTCCTCAGGTTGACCAGTGTGTCATAGAGGGGGTGAGCTGTATTGTCCAAGATGCTCCACAGTTTGAGGAGCATCCTCCCCTCCAAGACCATCTCCAGTGAATCCAACTCCACCCCCAGGAAGGAGCCAGCCTTCCTGATGAGCTTGTTAATTCTGTCCGCGGCCTTCGTCCTGCTGCCCCAGCACAGCGAAGAAGATGGCACTGGCCACCACCGATTGGTAGAACATCTGCAGCATCATACTGCAGATGTTGAAAGAGTGAAGCCTCCTCAGAAGTACAGATGGCTCTGTCCCTTCTTATGCAGTGCCTCAGTGTTCCTGGACCAGTACATAGCATATGATTTGACAGAGAATTGAGGGATATGGCTAATATGCAGGCATAGGAGTTTAGTTTAATTTGGCATTATGTTGGTCACAGACATTGTGGTCCAAGGGTCTGTTCCTGTACTATACCATTCTATATGATATCATAGGACAGGTTTAGAGGATATGGGCCAAACGCAGGCAGTTGGGATCAGTGTAGCTGGGACATGTTGGCCAGTGTGGGCATGTCAGGCTGAAGGGCCTGTTTCCACACTGTATGACTGCATGATGAATAGTTGCAACATCAACGCTCTTCTCAAGATGCTGCTTGTGCACCTTTATTTCATCCATATTTACTCTCCTGCTCACTACCTTGTTACGTCTTTAAAAATGTAATCTGGTTTGTCGACTTTCTTGATCAATGGTGAATTAAGGGGTGGCACAGTGGAGTAGCAGTAGAGCTGCTGCCTTACAGTGCCAGAGACCCATGTTCAATACTGAATACGGGTGCTGTCGTATGGAGTTTGTACAGTACATTCTCCCTGTGATCACTTGGTTTTCTCCGGGTGCTCCGGTTTCCTTGGCTTCGATAAAATTGTAAATTGTCCCTAGTGTGTCCCGGATAGTGCTATTGGCGGGGTGATTGCTAGTCATCTTGGACTCAGTGGGCCGAAAGGCCTGTTTCCGCGCTGCATTTCTAAAGTCTCAAGTCTAACAAGGTGGTCGATTAATCTACTCTTAAGGATTCTTATTCATCCTTAATTTCCTGATAATAGACATTAAGCTAACAAGATCTATGATTTATTGTTCATTCTTTCTCACCTTTGCTAGCCAGGGACTGGCATGGGAAATTTTCTATACTAAGGGAACAATTCCTGATCAAGAGAAGTTTGAATAATCATAGACAAGTCCTTATTATGAAGTCTCACAGTCGATTTAACTCTTAAAAAATGACGTCTGTCACATATTTTCTCTTTTAAGTAGTTGATACTGAAGTTTATCCTGAGTTTTTGATTCATAGTCTCAGGTGTGTAATTGTTTTCTTATTAACATTTTTCAGGTTAGGAGCACTGAGACTGCAAGGCTTAAACAATGTTCAAATTCCACTGTGAATCTGGCACAGCTATATATCACACTGGCTTCAATTATAACATGGTGTATTTCCATGAGCCAAAGCCCAGGACAAGAGAGAAAACTCAGTGTCACACAGTCAGACAGCATGAAAACAGGCCCTTCGGCCCAACTTGTCTACACCGACTAGCATGCCCCATCTCTATAGATACACCAGCCCGTGCTTGGCACACAGCCCTCTAAACCTATTCTATCCATATGGTCCAATTGTCTCTTAAATGTTATGATTGTACCTGCCTCAACTATCTCCTCTGGCAGCTTGTAACATATATTCACCAACATTCAAGTAAAAAAACAAACCCTCAGGTTCCAATTAAATCTTTCCTTCCTAATCTTAAACATATGTCCTCTGGTTCTCGATTCCCCTACTCTGAGCAAGACCTGATCTTTTCCTCTCATGATTTTGTACACCTCTATAGGATCATGCCTCATCCTCATGCATTCCAAGGAATAAAGTCAAAGCCTGCTCAACCTCTCCCTATAGCTCAGGCCCTCGACTCCTGACAACTTCCTTGTAAATCTTCTCTGCACCATATCCAGTTTGTTCCTTATAACATGGTGACCAAAACTGAACACAATACTTTACATGCAGCCTCACTAATGTCTTATACAACTGTAACATGACCTCGCAACTTCTATACTCAATACTCTGACTGATAAAAGCCATTTGACCACCCTATATACCTCTGATGCCACAATCAAGGAACTATGTATCTGTATTCCTAGATCCCTCTGCTCTACAACACTCTCCAGAGCCCTATCATTCACCTTATAAGTCCTGCCTTTGTTAGACTTCCCAAAACGCAACACCTCGCATTCCTTTGTATTAAATTCTATCAACCATTCCTCAGCCTCTCTCTCTCTCTCCCTCTCTCTCCCTCCCTCCCTCTCCCTCCCTCTCCCCCTCTCTCCCTCTCCCTCCCTCTCCCCCTCCCCTCCCTCCCCTCTCTCCCCCTCTCTCCCCCTCTCTCCCCTTCCCTCCCCCTCCCTCTCCCCCTCTCCCCCTCTCTCCCCCCTCTCCCCCTCTCCCCCCTCTCCCCCTCTCTCCCCCTCTCTCTCTCTCTCTCTCCCCCCTCTCTCTCTCTCTCCCCCTCCCTCCCCTACAATCTTTCTTCTGCTTTGTTTGCCCAAGGTTGATGGACATATGGATTTTTAATGCTGGAATAGCTCCAATTTGAAAAGCAAAGTGACAGAATTCAATGAAGGAAATTGCTGAGTGAATGATGTGAAAATCGTTAAGTAAGGAAGAGTTGTACTTAACTCTCCTGCCAGTTTCATTAACTTGCTCCATTTGCAAAACAATTGCTCATTGAACCTACCACAAGAAATCAAGTAACCTTTAACAATCTGTTTAGGGGAAGTACCCTTTTAACAATCTGATCCTTGGTAATAGTTGCACGCTTGGTAGGAAAAACAGAAAATTTCAGTCCATTAAGGATTTCAAATTAGAGAAGATAGACACAGAATGCTGGAGTAACTCATCGGGACAGCAGCATCTCCAGAGAGAAGGAATGGGCGATGTTTCGGGTCGAGACCATTCTTCAGACTGAGAGTCAGTTCTTCAGACCCAAAACGTCACCCATTCCTTCACTCCAGAGATGCTACCTGTCCCGCTGAGTTACTCCAGCATTCTCTGCCTATCTTTGTTTTAAACCAGCATCTGCAGTTCCTTCCTACACATTAAATATTTCAGATTTTCTTATTAGTTTTCCTTCTTTCTCTTTATGAAATCTTTCTTTCCCTCTCTATGTACCTAATATGAGCAAATTTATCCACTCCAATTCCAGCATTTGTTTCAGTTCCTGTTTATTTCTATCTAAATCCCATTAATCAGGCCAACGCTCTATTGACCAGGTAACTCATCACGTTTTCAAATGCCTGATGTCCTTGTCATACAGTTGGAAGTTTGTATTAACAACAGCTTGATGAACAGAAAACTTACTAAGCATCACAAGAAATGATACCATTTGACCAACAAGATGAGATGCCCCTGCCTTATCAAATTGGTCTGACTCAACCATTAGGTGATGAGCACCTGTGAGCAGTGATGCTTTTTTGTGAAGCCTTGGCCATTTTTTTTCCTGTTGCAATTTCCTAATATAAAACATGGCATATAATCCTCTCCTGGAATTGTACGTACCATTGTGTTTTCTGCAAATCTCATGACAAATGCTCAAAATTAAAGTAATATTTTGGAAAAATAATCTTTTACAACATTGCACATTATTGCAGGTCCTGTGGTCTTGGGGAGGATCCTGTGAGCTATTACTGAGTGATGGCTGGAACATATTAGAGTAAGGATCAACGTTTGGTACTCTAACTGAAAAGAGATCTGAATTGCGAGATCCCATCAAGTGTGTGTGGTTCATAGAAGGAGTGATCAGGGGTGAAAAGTGGGATTAATGAGTTTGTGTAATCCGAATATTTTGTGTTTCAGACAACACCTGGCCTTTCCCAGAGAAGCTGTGTCCCACCTGGATTTATTTGGATGTTCTCTTTTCCACTGCATCTATCATGCATCTGTGTGCAATATCATTGGATCGTTACATTGGAATTCGTAATCCTATCGAGCGTAGCCGCTTCAACTCACGAACCATAGCTTTTATAAAAATAATGGCAGTCTGGGCCATTTCAGTAGGTAAATATTTCTTCTGCTTCTAGCCCAGTCGTAACTGCTTACTTCAGTTCAGTTTCAGTTTAGTTTATTGTCACGTGTACCGAGGTACAGTGAAAAGCTTTTGTTGCGTGCTAACCAGTCAGCGGAAAAGACAATACATGATTACAATTGGGCCATCTACAGTGCATAGATACAGGATAAGGGAATAACGTTTAGTGCTAGGTATTTGTTTCTCTACATAACCATGTGAACTCCTGTTTCAGTTCAATCAAATCATTCTTTATATTTTCATTATATAGAACTCAGAATGCTGCATGGTGCACAGTTATGATTTTTCCATTTGATTTCCATTTAATTAGATAATTATTTTTGAGATTTATCATCTCTGTAAAAAAGCATGTTTTTATTCCTCTGCAATAGAATGTAGCCTAGAGGTTAATATGAACAAAATTAATAGTTACTCACTTACCTACAATATTAACTTGCATGACAGTTTCCCAAATGTTCTGTCTTGCTGATATTTAGTTATGGAGGGGGGAGGTAACAAGGCAGAGCAGAGTAAATATGCCCTATTCCATCTTAGATTTAGGTTTAGATTGATTATTTAGAAGATTTGTTTTGCATGCTATCCAAATAGATTAGATATACCACACATAAATACAATCAAGTCAAACTCAAGTAGAATAGGCAGAGCAGAGTGCAGAACATAGCTCTCAGCATTGTAGTGCATTATATCATATCGGTTCCATAGACAATATTCAATGTATCATCTGTGCATTCCCTGCACATGCTGTCCAACGATCACCCATACAGTAATTCTAGGTCCAACACGATAGGGGCAATTTACAGAAGCCAATTGACCTCACACAGAGGGTGGTGGGTATATAAAATGAACTTCCGGAGGAGGTAGTTGAAGCAAAAATTATAACAACATTTAAAAGGCATTTGGACAGGTACATAGATAGGAAAAGTTTAAAGGGATATAAGAAAAATGTGGGCAGGTAGGACTGGGGTAGATGGGGCACCTTGCTGGCTTAAACCAAAGATAGACACAAAATGCTGGAGTAACTCAGCGGGACAGGCAGCATCTCTGGAGAGAAAGAATGGGTGATATTTCGGGTCTGATGAAGGGTCTCGACCCGAAACGTCACCAATTCCTTCTCTCCAGGAATGCTGCCGGTCCTGTTGAGTTACTCCAGCATTTTGTGTCTATCTCTGGTAATGTATACATATCTTATTCTGGTTCCTTTCTCATTTGCATCTTAGGTTCATTTAAGAAAGTTTGTTATACATTTTTGACAGATGTTATTATTATCTTTCAATTATCTCTTACAGGCATCTCAATGCCAATTCTTGTTATTGGTCTTGAAGACGAATCCAGGGTTTTTATTGTCAACAGCTGCGTTATTAATGAAGAAAGCTTTCTTCTAATTGGTTCTTTTGTAGCATTTTTTATCCCACTGATTATAATGGTTTTTACCTACTGCCTGACGGTACAGACACTGCAAAAACAGATCAGTGTCTTTTTAGGTGACCAAAAAGAAAAACGAGCAAACATGCATGTTTTTAAAAAGGGTAACTTAACAGAAAATGCAGCAATGATAAAAAGGCCAGAGACTCCAGACAAAACCTCAAGATCGCCCTTGAATAAGGAAGCTAAGCTTTTTCGGAAAGGCACAATGCAATCAATTAACAACGAACAAAGGGCTTCGAAAGTGCTTGGGATTGTCTTCTTTTTGTTTGTGGTCATGTGGTGCCCATTCTTCATCACTAATGTTTTGTCCGTTATCTGCAAGGAATCCTGCAATGAATCCATCATTGGAGATCTCCTCAACGTCTTTGTGTGGGTTGGCTACACCTCATCTGGTGTCAATCCTCTGGTTTACACCCTCTTCAATGGAACTTATCGCCGAGCCTTCTCTCAGTATATTTGCTGTCACTACAGAGGAACCCAAAATCACTTCACTGTCACTGCTTCTACGTCAGCAATACACGAGAGGAATTTGGAAATGGCCACTGTTAACAATGGAAATAAATCACCGAGCAACAAACTAAGAGTCCCTGAGGAAAAACTACATGTGACAATAAAATCAACAGTATCTTCTATAGACAACTGCATAATCATCAGTGAAAAAGTCAGCTGCGTGTAAATAGGACCTGACGTACTAAATCTTCAGCTGTCCATAATATTAGGCCTAGAATACTCGGCTATGAGCATGTAAATTGTGGCATCGAATTTTAGGCCATTTTAGGTTGCTTGTAATGTTAGGCCTAGTATGCTAGACCTTTAGATGTGGCTAATGTGCGATCTAGCAGACTAGACTGTTCGTCTGTTGTATGTGGCCTAGTAGACTAGACCATCAATTGCATGTGTTTTGGCCCTACCTTTACTAAGCTGCTAACCACGTGTACTGTACGGCCTATACTACCAGGCATGAAATACAAGTAAAACTCAAATGAATAAATGTATTGCTCAGAAAATGGTTAAGAGAACATAAGAAATAGCAGGATTAGGCAAATCACTTCCTCGAGATTGCTCTCCCATAGTATGGTTAATCCATTCTTGTCCTCAAAGTCACTTCCCAAGCTCCTTCTTGTAATTTAAATGTTTGTACATCTCTGCCTTGAATATATAAATGCCTCCACAGAACATGATCTTTTGAGAGAAAAATTCTTCCTCATCTCCTTTTAATATGTGCACCCTCATATAGTGAAGTTATTCTCCCTGGTCCCAAATGCCGCTATGCTTTCAGCATCCATCCTGTCGGACCCTATTGGAATCTTAAATCTATCTATCTATCTTCTATCTATTCTATTCTATTCTCTATCTATATCTATACTTAACTAATCTCACCTTGTCCTCTTCCGGTTTGCTTTGTTTTTACATTTCCACAAAAAGGGTATCCGATAGCACTACGATTTTTCGCCACCTTACTTGCCACTCTCCTGTGCTGCAAGTGCACCAAGTTTTGTTCTGATCGGTGGAATATTACAAAAGTTATGAAGGTTTAAACATCATAAAAACGGCCCCTTCCGGCAGCCGCTGTTAATCATCGGCAGCATGGAGAATAAAGCTGAAGGAGCAGAGTGAGCGGTGTGCGCAGTGAGCTTAGAGTGTGGAGAGTGCGAAGTGTGCGGAGAGTGCGGAGAGTGCGTAGAGAGCAGACTGCGGAGAGAGAAAGTGCGGGCTGATTCTGCGGAGACCACCAAGTGGAGCCGCTGAGTGTGGCCGGGAGCCATTGAGTGCGGCCAGACCGGGGCCGGGAGCCACTGAGTGTGGCCGGAGCAGAGGCCGGAGCCGGGAGCCGTGAGTGAGGCCAAAATCTGAAGGAGCAGAGTGAGCAGAGAGCGAGCTGTTTCTGCGGAAACCACAAACCCCCCGCTACCACCCTCCCCACCACCAACCCCCCCCCCACCGCAACACCTACTTAGTCTAGTGTCACAATAAATTCATCTCTCATTTTCTTATACTGTGTTGAGTTTTTGCCCAACCTTTTCTACATTTAATTGTAGGTAAATCCCTTCATCCCTGTAATGAAGCTAATATCTCTTTTCCTGATTGCCTCCAATGCAAGTATATCCTTCCTTAAATACGGTGAAGACGTTTAAAACATTAATTCAGTTGTGATTCTCACCTATATGATGTAATGTTGCATCAAGATTTGCAAAATGTTATACAGTACATGTGTAAAAAATAGCTTTTCTAATTACTTGCGGAACTTGTGTTATTCTCTTTCAATGTGATACCATCCTTAACTAACACAGATTGTATATACTTGTCATAGAGCTGTTCTGCCTCACTAGGAAGATTTGTTGAGATTTATGAAATATGTCCTTAAATGCCTACAACCATTAATCTTATTGTTTTAGCCTTTAGTTTAGTTTGGTCACCCCTGTCCTCATACCATTGTAATTGTCTTTATTTAAGTTTTGAGACATTGGTATTTCATACACGTTCTTCTGATCCTCAACTGAATTGAAATTCTAGCAGGCTATGTTCAGTCATTTTCTAGGAGATCCTTATTAATTAATCTTTTTCTGAGTGCATAATAGGAGATCAATAATAGCCTGCTGTCTGTTTGTTTCCTCATCATGTTGCTTTGAGAAACCGTCCCTAACTGTCCCCATTTTATGAACTAGGCTACCCATGTCAGTATTGTAAAAGAGCTGAGTCTGACTCACTTGTAGCTTTACTTAACGTTTAATAATAAGACAGGTTAAACACTTTCCAGCACTGACTGTACCCAGTCTATCATCATGCTGGAACCAAAGGGAGTAGCACACAGGAGATAGAGTTCTTATACTTGATAACTAAGGCGTGGTTAGTGGTACTGAGGTAGCTATATTATTGGTTGCATGCATAAACCATCTACATCCTTCCCCTTAGAATCAAATGCACATGGAGGCAATCAGGATAGTGCTATTACAATAAACGTGCAAATTTAGACAAAGTCGCCGTAACGAACAGGCGGCTTAACAATGCGACCCGAACGCATACGTACAGCACCTTCCCCCTCCCATCAGAAAGAAGAGAAGCCGTAGCGGAGGCAGGCAGGAAAGTCAAGGGAGGGGGAGATGCAGCCAAAGCGGGAGCGGGAGAGATAGGCGGGGAAGGACGTGCAGGAGGTGACAGCGACCGGCCAAGACCAGGAGGCAGCGAAACAGGAGACCGCAATAAGCGAGGGGAATGGGGCATGCATGGAGCAGCAGGGTGATCAGCGGCAGCAGGTGGAAACGACAACGGAGGAGCATAAGGAGTCGCAGGAGGAGGCTTTGGCTCGTTGACGGCCAACAGGTGCTGACGGCTGCGTCGGTAGGTAGTCCCTTCGTAATCCACCAGGTACGATCTTGGAGAGTCGTCCACGCCAGTCACCGTCGCGAGGCGGGAATAGCCGGTGGTGGTCCGCATCCGAACGACCTGCCCGGGTAGCAGAGGCAGGAGAGGGCGGCAGGACCTGTCGTGGGAACGCCGTTGAACTTCCTGTTTATGATCGATCCGTCTTTGGACTGTGGCAGGATCGAACACTTTGGGTATCAGGGACTGCTGGGCGATGGGCATAGGTGGTCTTGTCACTCTGGACATCAGACGTTGGGCAGGGGAACCCATAAGCGGGTCCCGTGAAACGTTACGTATGTTAAGTAAGTCCAGGTAAATATCGCTGTTTGACAGGCGGGACTGCTCCAACAGGTCCTTAGCACTCCGCACGGCCCGTTCGGCCAGGCCGTTACTCTGAGGGTACTCCGGGCTGCTGGTGTAGTGATGGAAGTTCCACCTGGCAGCAAAAGCTTTGAACACGGCACTTGTGAATTGTGGACCATTGTCGGTCTGTAAGCGGACATGGACGCCGTGGTCAGAGAAATGCTGACGCATATTTGCGATGACCCTCCCGGACGTGGCGGACGGAAGGTGGTCAATGTCGAACCAATTGGAGAATGAGTCCACCAGGATGAGAAAGAGCTTACCCCGCCATTCGAATATGTCAGCAGCCAGTGATGTCCAAGCCATGGCAGGCGCCGGCTGCTGCAGAAGAGGTTGACGCTGCTGGTGTGGGGTAAGGTTGTTGCAGGAGGCACAGGAGGACACCCGGTTCCTGATGTAGTTGGCCATGCCAGGCCAGTAGAACTGTCCTTGGTAGAGTAGAACTGTCCTTGGTAGAGGACACCACGCAATACGCTTGAGAGGTAGAGACAAAAGAAGGAGATGTCAGGCAAGCTGATTCAGTGTGATGCTTGCAGTATGTGGGAGGTCAAGGACACCGCTGGTGCCTCTGGCTGCTACAAATGCGAGAAGTGCATCCAGGTAGAGCTCCTGAAGGGCCGTGTTGGGGAACTGGAGAAGCAAGTGGATGACCTCCGGTTCGTCCGAGAAACGGAGTCGTTCCTCGACAAGTCCTACAGTACGCTTGTTACACCTAAGGTACTGGAAGAGAGAAGGTGGGAGATGGTGAGAAAGGGAGGGAAGCATGGAATGCCAACGTCCCCGGGTGTTGTACCTCTTGTGAACAGGTTCACCCACTTAGAAGCTGTTGGGACAGAAGACGTGTTTACACTGAGCGGCGGGCTGGCTTGCGATGCGAATAGGGCTGTTGAGCCAAAACCAAAAAGGCCTAAGGCAGGCAACGCCATTGTAGTGGGAGACTCCATTGTGAGAGGTACGGACAGGGGTTTCTGTGGCAACAGACGGGATGCGAGGATGGTGTGCTGCCTTCCTGGTGCCAGGATCCAGGATGTCACGGACAGAGTGCAGAAAATCCTCAAGGGCGAAGGTGAACATCCGGAAGTGGTAGTGCATGTTGGCACAAACGATGTCGGAAAGAAGGGGATGAATATTCTGCAGCGTGACTTTAGAGAGCTCGGAAAAATGCTGAAAAGCAGGACCTCCAGGGTTGTTATCTCCGGTTTGCTTCCAGTTCCTCGTGCTGGCGAGAGCAGGAACAGGGAGATACGGGACCTGAACGTGTGGCTCAGGAACTGGTGCACGGGGCAGGGATTTAGATTCTTAGATCACTGGGATCTGTTTTGGGGTAAGGGGGAACTGTACAAAAGGGACGGATTGCATCTTAACAGGTGTGGGACCAGCATTCTGGCAGGCAGGTTTGCCACTGCTACACGGGTGGTTTTAAACTGAATAAGGGGGGTGGGGTGTCGAATGGGATAGTGGAGGATGGAGTTAAAGGGAAAGGGTTTCTTAAATGTGTGAGCGTAGAGACAGAGGAGTGTAAAATGAGGGTAGAAGCAATAGGTAGCAAGGTGAAAAGTAAAAGTGGAAGACAGACAAAACCAGGGCAAAAATCAAAAAGGGCCACTTTTCAACATAATTGTATAAGGGGTAAGAGTGTTGTAAAAACAAGCCTGAAGGCTTTGTGTCTCAATGCAAGGAGCATTCGTAATAAGGTGGATGAGTTGAATGTGCAGATAGCTATTAATGACTATGATATAGTTGGGATCACGGAGACATGGCTCCAGGGTGACCAAGGCTGGGAGCTGAACATCCAGGGATATTCAATATTTAGGAGGGATAGAGAGAAAGGAAAAGGAGGTGGGGTAGCGTTGCTGGTTAGAGAGGAGATTAACGCAGTGGAAAGGAAGGACATTAGCTTGGAGGATGTGGAATCGGTATGGGTAGAGCTGCGAAACTCTAAGGGGCAGAAAACGCTGGTGGGTGTTGTGTACAGGCCACCTAGCAGTAGTAGTGAAGTTGGGGATGGCATCAAACAGGAAATTAGAAATGCGTGTGACAAAGGCAAAACAGTTATAATGGGTGACTTCAATCTACATATAGATTGGGTGAATCAAATTGGCAGGGGTGCTGAGGAAGAGGATTTCTTGGAATGTATGCGGGATAGTTATCTAAATCAACATGTAGAGGAACCAACGAGAGAGCAGGCTATTTTAGACTGGGTATTGAGTAATGAGGAAGGGTTAGTTAGCAGTCTTGTTGTACGTGCCCCCTTGGGCAAGAGTGACCATAATATGGTTGAGTTCTTCATTAGGATGGAGAGTGACATTGTTAATTCAGAAACAATGGTTCTGAACTTAAAGAAAGGTAACTTTGAGGGTATGAGACGTGAATTGGCCATGATTGACTGGCAATTAATTCTAAAAGGGTTGACGGTGGACATGCAATGGAAGACATTTAAAGACTGCATGGATGAACTACAAAAATTGTTCATCCCAGTTTGGCAAAAGAATAAATCAGGGAAGGTAGTGCATCCGTGGATAACAAGGGAAATCAGGGATGGTATCAAAGCGAAAGATGATGCGTACAAATTAGCCAGAAAAAGCAGCATTCCAGAGGACTGGGAGAAATTCAGAGACCAGCAGAGGAGGACAAAGGGCTTAATTAGGAAAGGAAAAATAGATTATGAAAGAAAACTGGCAGGGAACATAAAAACTGACTGCAAAAGTTTTTATAAATATGTAAAAAGAAAGAGATTAGTTAAAACAAATGTAGGTCCCTTGCAGTCAGAAACAGGTGAGTTGATCATGGGGAACAAGGATATGGCGGACCAATTGAATAACTACTTTGGTTCCGTCTTCACTGAGGAAGACATAAATAATCTGCCGGAAATAGCAGGGGACCGCGGGTCAAAGGAGTTGGAGGAATTGAGTGAAATCCAGGTTAGTCGGGAAGTGGTTTTGGGTAAATTGAATGGATTAAAGGCCGATAAATCCCCAGGGCCAGATAGGCTGCATCCCAGAGTACTTAAGGAAGTAGCTCCAGAAATAGTGGATGCATTAGTAATAATCTTTCAAAATTCTTTAGATTCTGGAGTAGTTCCTGAGGATTGGCGGGTAGCAAACGTAACCCCACTTTTTAAGAAGGGAGGGAGAGAGAAATCGGGGAATTACAGACCAGTTAGTCTAACGTCGGTAGTGGGGAAACTGCTAGAGTCAGTTATTAAAGATGGGATAGCAGCACATTTGGAAAGTGGTGAAATCATTGGACAAAGTCAGCATGGATTTACGAAAGGTAAATCATGTCTGACGAATCTTATAGAATTTTTCGAGGATGTAACTAGTAGCGTGGATAGGGGAGAACCAGTGGATGTGGTGTATCTGGACTTCCAGAAGGCTTTCGACAAGGTCCCACATAAGAGATTAGTATACAAACTTAAAGCACATGGCATTGGGGGTTCAGTATTGATGTGGATAGAGAACTGGCTGGCAAACAGGAAGCAAAGAGTAGGAGTAAACGGGTCCTTTTCACAATGGCAGGCAGTGACTAGTGGGGTACCGCAAGGCTCAGTGCTGGGACCCCAGCTATTTACAATATATATTAATGACCTGGATGAGGGAATTGAAGGCAATATCTCCAAGTTTGCGGATGACACTAAGCTGGGGGGCAGTGTTAGCTGTGAGGAGGATGCTAGGAGACTGCAAGGTGACTTGGATAGGCTGGGTGAGTGGGCAAATGTGTGGCAGATGCAGTATAATGTGGATAAATGTGAGGTTATCCATTTTGGTGGCAAAAACAGGAAAGCAGACTATTTTCTAAATGGTGGCCGACTAGGAAAAGGGGAGATGCAGCGAGACCTGGGTGTCATGGTACACCAGTCATTGAAAGTAGGCATGCAGGTGCAGCAGGCAGTGAAGAAAGCGAATGGTATGTTAGCTTTCATAGCAAAAGGATTTGAGTATAGGAGCAGGGAGGTTCTACTGCAGTTGTACAGGGTCTTGGTGAGACCACACCTGGAGTATTGCGTACAGTTTTGGTCTCCAAATCTGAGGAAGGACATTATTGCCATAGAGGGAGTGCAGAGAAGGTTCACCAGACTGATTCCTGGGATGTCAGGACTGTCTTATGAAGAAAGACTGGATAGACTTGGTTTATACTCTCTAGAATTTAGGAGATTGAGAGGGGATCTTATAGAAACTTACAAAATTCTTAAGGGGTTGGACAGGCTAGATGCAGGAAGATTGCTCCCGATGTTGGGGAAGTCCAGGACAAGGGGTCACAGCTTAAGGATAAGGGGGAAATCCTTTAAAACCGAGATGAGAAGAACTTTTTTCACACAGAGAGTGGTGAATCTCTGGAACTCTCTGCCACAGAGGGTAGTCGAGGCCAGTTCATTGGCTATATTTAAGAGGGAGCTAGATGTGGCCCTTGTGGCTAAAGGGATCAGAGGGTATGGAGAGAAGGCAGGTACGGGATACTGAGTTGGATGATCAGCCATGATCATATTGAATGGCGGTGCAGGCTCGAAGGGCCGAATGGCCTACTCCTGCACCTAATTTCTATGTTTCTATGTTTCTATGAGAAACAGTGGCCTCAACTCCAGGATGACCACTGTGGGCTGCGTTGTAGTATAGATCGTATAGAGAGGCTGGGACCACAACTTTGTGGCCTTTGACGATAACCCCATCCTGGATCACCAGCTCGTCGCGGACCAGGAAGAACGGTTGTGCGCCCGATGGCAAATTGGTACGTTTGACGGGCCACCCGCGCTTGATGATGGCAGCCAGCTGCTGCAGTGCGGGGTCCGCGGCGGTGTGCTCGATCAGGCTCTGTAGCTGCTTGGTTGGAACAAAGTTGACATTAAGTACGAGTAGGTTTTCCTGCTCGTAAGGGTGGCGGTTACAGGATGCCCGTGGGGCGCGAGAAAGTGTGTCAGCAACATGCATCTCCGTTCCCTTCTTGTATGTGATTTCAAAATCAAAACGCTGGAGTTGCAGCATCATACGTTGTAATCTGGCAGGGGCAACATGTATGGGTTTGTTAAGAATGGTTACCAGTGGCTGGTGATCAGTCTCCACTGTGAATCTACAGCCAAAGAGAAAGTCTTTGAATTTGGAACAAGCAAACACCACAGCCAGGAGCTCCTTCTCGATCTGAGCATATCGTTGCTCTGTGTCGGTCATGGTCCGAGAGGCATACGAGACCGGTAGCAGGGAGCCGTCGCCATAGAGCTGCAGGCAAGCAGCACCCAGTCCAAAACGAGAGGTATCACAGGTGACAACAATGGGACGGCGCAGGTCGAAGAATTTGAGTGTTGGGGTGCTGATCAGCTTAGACTTCAGACATTCGAAAGCCTGCTGGTGTTGTGGAAACCAGGACCAGGCAATGCCTTTCTTAGTTAGTTGTCTCAGGGATGAGCTCAGCTCACTGAGATTCGGTACAAACTTGCCGAGGTAGTTGACCATGCCCAGGAATCGTTGTAGACCAAGCACGTCAGTTGGGGCTGGCATTTCGGATATAGCGATAGTCTTTTGCGGGTCGGGTTTCAGTCCCTTGGAAGTGAAGATGTGCCTGACGTACGGCACCTCTGAGACCCGGAACCGGCATTTATTCTTGTTCAGTTTTAAGTTGATCTGCCGGGCACGGTCCAGGACTCTGCGGAGGTTCTTATCGTGTTCGGTGGCATTCTCCCCGTAAACTAGGATGTCATCAACGATGATGGCGCAAGGCATGTCAGCGAACAGCTGTTCCATGGATCGCTGAAACACTTCACTGGCAGAGTTGATACCGAATGGCATTCGTAGAAACTTAAACCTGCCATAAGGAGTGGAAAAAGTTGTCAGGTGAGAGGAGTGCTTATCGAGTGGTATTTGCCAGAAAGAGCTTTTTGCATCAAGGACAGAAAACACCGTAGCCTGGCCGACCTGAGCTGCGACGTCCTCTACGGTTCTCATGGGGTAGTGTGGCCGCCTGATCGCTAGGTTCAGGTCTTTGGGGTTGATACACACCTGTATCTCGTTTTTGTCCTTTTTCAGGGTAGCAACCATGGTGGAGACCCACTCGGTGGGCTTGCTCACTGCTTCCAGCACCCCCATTGTAACCATGCTCTTCAGCATCGATTCCACTTTATCCTTTAAAGCGATGGATACTCTGTGTGGTGCACGGACCACTGGCACCACTTTGGGGTCGGTGACAATCTTGTAGACAAGGGGCAGTTTGCCCAGTTCATCATCAAACAGTTCCGGGTACTCGGATAACGGATCCATTGGCAAACATATTTCGTGGACAGTACGATCGAAGGACACTAGTCCCAGGTCTTGGCACGCCTGGTTGCCCAACAGAGTCACACAATCAGAATCAAGACCATAAAACATGAGGGGCCACGATGACTTCTGCAGCACACAATTAAAAGTTGCCTTTCCCACAGGTTTCAGTACCTTGCCCCCATAGGCACGTAAGGTCGAATGGTCTGAAGTCAGTGGTTCATTGTGTCTAATCTTTCGGAATAGGTTTGTTGACATAACATTGACTTTCGCCCCCGTGTCGAGTTTAGCTGTGAACAGACAGTTGTTGACGGTAACGAGGACCGATGGATCGGGGAGGCGAGCAGGTGCATGTAGGAGTGTAAATATACTAGCATCTCCTTGAGAACTAATTGCCTCAGAGTCGTGGGCAGTGTCGAGCGAGGACTGGGAACCAAAATCGCTATCAACTTGTGCTAGGTTGTTTAATACTTGTCTAGGAACAGGTGGCTGGTTCCCACTAGAACGGCAAACCGCCGAGAAGTGATTCAATCTCTTGCAGAAATTACATGCTTTACCATAAGCCGGACACTGCGATTGCATTGAATGTATATAGTTACAATTAGGGCACCTTTTAATCACCCGTCCTCCGGGGCCATAACCTGCCCGCGGCGCGGGTTTAGCGTTATCTATTTTGGGACGTGGTCTGTTGAGACCAGTTAAATTGACCAATCGGCCATCAGTGCCCCTTTGTCCGAACAACGGGTCAACGACTTCAGCCAACCTGCATGCATGCATAGCGTCTGTCAGGGTAAGATCCGGCCTCCTCAGTAGCTCGGATCGCAGTTTCTGATCCAGCATACCTGTCACTAAAATGTCCCTGGTTAGCTGGTCAGTCATGTTTTCAAAGCGGCATCGCTGCGCGAGATAGCGCAGATCCGCAATAAAGCATTCAACAGGTTCGTCGGGCTGTTGCTTTCTCGTGAAAAACTTCGCTCGCTCTAAAATACGGTTAGAGGGAAGTCGCAAATTTCGGCAAATTTTCGCAACAGACATACTGGGTCGTTAGCAGACTCCGCAGGTACCTGAATCAGGTCGTTCCCATCCCAGACCTCGGGATCATAGGCAAAGGCTCGCACTCTCCTCATGGCATCTGGACCCGCAAGGTTCAGTAGGAGAGAAGCTTTAACAATATCGGGATCGTTGCGATGCACGATATTGATGTAATGAGTGAAGTCCATTTCAAAAGTCGCCCAGCGTTCAGCTATGTCAGCATCAAAGACCAGGGGCGAGGGTTTGCGACACGAGGATGCCATGGCAAAGCACAAAACTCCGATAAAGCAACACTTGTAAAGAAAAAAAAACACGATATACAGGAGGTGCGCGTTTAACTTGCTAACACCATGTAAAGGAGCTGTGTCTGACTCACTTGTAGCTTTACTTAACGTTTAATAATAAGACAGGTTAAACACTTTCCAGCACTGACTGCACCCAGTCTATCATCATGCTGGAACCAAAGGGAGGAGCACACGGGAGATAGAGTTCTTATACTTGATAAATAAGGCGTGGTTAGTGGTACTGAGGTAGCTATATTATTGGTTGCATGCATAAACCATCTACAAGTATGATTTGTCTAATCTAAACAATAACTAAAATCATCATGATTAATGCGGGCTAACATTATACCTTCATTTTTACTCTGTTCTACAATATAACTAACTAGGAAGGCTACATACTGCATCCATCTGTAACGTATTATCTTTATTATTTCTCATTTCCACCTAAATTGATTCAAAATGTTGAGCTGAGCCAACATTGAGCTGCTTTCTGTGTGGAGTTCGCTTATTCTCCTTGTGACTACATTTTTTTTCCTTGCATGGTCCATTTCCTTCCACATCCCAAAGATATGCAGGTTGGTAGCTTAATTGACCCTTTTAAATGGTCAATTGACTGGTATGTGAGTAAGCGGTAGACTTTGGAGGACGACTACTTGGGAAGTATAAAAAGGGATGCGTGTAAGTCTTGTTTGTTGGTCAGTGTGGATTGATTGGCTGAAGTGCCTGTTTCTTTGCCGCATTACTCCATCAAACGCCCCTCAGTCTGCTCTGCTCCAAAGAAAACAAACACAGCCAAACCAGTCTCTCCTTATAATGGAAATTGTCCTGGTCACATCGGGGGGAGTTCCCACTGCCACGGGTACTATGTAATCCCGTACTACCTGCTCCATGGTCAGATAGTCGGCGACTAAACCGTCTCCCCCACCTGGTATGCCAGGTGAGGAGAGGGCTGTGGACCCCCAGCAGGACCAAAAACAGGACCTGTCAAAGAGCGGATGCGCTCCTAGCGTGTCAATGGCCATCCACACTGCAGTAGAAGTTGCGATCACTGTCGTACATGGCATTGTAAGGCACCGTGCCCTTTGATGTTTTCAATGATGATGATGATGATGATGATGACATCCTGGTCAGTTTTCTTGGCACTCCAATGCAGTCACTAGCTTCTAATAGTGTGGTGAACTGGCTGCACACAGTCCTGTAATTATGGCCTAAACACTGATTTGTAAAATTGTACAATATCCTTACATTCTAAGCCCCTGCCAATGAAGGCAAATAACTCATATGTCTTCCTCTACCTCTGCTGCCATCTTCAGAGGTGTTTGAACTTTTACAGCAAGATCCATTTTAACTCAATAGCCCTACCACTCATTGTCTCTGTTCTATCCTCATTTGTACTATCAAAATGCCGCACCTTGCACTAATCAGGATTAAATTCCATCTGGCATTGTTCTGTCCATCTAAGTAATTGATCACGGGCACTTTCCCTGCAACTGCAGGAGATGCAACAGCTATCGCTACACCTCATCACTCACCTCCATTCAGGGATTCCAATAGCCCTTTCAGGTAAGACAGAGTTTAATTTAGTTTAGGTTAGTATAGAGATACAGCATGGAAACAAGCCCTTCAGCCCACTGAGTCCATTCAAACCAACGATCAGCTGTACACTAGGTCTAAGTTATCCCAGTTTCACATTCTACACACTAGGGCAATTTTACAAAAGCCAATTAACCTATCGACTTGCACGTCTTTGAAATGTGGGAGTAAACCAGAGCACCCAGAGAAAACCCACACGGTCACGGGGAGAACATGAAAACTACATTCAGGCAGCACCCGTAATCAGGATGAAACCCAGATACATCTCCCCCAACACTATTTATTGCATTCTGTGCTCTTGAATTGGTTTCCTATACATTTGTGAGACCAAGCATAGACTAGATGATCGCTTTGCTGAACACTTGCCAGAGCCTGCTGGAGCACCAAATTACAAGACTATAATTCCCCTTCCCATTCTCATACCAACCTTTCAGTCCTCCTCCACTATCAAGTTGAGCCCTTACACAACGTGGAAGATAGTCTACATCCTAACGGCATGAATATTGAGTTCTCCAATTTGGGGTAAGCAAACTCCCCTTCTCATCCACTCAGCTCCCACCACCTCACCCCTCCCTCCATGTGCTCACGCACTCCTTTCTTTCCACTCCCCCTGTCTCCTCACTTAGTTCCTTTCTCTTCTTCCACCACCTCTTTCCACATCTCCCATCCCTCCCTACACCAGGTCCCCTATTTTTCTTTTCCTTCCCTGCCCACCCATATCCTTCTACCCACCATCCCTCCCTCCGGTTCCACATTTCACTCCTCATCTGCCTCCACCACCTTTTCCACATTACCTTCATCCTTGGTTATGGTCTCCACCTCGCTCCCCTACCTGACTCATCTGTCAATGACTCTCTCCCTACCTAGATCCACGTATCACTTGCCAGTTCTTGCTTCACCTCTTCTCCTCCCTTCCTTCTACCAGCTATTTTCCGGTCACTCCATCACTGAAGAAGGATCCTGACCCAAAACATTGTCAGTCCTTTTCCCCTCCACAGATGCTACCTGACCCACTGAGTTCCTCCATTAGTTTGCTTTTCATTCACCTTCCAACAACAACTGCACCCATTGCTGCACCAGGCTTCAGACTCTCCAGACTCCCGGCCAAAACCAAGAAGCAATATGGCGGGACCGATCCTCATTACCACTTACTCGAGCCCAACACAGCCTCATGCAAATAGAACAGACCAAAAACAATCAGCACAGCCCAATGTGCTCCCCACCCCTTTCTCCGAACTAAGGGCGCGAAAGTACTTTGGGGAGGCAACCCCTTCAAGCCAATTACCGATACAGGCTGCAAAATACATAGAATGACAACTCTTTGGCCCAATCATACAATAGTACATAACATAGTTTCAACACATAGCATTAAGTAAAGAAACATTATCACTAGATAAAGAAACATCTTTGGTGAGGCCACTCTTCTAGACCAATCACAAGTAACAGCAGTAAGGCACTGTAACATAATCGAGACATAACATTTCCCCAACCAATCCCAAGCATGCCTTTAGCATCAGGGCATAGCTCCATCTGCAGAATCCCAGACATATTGGCAACTTGCAGGCCATCTGGACAGAAGCCTCTCTGCAACCTCTTCCCAGGCTTCAGACTACCTGGAGCCATCTATGTCACATGGTTCTGCAGCCCCCTGCAAATGATGTCAAGCAGATTTCACAGATCTTTTCACAGACATCTTCTATTTTCCCAAGTACCCAAATTTCTGATTTTCACATTTCCACCATTGTGTACTGAAAATTTGGCAAAAGCATCTGCCTTGAAAATTGACCAGTGAAGCAAAAAGGAGCTTGTTGAAAAACAGCTGGGGATTGGGTGGGTGGGGTGAAGACTCGGAGCTGAAGCCCAGGGGTGTGAATGGTTTTATCTGTTAGCGATTCCTTGTCACTACTAATCAAGCCATTCAGAGGAGCATTGGTTACATCCAATTGAAAAGGCCTCTGCTGTGCTGCTCTGGATGACCATCTGTGAGCTAGTCCTTCCCTTAGGAGATTATGAGCAGAAGCAGATTAGTTTAGTTTTAGTTTTAGAGAGGCAGCATGGAAAGAGGCCCCTCAGCCCACCGTGTACGCCGCATATACACGGCGCATCATGTTCCCTGCATATTAACACTATCCTACACACAATAGGGACAATTTTTTAGATTTACCAAGCCAATTTACCTACATACCTGTATGTCTTTGGAGTGTGGGAAGAAACCGAAGATCTTGGAGAAAATCCACACGTTCATGGGGAGAACGTACAAACTCCGTACAGACAGCACCCGTAGTTGGGATCAAACCCGGGTCTGCGGTGCTGTAAGTGCTGTAAGGTAGCAACTCTACCGCTGCGCCACCGTGCCGCCCTGAAGTACAACTAGAAAGTACAATGTCCTACCTATAGCATGAAATCAGCAGGTTCAGGCAGCTCTCCAGTCTTTATATTATATTGTACACCCAACTGCATTTAGAGACTCATTGCATCTTCAGGATGGCTGCATTGAACTGGATTTCTTTTTAAAAAAAAGCTTCAGTAAGTAATACTGCAAATGCTGGAAGTCTGAACCGAAACAGAAAATGCTGGAAGTACACAGCAGGCCGGGTGAGATAAGGCGTGAACGCACAGGTTAGTGACTTTCACCACAACTTAAAGAGTTAACAGAGATAACAGGTTTTAAACAAGTACAGTGGCTGAATTTGTACTTTAGTCTCCTCGCACTACACTGAGTTCTCTGACCAAGTTCTTTGTAGTTGACCTGTCTGTCAAACGCCAGATTCAGTAACTCCTTCACTAGAAGATTCCAAAGAATCACAATCACTGAGAAAATAACATTCCTCCTCACCTCCATCTTAAATGGGTGCTCCCTGTTCTAATAATATGCCTCCCTCATGATCCAACCAGTGGGAACACTCTCTCTGCATTCATCCTGTCAATCCTCCTTAGAATCTAACATGTTACAATAAAATCACTTCTCGTTCTTTTAAGCTCCAATGAGCACAGGCCCAATTTCATTCAACACTTCTTCATTAATCACCCATGCTCCCCACCAATCAATCTAGTGAATCCTCTGTATGTGATATCCTATAGGGAGGTTTCACGGCAGTCGGGTCACAACCCCATGACCCGTACTGTTGCTACGCTACGCCAAGTGGAGTACACGCGATGAACTGCAGGCAGGCACTTACCATTGTTTCCAGCGTAGCGGGCCCGTTAAAACCCGCCGAAATGGTCAATTTTTGCGCTGTAAATAATTATGGAAATCGGGATAAGCGTGAGAGACATTTAGCCAACTTCAGAATTCAAAAAGTGAGGAGAAATGACGGTAGATTGAAGCGAGAGCTGAAAGGAACAACAACAGCCAGAGTGCTTGGCGAACATTGACCGTTTGCTCACTGCATTTCATCAACTAAGGCATTATTTGTGTTTTTTCTTGATTCCTTTCGTATCTAAAAAGTTTCAGAAGGGACAATCGCCCCTGGTTCTCGTGGGATTTTACATACAAAAATAAAACGCCTCTGAAGCAAAATTTACAACCAGATTTACCACTTCTGAGACTTTTTAGATACCAAAGAAATAAAAAACAAAACAAATAATGCCTTACCGTTAATGAAATGCAGCGAACAAACGCGATAAATCCCGATATTTTCATTTCCGATATCTGCACAGCCAATGTTCACCAAGCACTTTTGCTGTTGTTGTCCCTTCAGCTCTCGCTTCTCTTTACCTTCATTTTGCTTCACTTTTGGAATTCTGAAGTTGGGTACGTGTCTCTCACACTTACCCCGATTTCCACAATTTTTTACAGGGAAAAAATGCACCATTTTAGCGCTTTTTAACGGGTAGGAAAGTACGCGTTTCTAGCATTAATAACATGTACCGGAAGTGGCGGGTGTCTTCCAGATGGATTGAGAGGCCCCGTGCGTCAAGCACTTTGACCCGGTGACCTTTCGTGAAACCTCCCTATTGCTGCCTCACGTATACCTGTAAAGTTGCAATCTGCCCTACTTTTATCTTTCTTTTTCCAAGATTCATTCAGTTAGCTTCCCTGCTTACTTGCAGTCCCTGCACACTAACCATTTGTGTTCCATATATTAAGATGCCTTTGTGTCTTAATGTTTTACAGTCTCACCCCCATGTTAATTAGCTTTCTCGCTCTTCCTTCCAAAGAAGGAAACTTCACGTTGTCCCGCATTATATTTCATCCAGCAAATTTATTGCATACATAAGAAGTAAAAGCAGGAATAGACCAATTGTCCTTTGAACTTTGTCCACTATTCAATTCATAGGTAGAATGGAAACATGGAATATTTCTTTAGATGTTGCGGATGAAGTTAATGCTGGAATTCTGTAAGATTTCTTGACATTTATCCCAGAATATGCAGTTGCAGAAGGCAGTGAAAATGGTATGCAAGTCTTCATTACAAGAGGGTTGGAGCATGTCATAGGTTCATAGTCATACAGCATGAAAACAGTCCCTTCGGTCCAGCTCACCCATGCCGACCAAGATGCCCCATCCCACCTAGTCCAATTTAATCATGCTTGGCCCATATTCTTCTGAATCTTTTCTATCCATATCTATATTACTTAAAGTCTGATCTTGACCGCTTTTGGCTCGCTGTGCTGTGATTTCTGAGAGAACACCGTCACCTATGGCTGTCATTTATGGCCACCTCGCTCAGAGCCCCCCTCCGCCTTCCGGGAGCAGAAGATTTTTCCCATCGATGAAAAATCAGAGATATTAATGTTTAAAAAAAAATTGCTATTCTCTCTGCTGCCCCATACTGTAGGGAGGGGGAGGGACCATAAAACCAGGAAGTGGTGTGCCTCACTCAGTCTCTGCAAGATGGAGGAAGCCAGAGGGTCACATCTCTCTGAGCTCTGAATAACACTAAACACATGTCTACTCAACCGTGAGTGCCCTTAGTGTGGTTTGAAAATGAAAATATGGTTGGTTTGAAGTAAAAAGGCACTGCCTGCAAATGGTTGTTTGGGGGGTTTGGGTTGAAGTGAAAAGGCACTGCCTGCAAATGATTATTTGGGGGGGTTGGGTTGAAGTGAAAAGGCACTGCCTGCAAATGGTTGTTTGGGGGGGTTGGGTTGAAGTGAAAAGGCACTGCCTGTAAATGGTTGTTTGGGGGATTTGGGTTGAAGTGAAAAGGCATTGCCTGCAAATGGTTGTTTGGGGGGGTTAGGTTGAAGTGAAAAGGCACTGCCTGCAAATGGTTGTTTGGGGAGGTTGGGTTGAAGTGAAAAGGCACTGCCTGCAAATGGTTGTTTGGGGGGGTTGGGTTGAAGTGAAAAGGTACTGCCTGCAAATGGTTGTTTGGGGCGGTTGGGTTGAAGTGAAAAGGCACTGCCTGCAAATGGTTGTTTGTCTAAACTTGACAACTTCCTGTTTGCACTATATTGATTTTAGATAAAACGCTACCACTTACGACTGTGATTTTTGGCCATCCTACTCAGTTCCCCTCCGCTCATCAGTTGCAGAGGATTCTTCCCATCAATGAAAAACAAAAGTGTTATTAGTGTTTAAAAAATGTTGAGAATCTCTCTCCTGTCAATGACGCCATGAAGGCCACACCTTTTGCGGTGGGAGGGGGAGGGATTATAAAGCCCGGAAGTGTGGGTGTGGCTCAGTCTCTGCATGATGGGGGAGGGAGAGGTCACGACTCTGTCTGAGCTGTGAATCAACTGAACACACTGAATGTCTACTGAACTGTGAGTGTGGTGTTTTGTGTGGTTTTATGGTGGTTTTTATGGTGGTTTCACCCTGCTTGAAATAGTATGAAATTGCATTTGAATGTGGTGGCCTTGCACCCTGCATGAAATGGTATGAAACTGCATTTGAATGTGGTGTAGTTGCACCCTGCATGAAATGGTATGAAACTGCATTTGAATTTGGTGGCCTTGCACCCTCCTTGAAATGGCATGAAACTGCACTTGAATTTGGTGGCCTTGCACCCTGCTTGAAGTGGTTGGAAACTGCACTTGAATTCGGTGGCCTTGCACCCTGCTTGAAGTGGCAGGAAACTGAACCTGACTTTGTGGCCTTGCACCCTGCTTGAAGTGGTATAAAACTGCACTTGAATTTTGTGGCCTTGCACCCTGCTCGAAGAGGTAAGAAACTCCACTTGAATTTCGTGGCCTTGCACCCGGCTTGAAATGGTAGGAAAATGGATTTGAATTTGGTGGCCTTGCACCCTGCATGAAATGGAATTTCAAGGAATAGCCGTGAGTCAACTGCCAGCCCACCAGCCATGAGTGAGCTGCCAGCACATCAGCCGTGAGGGTCTGAGCTGCCACCCCAAGAATCCATTTGGCCCACAATGTCCATACTAGCCCTCTGGAGACCAGTAGTCCCTGCAGCCAACAACACCCATACCAGCGCTCCAGAAAGCCCCCTCCCCCCACTGGCCACCAATATTGGAATTGGTGGAGAGGTGGAATATTGCGTCGGGGGACCAGCCCTCCCATGTGAACATGGGACCCAACGGGTCCCACTTAGCCTAGTATCTTTCTAAATGTATTTTAAATTTTACCAATGGACCTGCTTCAACTCTTCCTCTGGCAGTTCATTCCATATTCCCACCACCCTCTGTATGAAAAGGTTGCCCCTCAGGTTCCTACTAAATCTTTCCCTTCACACCGTAAACCTATGCCTTCTATTTCTTCTTTCCCTACCCTGGGAAAAAGACTCTATCCAATCATCACATCTATTCCCCATGATGTTATACACTTCTATAAGATCACCCTTTAGCCTCCTGCATTCCAATAAATAAAGTCCTACCTTGCCCAATCTCGTCCTGTAGCTCAGACCCTCCAGTCATCGCAACATCCTTGTAAATCTCCTCTGCATTCTTTCCAGCTTAAAAAAAACATCCTTCCTACAGCAGGATGAACACAAAACACCAAATGAGGATTCACCAACATTATGTACAACTGTACCATAACATCATGACTTCTATAATCAATACTCTGACTGATCAAGGCCAAAGTACCAAAAGACACCTTTACCATCCCATCAATCTGTAATGCTTCTTTCAGATAACTATATACCTGTACTCCTAGATCTGTCTGCTCTATGTGACTCCCCAGGGCCCTACCGTTCATTGTGAAGTTCCTGCTTTGGCTTGACTTTCCAAAATGCGACACTTCACATTTTTCTGAATTAAATTGCATTTGCCATTCCTCAGGTCACTTGCCCAGCTGATCAAGATCCTGCTGTAATCCGTGATAACCTGAACTATAGGGAGAGTGGAGCAGGCTAGGACTTTATTCCTTGGACTGCAGGAGCATGAGGATTGATCTTATAGAGGCAGAGAGCATCATGAGAGGAATAGATATAGGAAATGCACAAAATATTTTACCCAAAGATGGGGAATCAAGAACTAGTAGGCATAGTTTCAGTTTAGTTTAGTTTAAAGTCACAGCACGGAAACAGGCCCTTTGGCCCACCGAGTCCGCGCCGACCAGCGATCACCACACACTAACATTATCCTATACACAATTTACAATTATACCAAGCCAATTAGCCTACGAAACCTGTACGTCTTTGGAGTGTGGGAGGAAACTGGAGACCCACGCAGTTCACAGGAAAAATGTTACAAACTCCTTACAGATGAACACCCGTAATCAGGACCGAACCCAGGTCTCTGGCACTGTAAGGCAGTAACACTACCGCTGCACCTCTGTGCCACAAATTTAAGGTGAGAAGGAAAGGTTTAATGGGAACCTGAGGGTAACATTTTTACACAAAGGGTAGTGGCTATATGGAATGAGCAGCCAGAGGAGATAATTGAGGCAGGTACTATCACAACTTTCAAAAAACATAGCTACATGGATAGGATAGGTTTAGAAGAATATGGGCCAAATGCAGGCAGGTGGGAGTAGCGTAAAAGGCCAAGTTGGTCGGTGTGGGCAAGTTGGCCAACGGGTCTGCTTCCCGGCATGAGTTAAGTTAATGGGCCTTGTAATCATATTTTTGGTGAAATAGCTACATTGAACTGGCACGTCGGTTCAATGTTAGCACGTCAGATGTTTTCCCAACATCAACCGTGCACCAAGTAACACCTCACACCCATTTCCACCATCACTGACATAATTTGGAGCTTTAAGTTCAACTGCCACACAGCCACAGTTTATTTCTCGGAACAGATCACACTACATTATTGTGTTCAATGTATCACAAAGATCAGTCTGAGGAAGGATCCCGACCCGAAACGTCACCCATTCCTTCTCTCCAGAGATGCTGCCTGTTCCGCTGAGTTACTCAGGCATTTTGTGTCTATCTTCATGCAACATTGTTGCCTCGGCTATTATTTAATGGGGTAATGATGACAACAGAATATTTTAAAGAAGGAACTGCAGATGCTGGAAAATCGAAGGAGAACAAAAATGCTGGAGAAACTCAGCGGGTGAGGCAGCATCTATGGAGCGAAGGAAATAGACAAAGTTTTGGGTTGAAACCCTTCTTCAGGTCTGAAGAAGGGTTTCGACCCGAAACGTTGCCTATTTCCTTCGCTCCATAGATGCTGCCTCACCCGCTGAGTTTCTCCAGCATTTTTGTCTACATCAGAATATTTGACTAGGTAAAATTCCAACTGATTGCAGGCTGTTCAAGCATTTCTGAAACCCAAGAGTATGTTACATTAACAGGGAGCGCTTGCTCCAGCATTTAGTTGTGGGATGACTCATTCAATTCTGTCTCAGCTATGATAGCATTGGCTGTAATGCATTACCACAGACATTATTGTGGTCATGGTCTTTGGAACAGGAGAAAAAGATATTCTATTTGTGAAGATCCAGAGAGCTTTCAAGATCTCACATGCTTTGTCTGCAGTTCACTCCTTGGGAAATGGGCAGACTTAATCAAGGATCACGCACACCCCAATCACACTCCTTCAGCAATAACATTTGCAATGCATACCTGCTTGCCGCTGACTATGCTTCATCAACCCTGCTAAATTATGATGGTGTTGAATGATCTCACCTTCCGGAAAAGCTGTTGATGTCATCGACAACAGAAAGGAGAGCTCATGCGTTTGCGTCTATGCAACCTAATGACACCAGCACAAAAGAACTTGAAGATAAGTGAATGCCACCTTATCAAAGATCAGACATTCATTTTCTACTGGGAACCTGTCATCACCTTGCAGAATCCTTGCCACACACTGTTTAATCCTCACCTTAAAACACTGGTGATTAATAATCCTGTTCAGTTTGTTTTGAATTGTTCGTCTCCAAAGGGAATCACATAACAGTTCCTCTATTACTGATGATGTTGATATGTTCATTTTGTCATGGATGGTTATGTCCTTTTTCATCTATCTAATGAGTGGTGATCTTGTGGGGTGTATAAAATCATGAGGGACATTGATAAGTTGAGTGTCTAGGGTGAGTGTCTCCTAGTGGGCATAGTTTTAAGGTGAGAGAGGAGATATTTAATAGAAACCTGAGGGAAATCCTTTTCACAGAGGGGATGAATTATGTATGGAACGAGCTGCCAAAGGAAGTAGTTGAGGCAGGTACACTAACAACAATGAAGACTCATATAAATAGTCATTTGCCTCTCATAAGTTTATTCACTATCAGCTTTCCACTCAACCTCCTTTGCTCACAGAACGTAAATGTTGACTGCTTCCTTTTCCGCAGTTCCTACCTGACCTGTTATGTTTTCTCAGCATTTATTATTGTGTAAAAGAAAAGCATCAGTCTTGTTTGTGATATTTACATCCTGAGAATACGTTTTTAAAACTAACGCATTTTACAAAATCCATCCAATCTATGAAAAGGGTTCAAATTTGTCATAATAACCCTTTGTATCTATTTTTAATTCAAGTGAAGGGAAGAGTTTTAGTTCATTGCAATTCTGGTCTGCCTGTGGTTGCTGAGGTAACAGGGAATTTATTTAATTTTAAGAATATAAAGAACGGCCAAAGTGTTAACATTTATTGTTTTGGAATTCTTCTCTCATAAATTTAATGTCTGTAATGGTATACATGAGGGCTAGTTGTGATTATGACGTGCTACCTGCAGCCATATTACCAGTGGCACAGCAGTAGAGTTGCTGCCTTACAGTTTGTACATTCTCCCCTTGACCACGTGGGTTTTCTCCGAGATCTTCGGTTTCCTCCCACACTCAAAGTCAAAGTCAAATTTATTCGTCACTCCAAAGACGTACAGGTATGTGTATGTGTATGTGTATGTGTATGTGCATGTGTATGTGTAAATTGTCCCTAGTGTGGGTAGGCTTGTGTTAATGTGTGAGGATCACTGGTCAGGGCGGACTCGGTGCGCCAAAGGGCCTGTTTCCGCGCTGTATCTCTAAAACTAAAAATGAAAAAAAAACTACCGAAGAACAATTGAATGAGTAAATAAGCATTTGTTTTTCTTTGGAAATAGTGCAGTAAAATTTCCCTTCCCACATCCTTTCCCTTATGTATAAGGCAGAAGTCCGGAACATGTTGCGATATTAGTTAGCTGAGTACAGCTCCAAGAAGGATCAAGAAGCTCAAGACTATCTATGACATTGGAGGTTATTCCCTAAACATTCGTCCAACCCACCACCTGCACGCCATGGATACAACCTACAAAATATGATGCTGTTATTTACCTCGGCTACATCGACACCCCCGAAAGACATGACCTTTATCGCCAAGAAAGTGAATGCAATACCACATCTGCGGGTTCCCCTCCAGGTTGTATACCATCCTAACATGGAAACATATCGGCACTGCTGCATTTATTTCCAACCCAGGAGCACCTTCACCAGAAGTGGGTCATAAAGGCAGATCACGACAATCCTTGAAGGTCATTTCTGGAAGGATAATATGCGCTGCTTTTACCCATATTGTCCAGATCATGATATACAAATGAAAAAAAACATATATCGGTATTGGCAGATAGTGAAGATGGTTATCAATAATTAGAGCAAGATCTTGATCAGAACACGTGGACTGAGGAATGGCCAGTGGAGTTTAATCCAAATATGTGTGAGATGTTTCATTTTGGGAAGGTAAACCAGGGCAGGACCTTCACAGTAAACAGTTGGGGTGCTGTAGATCAGAGCACTTTGGGAGTACGTATATATTCTAACTCATCACCATTCTTGATTTGGCCAAGAGCAGTGAAATAGTTATAAAGTCATAGTCATAGAGTAATACAGTGTAGAAACAGGCCCTTCAGCCCAACTCGCCCAAACCGGCCAACAATCCCCCAGCTACCCTAGAACCACTTGCCTACGCTTGGTCCGTAATCCTCCAAACCTGTCCTTTCCATGTACCTGTCCAACTGTTTCTTAAACGATGGGATAGTCCCAGCCTCAACTACCTCCTCTGGCAGCTTGTTCCATACACCCACCACCCTTTGTGTGAAAAAGTTCCCCTCAGATTTCCCCCTTCACCTTGAACCTATGTCCTCTGGTTCTCGATTACCCCACTCTGGGCAAGAGATTCTGTGCATCTACCTGATTTATTCCTCTCGTGATTTTATACATCTTTATAAGATCACCCCTCATCCTCCTGCGCTCCAAGGAATAGAGTCCCAGCCTATTCAACCTCTCTCTATAGCTCAGACCCTCTAGTCCTGGCAACATCCCCATAAATCTTCTCTGAACCCTTTCAAACTTGACAATATCTTTCCTATAACATGGTGCCCAGAACTGAACAAAATTCTCTAAATGCGGTCTCACCAACATCTTATACAACTGCAACATGACCTCCCAACTTCTATATTCAATACTCTGACTGATGAAGGCCAATGTGCCAAAAGTCTTTTTGATCACCTTATCTACCTGTGACTTGACCTTCAAGGAACCTTGCACCTGCACTCCTAGATCCCTCTGCGCTACAACACTCCCCAAAGACCTACCATTCACTGTATAGGTCATGCCCTTGTTAGATGTCCCAAAATGCAACAGTTGGCAATTTGATAGATGACAATTGAGCATGCTTAGCCACACATTCATGGGTGTAAAGAGGGTACACCAGGAGGCGCACCTATGTTGATGGTCAACGAGGAGGATATGTTGTTACCGATCCACACTGATTAAGCTATGCCGATGAGGATGTTAAGGATCAAGTTACAAAGGGAGGTGCAGAAGCCCAGGTCTTGGAGCTTCGTAATGCCTTTGAAGGGGACAATTACTTTGAAGTTGAGTTGTAATCGAACATGTTGACATGTGTGTTCCTGCTTTACGAATGGAAACCCAGTGAATTAGCACAGCTAATTCAGTTGCAGTGAGAAATGATGTTATCATGTAATTATGCTCCTAAAGCTTACCCCCCTTAGTCTAGTTCGGTAAATCACTGAGTCAAGCACTGGACCACTAAGCTTTATTTTTTGAACGAACAACAAATCCCCTATACGATACCTAACCACTGCAGGTTTGATCCTTGTCTCTTCCTGGCCTAGCCCTTCAGCCTCGTGCAAGCAGACACTTCCAAAAGGTCACGCAGTCCCAAGCGCCCCTCCAGAAGATTAACAATGATCCTAATGGGGGCTACCTTTTATAGGTCTTCGAACCCTGAGGGGCAGAACTACATACGGGTGGCGCCCCTTACAAGCCAATCACACATATCGATTACATTAAAGTATTATTGACAGTCCCCCAACCCAATTACAAAGAGTCCCAATACAATGTTTCTATAGAAGCTTCTGGAAGGAAGTCAATTAATCAAATAGCGCAACATTCTCCCGGGTAATGTAAACAATTCAAACAAGGCTTCACACTTCAGCCAATCATCATACAGCAGTAAGAACACTTTGCAACATTATTAACAGTATTTACAATTTCTTTGCAGCTATCCAATCAAAACAATGCATTTACAACACCTTGGAATTTCTTTATAGAGTCCTCATACATTCTAACAATTGGGACCTCACCTTATCTGATATATCGATCTGGGACCTGGAATTCCTGGCACCAGCTCGCAGCTTGTGGCTTCTTACAGGAAAAGGCTAACAGGCCTTGTAGATGCATAAATCCTTTACTTTATTTTAACTCTGTTTTGGCCAGGATTTACATTCCCCCCCCTTTTATCATATGATAATTTATCAGCAATGATAATCAAAGTACAATAGTGACTGTTTCATTCTAACAAATATCTTAACAAAAAGATGCTGATGTATTTTCCCAGAATCTCATCAAGCTTCCTGAGTTTTCGTGGCCATAGCTTCATGATTTCCGTCTGATGAGTCTTCACCTCCCGAGTTTTAATGGGCACAAATTCCCTCCATCCATATTGATAATTCATCTGTGCTTGATCTATAGTAGAGTATGACGTTTCTAAAAGAACCTGGAATAAAGTAAGTTAGCAGTCCATACTTCCACTGATACTCCTACAGTGGTGGAGATGTACCCATGCATTCTTCTCTTCTACTTTTAACAGAAGGCCTCTCTCTGTATACTGCTCCTACTCTACAATATAATTCTTCCAACACTAGGATCAAAGCTAGAATGTTGTCGGTCATCACCTCAATCACACGATGAAAGTTGATCATTTCCACTGTACTTTTGATTAGGGTATTCACAAGGGTTTCTCATAAAGATTTCTGCTGAGTTCAGTCCAGTTTCCCTCCAGTCGTGACTTTCATTTGAAGTAACTATGGGGAATAATTTAATCCAGCCAAATTCAGTCTCCGCCTTTAATTTAGCCAATTTAGTTTTCAGGGCCTGATCTGCTCATTCTACAAATCCAGCAGGTTGTGGTCGATATTCACAATACAATTGCTGCTGGATTCCCAGCTGTTCGCATAATTTCCATGAATTTGTTCTAATATGATATGGATCATTATTTAGACTAAGACGAATAGGGATGCCAAATCCTAGGGATAATTTTCTTTGACTCCTTGATAATAGTAGCCGCTTTATTATCAAGGGTTGGATAAGTTTTGATCCATCGGCCAAATGCATCGACTATGACAAGTACATATTTATAACTCTGGCACCTTTCTAATTCGATATAGTCCATCTGCACTATCTCAAATGGACCCATAGGCAACGGTATTTTCCCTCTTCACATCCTATTCCTTTCCCTGGTTTGTATTTCCGGCAGACCAGGCAATTACTGCTTACCTTCTGAGCTAAAGTTTGTAGTGTTGGATGCCACCAAGTATCCAATAGAGTGTCCCCTACTGCCCTTGCACCACAATGGGTTGTATAATGCATGCACTCTATAACCTATACTGCCAATGAATTTGTCATGCAAATCTGCCCAGCTGGAGTGGTCCACAGTCCAGTCATACAATCCAGTACACATCCAAGCTGTCTCCATCATTCTTTATCACTTCCAGTAGCCTCCTCCTGCAATTGAACAATTTCTTGGATGGTTGGCATCAGTCTTTCCGAGGGGGACTTGTTAGTTAAACTTTTAGTCTGCCTCATCATTTTGGGCACCACCATCTTACGTTCCCGTGATACTTTCTTTGCTACTAAATCGGCATCACCATATAACCATATAACCATTACAGCACGGAAACAGGCCATCTCGGCCCTTCAAGTCCGTGCCGAACACTTAAAAAAATAAAAAAAATTACTTCCCCCTAGTCCCATCTACCTGCACTCAGACCATAACCCTCCATTCCTTTCCCGTCCATATACCCATCCAATCTATTTTTAAAGGATAAAATCGAACCTGCCTCCACCACTTCCACTGGAAGCTCATTCCACACAGCTACCATTCTCTGAGTAAAGAAGTTCCCCCTAATGTTACCCCTAAACTTATGTCCCTTAATTCTCAAGTCATGTCCCCTTGTTTGAATCTTCCCTACTCTCAATGGGAAAAGCTTATCCACGTCAACTCTGTCTAACCTGTTCATCATTTTAAAGACCTCTATCAAGTCCCCTCTTAACCTTCTGCGCTCCGAAGAATAAAGACCTAACTTGTTCAACCTTTCTCTGTAACTTAGTTGCTGAAACCCAGGCAACATTCTAGTAAATCTCCTCTGTACTCTCTCTATTTTGTTGACATCCTTCCTATAATTAGGCGACCAAAATTGTACTCCATACTCCAGAATTGGCCTCACCAATGCCTTGTACAATTTTAACATTACATCCCAACTTCTATATTCAATGCTCTGATTTATAAAGGCCAGCACACCAAAAGCTTTCTTTACCATCCTATCTACATGAGATTCCACCTTCAGGGAACTATGCACAGTTATTCCTAGATCCCTCTGTTCAACTGCATTCCTCAATTCGCTACCATTTACCATGTACGTCCCATTTTGATTTGTCCTGCCGAGATGTAGCACCTCACATTTATCAGCATTAAACTCCATCTGCCATCTTTCCGCCCACTCTTCCAAATGGCCTAAATCTCTCTGTAGACTTTGAAAATCTACTTCATTATCCACCACACCACCTATCTTAGTATCATCTGCATACTTACTAATCCAATTTTCCACACCATCATCCAGATCATTGATGTACATGACAAACAACAGTGGACCCAACACAGACCCCTGAGGCACCCCACTAGTCACCGGCCTCCAACCTGACAAACAGCCATCCACCATTATTCTCTGGCATCTCCCATTCAGCCACTGTTGAATCCATCTTGCTACTCCACCATTAATACCCAACAATTGAATCTTCTTAACCAACCTTCCATGAGGAACCTTGTCAAAGGCCTTACTGAAGTCCATATAGACAACATCCACTGCTTTACCCTCATCAATTTCCCTAGTAACCTCTTTGAAAAATTCATGAAGATTAGTCAAACATGACCTTACAGGCACAAATCCATGTTGACTGTTCCTAATCAGACCCTGCTTATCCAGATGCTTATATATATTATCTCTAAGTATCCTTTCCATTAATTTGCCCACCACTGACGTCAAACTAACAGGTCTATAATTGCTAGGTTTACTCTTAGAACCCTTTTTAAACAACGGAACAACATGCGCAGTACGCCAATCCTCCGGCACTATTCCCGTTTCTAATGACATTTGAAATATTTCTGTCATAGCCCCTGCTATTTCTACACTAACTTCCCTCAATGTCCTAGGGAATATCCTGTCAGGACCTGGAGACTTATCCGTTTTCATATTTTTCAAAAGTGTCCGCACCTCCTCTTCTTTGAATCTCATAGTTTCCATTGCTACTCTGCTTGTTTCCCTTACCTCACATAATTCCATATCCTTCTCCTTGGTGAATACCAAAGAAAAGAAATTGTTCAATATCTCCCCCATCTCTTTTGGCTCTGCAGATAGCTGTCCACTCTGACTCTCTAATGGACCAATTTTATTCCTTGTTAATTAATTATTTTGCTATTAATATAGCTGTAGAAACCCTTTGGATTTACTTTCACCTTACTTGCCAAAGCAACCTCATATCTTCTTTTAGCTTTTCTAATTTCTTTCTTAATATTCTTTTTACATTCTTTATACTCCTCAAGCACCTCATTTACTCCATGCAGCCTATAATGATTGTAGATCTCTCTCTTTTACCGAACCAAGTGTCCAATTTCACGTGAAAACCATGGCTCTTTCCAATTTTTACTATTTCCTTTCAACCGAACAGGGACATAAAGATTCTGTACTCTTAAAATTTCACCTTTAAATGTCCTCCATTTCTCTTCGACATCCTTCCCATAAAACAACATGTCCCAATTCACTCCTTTTAAATCCTTTCGCATCTCCTCAAAGTTAGCCTTTCTCCAATCAAAAATCTCAACCCTAGGTCCAGTTCTGACCCTCTCCATAATTAAATTGAAACTAATGGTATTGTGATCACTGGACCCAAAGTGCTCCCCAACGCATACCTCCGCCACCTGCCCAGTCTCATTTCCTAACAGGAGGTCCAGCACTGCCCCTTCTCCAGTAGGTACCTCTATGTATTGCTGCAAAGAACTATCCTGCACACATTTTACAAACTCCAAACCATCCAGCCCTTTTACAGAATGTGTTTCCCAGTCTATGTGTGGAAAATTGAAATCTCCCACAATCACTACCTTGTGCTTACTACTAATATCTGCTATCTCCTTACATATTTGCTCTTCCAATTCTCGCTCCCCATTTGGCGGTCTATAATACACCCCTATAAGTGTTGCTACACCTTTCCCATTTCTCAGTTCCACCCAAATAGCCTCCCTAGACGAGCCCTCTAATCTATCCTGCCAAAGCACTGCTGTAATATCTTCCTTGACAAGCAATGCAACACCCCCACCTCTTGCCCCTCCAATTCTATCACCCCTGAAGCAACGAAATCCTGGAATATTTAGTTTCCAATCACAGCCCTCCTGCAACCATGTTTCACTGATCGCCACAACATCATACTTCCAGGTGTCAATCCAGGCTCTAAGCTCATCCACCTTTCTTACAATGCTCCTAGCATTAAAATATACACATTTAAGAAACCCACCACCACTTATTCTCTGTTTATTATCTTTTTCTTCTTTCTCCCCTACATTTTGGGTCCGAGTGCTTCTCTTCTCTGCCTCCTGCCTCCCACAGTTTCTACTATCTTTCTCTATTTGAGTCCCTCCCCCCAACCGTTCTAGTTTAAAGTCTCCCCAGTAGCCTTTGCAAATCTCCCTGCCAGGATATTGGTCCCCCTTGGGTTCAAGTGCAACCCGTCCTTTCTGTACAGGTCACACCTTCCCCAAAAGAGGTCCCAATGATCCAGAAATTTGAATCCCTGCCCGCTGCACCAGTTCCTCAGTCACGCATTTATCCTCCACCTCATTCTATTCCTACGCTCACTGTCGCGTGGCACAGGTAGTAATCCTAAGATTGTTACCTTTGCGGTCCTTCTCCTTAACTCTCCTCCCAACTCCCTAAATTCTCCTTTCAGGACCTCTTCTCTTTTTCTGCCTATGTCATTGGTACCTATATGTACCACAACCTCAGGCTCCTCTCCCTCCGATTTCAGGATCTCTTGGATGCGTTCAGACACATCCCTGACCCTGGCACCAGGGAGGCAAACTACCATCCGGGTCTCCTGACTGCGTCCACAGAATCGCCTATCCGACCCCCTAACCATAGAGTCCCCTATTACTAATGCCCTCCTCTTCTTTTCCCTACCCTTCTGAGCAATAGGGCCGGTCTCTGTGCCGGAGGCCCGGCCGCTGTCGCTACCCCCAGGAAGGCTGTCCCCCCCAACAGTACTCAAACAGGAGTACTTATTTTCAAGGTGTACAGCCACCGGGGTACTCACCAGTCCCTGCCTCTGCCCCTTGCCCTTCCTAACCGTGACCCACTTGTCTGCCCCCCGTGGTCTTGGAGTGGCCACCGCTCTATAACTCCTTTCTATGACCTCCTCACTCTCCCTGATCAGACAGAGGTCATCGAGCTGCTGCTCCAGGTTCCTAACACGGTCCCTTAGGAACCCCATCTCGATGCACCAGGCACAGATGTGGACGTCTGGAGGGGTATCAGACTCCATTCTCCCCCCTTACCCTGGATACAATACAAACTGGTGGAGGAAATCAGCAGGGATCTGACTCCCAATCAGCTGCTTCCTCTTAGTCCTCTTCCACCAATCAGCTGCTTACTCTTAGTCCTCTTCCACCAATCAGCGGCTTCCTCACTTATAGGAAACTTGAATGGAACGTTGCAGTTTTGGGTTCCTCCTGCAACGGTCCCTGGGCCTCTGGAAAGCAAAGCCCCGCGCTGTTTAACTACTCCCTACCCGGACGCCGCTCCTCCTCCTGCAACGGTCCCTGGGCATCTGGAAAGCAAAGCCCCGTGCTGTTTAACTACTCCATACCCAGATGCCGCTCCTCCTCCTGCAACGGTCCCTGGGCCTCTGGAAAGCAAAGCCCCGCATTGTTTAACTACTCACTACCTGGACGCCGCTCCTCCTCCTGCAACGGTCCCTGGGCCTCTGGAAAGCAAAGCCCCACGCTGTTTAACTACTCACTACCCGGACGCCGCTCCTCCTCCTGCAACGGTCCCTGGGCCTCAGGAAAGCAAAGCCCCGCGCTGTTTAACTACTCCCTACCCGGACGCCGCTCCTCCTCCTGCAACGGTCCCTGGGCCTCTGGAAATCAAAGCCCCACGCTGTTTAACTACTCCCTACCTGGACGCCGCTCCTCCTGCTGCAACGGTCCCTGGGCCTCTTTTCCCGATATCGATTCCCGATATCTATCTTTTGTGTGGGCGCTACATTTCATAACATAAATTTGTCTGGGTAGCATTAAGGCCTTCAACAAATCTGTGACCAAATGTATATTTGAAATTTGAGTCCCTGCTGGAGTTAGAAATCCCCTATTTTTCCATAATTATCCAAAATCATGCACCACTCCAAATGCATACCGAGAATCAGCGTAAATATTTACTTTAAAATTTTCCCCAATAATACAAGCCCGAATTAAAGCAAACAATTCAGCTTGCTGCGCTGAATAAGGTGACTCAAAGGCGGCTGCTTTTACCATTTCCGCTTTCTGATTAACAATTGCATACCCAGACAATCTCTCACCCCACGGTCCAATAGATGCACTCCAGTCCACATATAATGTTGTCCTCTATAGGTGCGTCCCTCAAGTCCTCTCTTACAGATGTTTTCTCCTCAATGGCAAATAAACACTCATGTCCTGCTTCTGATTGCTCTTCTGGGGGTGAGACAAGAAAATATACTAGGTTAATCTATATACTGTGCCCAAATCAACATTTTCAACTACCTCTGAAATAGATCCCATGCCAGTCTGATAAGCCGTCCTTAAATGCCAGATTTTAAAGTCATTCCAATAACACTACCATGGACATGAATCATGTCCTATGATTTAAGGGATCAAATTTACAATTGGTTATAAATTATTATGCATGGTAGTTAGAATTTAAGTGCAAAGTGGGTGTCCCCGAACCACAGAGTAATGTCCATTCCCATGTTTCTATATTTAATTTGAGATCGCCCCTCCAGACAAAGTAGTACAATACAATGGTCTCTATGTTGGAGCTTGCCTCAATGATCTTTAGAGGCTTCTTGTACTTTCCTAGATCCAGGAGACTTCGTTTTTCTTTTTCACTGGTATGAAATGTTGGGTTCTTAAGTTTCCTAAATTCTGATGTTTGCATGGTTTTGCACTAGTGTATGTGTGGAGCAGCTCTACCACAGAGTCAATTGTTGTTGAATTTTGTATTATTATATTGGTCTTCTTCTTCTTCTTGATGTTAGATCTGCAAGAGTAGGAATACCACTGTGAGGAGCAACCTTTATTGTATTCTGGTATTTCCCAAATCGTTAATGTTGTTGGTGGCCTACGATCTTCTTGGACATTGGAGGAACAGTGTTACCCTTCTCTGGGGAGTTACTTGGATGGAATTGATGGTTACACATCCTACCTGAGCTGTGTCTTCTGCCCGTTCTTGAGGGTTCACATGCTCATATACCTCACTCCCCAGATGATGACGTAGGCAGGCAATAATTGTCCTAAAGGCCTAATAAAACTCAACAACAGCCTAATAATGGGTCTGCCACAATGATTGCTCATTTTCATTATTACTCCTACATCTCTTGCTCTTGCTGATATCTCAGTGTAGTTTATAGCTCCCTCCTCTTCTTTCAACTAGTGCCAAAACTTTTACTTCCCAGTCCTGTCCTTCATGTGGTTTAAAGAATGCTTCCAGCTCTTTATTCACCCCACTCCTGTCGTAAGCTAATGTAATATGGAGTGGGGGTTCTTCGTCCAGATCTAGGGACCACCATGGAGGGCTCACTATGGAGTAACACTGCCTTAAGGGAGCCCAGGGGGTCACTACTTATTCCTCTATCGCCACATTCTATTTTTAATTGGAAAGCACAGAGCAAATCTCTAGCCATTAAATTGCAATCTGTGTTTGATTGCCTTTCCTCCATTTACTACTTCAACCGGCTCAGAGATGGGATACTGGCAGACTTGTCCTTGAAACCCGGACAGGTTCTCAACATCTTTTGATTCGGGGAGATTGTAATAAATGGGTTATTTTGGGAGAAAGATATTTGCCCTCTTGGCTCTTTGTTTTCCTTCCAGTTCCCTCTTTGCACTCTATGATCTCGTTGATCTCTGGGATCTCTCCACTCCTTCTGATCTTGAAAATTTCTTCTGTGAACCCCTGTTTTCGTTCCTTTCTTCTAGTTGGGCACTCCCTACTCCAGTGAGCCATTCCCCCACACATATAACACTGGCCTAATCCTGATGTTCGGTGTCTTCTCAAACTTGGTATTCAGCCACATTAATGGGAAGGCAATTGGGCTTCCATGGGGTGTAGACTTTTATTGTGAGGGGATTATTTACACCCACTGCACTGGCCAAATCAAAGGAAGGATTAGGCATTTCCATGACGGGGAACTGCCTATGAGTTATCTGTTTTGTGTTTATACTTTCTGCCATATCGGGATCTATCTCGGTTTCTTCAATTATTGTCTCACTCCCAGATATATCTTCCTCTTCCCTAGGGGGTTCACGGTACCTTCTAAATTACTCCCTTTCCTCTCTCGCTACTCGTCCAATTCGTCTAGGTTTAGGCTCGCAAGAATACTCTGGTTGCTGTACCCTTCCCCTACATTCCTTGTCCTTAACTACTTGAATTGTCTTTTTTGTTTTGCTTCTGGTACCGTGAACTCTCGGACTATCTATTATTAATGGAGCGGTCGGGGTTAAGGAATCCTCTGCTGCAGAATCTGATTGTCCATTCTGTTCACAAGCTACACAATGTGTATCTAAAATGCGGGGAACAAAAGAGGAATAAGGTGGTGGCCGTGAATTTCTAATTTTAACACTTTCCCAATCTTCTAAGGACTCATCGTCGTCCCCCTCATAAACTAACGCCAACCATCGGGTCCTCAAACTGGAGACTTACCGGTGCCAGTTTCCCTTTGGAAGATTTCCTTCTCCCCTGCTCTCTAATACATCCATGCACCTCTTTCAAGATGCCTGGAGGTCAGTACACTTCAGTATCCTCCAATTCTATTCCATGCTTCAGAGTTGCTTCCTTCCAAGTTGCTTCCTTCCAACTTGAGGAGGAGGAGCCATCTTGAGGAACGGCTGCCAAACAGCAGCCGTCCGTTAATTGTACTTTTTTTCCATGTTTTTTAGTTTTCTTTAAGTCTCTGTTTTTCTTTATTTTGCCTTTTGATGTGGGGGGATCAAGGAGAAATCACTTCCCGGTCCCTACCTGGTCGGTGAGGCAGCCTTCTCTCCGGCTGCCCAGTCGACCCGTCCTCGCGGCCTACCAGCGGGCGTGGAGCGACGTGGAGCGGCGTTTCCTGGCGGGGACTGCACAGCACCCTCAGCTTCGGTGGCGGCACGGCGCTGGAGCGCTATTGCGCAGCGGAGCGGGCGATGCCTTGCCTGGGTCACCGTGCTGGACCGACGCGCTGGAGCTCCGGTGAGCTGGACCGCCGAGCTCAACACCTCCGGGCTGCGGGACTGTGGAGCGACCATCCGCGGGTGGCGGGGCCGACTCCAACATCGGGAGCCTTGAGCTCCAAATCGGCGCAGCCTTGTCGGCTTCAGGTGCTGGGGACGCCTGCGGGAAATCGGCCGTTCCAGCCGTAGTTGCGGCCTCCGGTGAGGGATGCGGCCGTTCCAGGTGGCCCAACCGCTAGAGGACTCTCCCGACGCCGGGGCTACATCACCCGGCGAGAACGGCCAGGATCATCGGGCCTCCGTAGAGGCAATAGCGGGTGCTTCATTTGGCCTGACTTTTTTGGGTGAACTGGGGCTGGGGACTGGACATTGTGCCTTCCCCCACAGTGGAAATCATTGTGGGGGGATGATTTTTGTATGTAATTGTTTGTAATTGTATTTGTTAGTCTGTGTTCAAGATGGCGGTCGGAGGGGAGAGTGGACGCTGGCGCGGTTTCGCTGCCGCTGCTCTCTCCTCAAATTGTGCTTCTGATTTTCTTTTTTGTGTTTTTGGAAGGAATTCTGTCCCTGATTTGTGTATTGGTCTTTATAACTTTTTTTTTTTAAATTCTGATTATATGTTTCCTATAAATCTCTGTAAGGTGTCCTTGAGACCTCGGTATAAAGCTTCTCAATTGTTCAGCTCTTTGTGGAAATTCGCTGCATATTAATTGCAACGAACTTTCGGAATCGGCAGTCATATCTCGTTCCACGTGATTCCCCATATGTCTAGACAATGGAAGCAACTCCTAAGCCACTCACACCTTCTTAACAATTCACACCTCCCTTACAATCTCTGAGGCTATCAAGCTCGCACCCGAACAATGGCCAGAAGCTCCGGAGCGCGCCAGCAGTCTCGCACTTCTCGCACACAATCGCACAATTGATCCTTTCAATCTAGTATCCAAATTCTTCTACCGTCTCCCACAAATCCACACAATTTCAACTCCTACAATTTTAACAATCCTCATCATCCAAAGGTTAAGGTGCTCCAGGGAACAATCAAACACTGTCAAACACAATCAAACATGTTCCCGCAGCCCGTTTCCTACACCCAGAGCAACCTTAATTCAAACACATGAAAATGAGCTCCAAACACGTGAGCAAAATCATGCACAGACAAGAAATTATACCACTTATTATTATCATACAAAACCACGCTCCTATACAAGCATTCGTCTAATATAACATTCGTTAACTGTACAGTTCCAAAACAAATCACAGTATATTTTAATCCCTCCTCGTGGTGTGTTCAACCAATGGAACCCCTCTCCCAGATACAGAAGACTTCACTGAGCGGTACTCTTTCCTCACACTAAATGCTTAGATTTAGGGGTACAATTCCCATCAAGATACTCTTCACTATCAAGTAATCTTCTCCTACCTCAATTTACTTTTCCACCAACAGGTGTTAATCAGTGATCTAAAGGATATGAACCCCTGGTTGGACAGCCACGATTCGGATTCCAACTATATAGCAGTCTCAATCAAACTATGTTCTTATATGGTCGATTTAAACCACTATTACAACAGTGTATTTAACATTCAAAACCCTAAATTATAAGCAATACACAATCAATACAATGAAACAATCCGCAAATCTTAATACACTTTCAAATGTAGCTCCACAAATAACAAAGTATTTATACACAAGTTAACTTGGAAAAAAAGGTATGTACACTTGGAATTAACCAAAATTTAAATCAAAGGCAATACACAGTGAATACAACGCAACAACGGCAATCTTAAATGCATTTTAAACTACAAGTTCGAAGTTTTATTATACACAGATTAATCTGGAAGAAAATATGTACACTTTAAATTGACCAGCACCTCAATATGAGATCCTGAAAATTGGTAAATTTGAATCAGAAAATTTTCAACTCGTTATTCTCTACCTATTTATTTTTTAGTAGGCAAATTTGAATTCAAAATTTATAAGGAAACGTCTTTAGGGATATGAAATTCTCAGATTGGTTAAAGTATTTTTGGCCAATTTATACTCTAATCATTGAGTTCCCAGTACGTTTACGAGACTCCTCCCTCATCTTTCTAGAGATCTGGATACTCACACACAGACGGGGACTCGAACCCACATAGACTCACCCTATCAAAGGGGCTTCTTCCTTTCCACCTGCTTGGTATCGGGTGTCAGCACATAATCTCTTCACGCTGGCAGTCGATGCCGATATTTAGAGCGCCTTTCCAATCTGGACCCCCAGCAACAACGCAGTACTTTGCCTCTTAGTACTCTTTAAACCCAGTTGTTTTTTTAAAAATCCAGTCAATCGGATATCCAACTGTGGGCAGGGCCTCGAAGCACTAGTTATTCTTGATGTCAGGCCAACTCAATGGTACCTAATGGTTGGTCTTAGCAGCAGCTGCAGCTGTTGTCTAAGTTTAAGTTTTATGGGCCTTGAACCCAAAGGAGAGGGCCTCGAACCCAACCCTCAGAAAAGGGGGCCTCGAACCCAGAAAGGCAAGGATGCCCTCAGTGCTTGCTAGACTACTTGTTCTCACATCTCGTTGGGACCCCTACCCAAGTTCGCGAATGATCGATCTGCTCCGACTAGCGAAGTGGGGAAAACCAATGTGAAAACCGCACCATGGCGCCGATTTCTCCCCTCGCAATCTGGAACAGCTCAACACCCTCAATCGCAAACTTGATTTAGGGGGTCCGTTGAGATCTCAGACGAGCCCCCAATGTAATTATGCTCCGAAAGCTTACCCTCCTTAGTCTAGTTCAGTAAAACACTGAGTCAAGTACTGGACCACTAAGCTTTATTTTTTGAAAGAACAATGAATCCCCTACACGATAGCTAACCACCGTGGGTTTGATCCTTGTCTCTGCCTGGCCAAGCCCTTCAGTCTCGTGCAAGCAGACACCTCCAAAAGGTCATACAGTCCCAAGCGCCCCTCCAGAAGATCAACAACGATCCTAGTGGGGGCTACCTTTTATAGGTCTTCGAACCCTGAGGAGCCGAACTATATAGGGGTGGCGCCCCTTACAAGCCAATCACACATATCGATTACATTAAAGTATTATTGACAGTTCCCCAACCCAATTACAAAGAGTCCCAATACAATGTTTCAACAGAAGCTTCTGGAAGGAAGTCAATTAATCAAATAATGCAACATTCTCCCGGGTAATGTAAACAATTCAACAAGGCTTCACACTTCAGCCAATCATCAGACAGCAGTAAGAACACTTCGCAACATTATTAACAGTATTTACAATTTCTTTGCAGCTATCCAATCAAAACAATGCAATTAAAACACCTTGGAGTTTCTTTATAGAGTCCTCATACATTCTAACAATTGGGAGGACATCTGGACCTCACCTTATCTGATATATCGATCAGGGACCTAGACCTAGATGGGGAGAACCACCTGGACGGTGTATTTCTAGAGGTATTCACACCCAATAAGATTAACTGCTTTCAATTTGGTCCGTGGTCAGGAGAAGGAAGGTGTAACTGTGAGTGAGGCTGGTAGGGGGATCCAAGAAGCAGTGTTAGAGAAGCTTCAGCCATTGAGCTTTTCTAACAGGTCTGAAATTCTTGCTCACTGTGTGGACGAGAGTGGGCGATGTAGGAAGGACGAGCAACCTAACCATGACACCGTGGATCAGGGAACCATTCAAAAGGGGAGAAAGAAGAGTTATAGTATAGTTATGGGAATAGGCACAATCCGTGTCATGAGGATCAAGTGTCCCGAAAGCCATGATTTCTTTCTGGTGCGTGGGTTTGGGACATCTCGTCTGGCCTGCAGAGGAATTTGGAGCGGGAGGGGAAAGATTCAGTTGCCGTGGTTCATTTGGGTACCAATGACAAAACTAGAACTTGAAAGAGGATCTGCTAAGGGAATTTGAGCAGCTTGGGATTAAATGAAAAAGCCGAACCCAAAAAATAATAATCTCTGGATTGATACCTGAGCCACAAGCAAATTGGCATAGGGTCGGGAAGATTAAAGAGTTGAACACGTATTTCAAAGTTTGGTGTGGGAGATGTGAGTTTGAATTCATGGGACATTGACATCAGTATTAGGAAAGTAGGGAGCTGTACCAATGAGATAGTTTCCACCTGACCTCTGCTGGGACCAGGGTCCTGGCGAACCACATAACCAGGGCCATAGGTAGGGCTTTAAACTAAATAGTGGGTTCAACAAATTAGGAATGTATGGATGAAGTTAACGGGAAGGAGATCACAGGAGAGATTCCTGAAGTCTCCAGAAGAAGTAATTGGACAAAAAGTTTAAAAAGGTGTACGAGGCAAAATGGGGACCAATTTGAGAAGAGAGGTATTGAATACTGAACTAAAGGTGTTATATTTGAATACATGCAGTATACAGAACATGGTCAGGGCTCTCACTTAACTTTTTTCCCCTGTTGCCAGCCGGGCAACTTAGGCAGCTTTTTAGGTTGCCAAATGACAGTTTAGGTGGTCAATTTAAGACGGCTTGCATGACGCGCGCGATAATATGCTCGAACGAAGTGCGTAGTTACCAGTCGGAATTATGTTCAATGAAGCATTCACATATTATTTCTGCTTCAAATAATGTCACAAACTAAACATATTCACCAATCAAGACATGATATATACCACAATGACATGCAGCAAAGTTACAATACAGTAGCTCAACTCTTTTTACACATTGCAATTAATGCAATTTCTATTATTTCTTTCCACTTCCCAACAAAAATGTGGTTGGATTATTCGGCATATGATCAACCTGTGTCAATAAATCCTGGACCATGGTAACATATATGCTTAACCATGCACACTACAGATTGATGCAAGCATGTTTTCTGTGAAGGACCGAAAATTATCATGACATGGCCATAGCATGGGTCGTTATTGCTATTGGTACAGAAACACTCTCGCTTCCCACATAATTTATCCACAACAAAATATACAGGTTGCAAGGAAATTTCCTAAGGCATTTTATGATAATAGCTGTTAAAACCGACTATATTCATCTGACAGGTTAAACATTACACTAACTGACAAGAGATGGCCAGAGGACAAAACTGCAGCAAATTTTTTTTTGGTAATATGTTTAAAGGTGTCAAAACGCCACATTACCGGACACCAAGCTGGACCACCTGGGCCTCAACACACACCAGAGCAGCTGGGTCCTGGACTTTCTCACCGGCCGACCACAGACTGTGCGCATGGGGAGGCAGGTCTCCTCCAGCATCACCCTGAACATCGGTGCACCACAGGGCTGTGTGTTGAGCCCCTTTCTCTTCTCCCTCTACACTCTCGACTGCAAACCCACCCACGAGGCTAACACCATATTAAAGTTTGCAGATGACACCATCGTGGTAGGCAGGATCACGAGTAACAACGAGGCCGCCTACAGGACAGAGGTAGAGAACCTGGTGAGATGGAGCCGTGAGAACAACGTGATCCTCAACGCAGCAAAAACAAAGGAGATGATCCTGGACTTCAGGAGGAGACCGAAGACCTTCGTCCATCAGCCCATCACCATTAACGGCGAGACAGTGGAGGCTGTGCAGAACATCAGGTACCTCGGGGTCAACATCAGCCATGACCTGACCTGGACCGTCAACATCACGGAGACGGCCAAGAAAGGACTTCAAAGGCTTCACTTCCTGAGGTGCTTGAAGAGGGCACGTCTCCCACAACAGCTGCTGGTGAGCTTCTACAGGTCAGCCATCGAGTCAGTTCTCACATACTGCATCACAGTATGGTACTCTGGCTGCACCGCAGACAACAGGAAAGCTCTCCAACGCGTTATTAAGACGGCTGAGAGGATCACTGCCACCAAGCTCCCCAGACTGGAGGACATCTACCGGACCCGCTGCATCCGGAGGGTCAAGGGCATCATTAGAGACAGCACACACCCTGGACACTGCCTCTTCACCTGACTGCCCTCAGGAAGACGATACAGGACACTGAGAGCCCGCACGACAAGACTAAAAAACAGCTTCTATCATAGAGCTGTGACACTACTGAACTCTATCCCCCTCCCAAACTGATTCACCCCTCTCTCTCATACACCCGCCCATACTCCCATATGCTTATAGTGTAATTTTTTTTTTAATAGTTCTTTTTCTTTTCTTTTTTTTTTAAACGTATTTTTATAATCATATTCCTGTGCAGCTGGAGGACTGAACCAACAAAATTTCGTTGTCTTGTACAATGACAATAAAGATTATTATTATTATTCAGATTAAATGTATGTGTTGTGAACAGCAATGAAGATACCCAGTTTGTATGCAACAGATTTAAAAAAAAATATTGATAAACGCTGTTTCCATCGTTCCCACTTCAGAATTAACGTTAAAATTTCAACTGAAATATCTCCTGACCAAATTTGTGATGTATATGACCGACTGTAGAAGTAAAACCTGGATAAATCCAACGTATAGTTGTAAATGTTGCTCATTAAATAACATATTAAGAGGTTTGATTCGCCGTTAAAATGAATTCTGTAATAATGTGTCAACGGTAGCAGTGACAATCGAACACTGCGGTTTTAATGTTTCACGTGTTCACAATTGAATTAATCCATCTTTATGAATTAAAACAAATAATAACATTGGGATTTAAAACACATTTGATTGCATTCCGTTATCAAACATAGTCAATTTTCGCTCTGAAGACATTTCCAACACTATAGGGTCAGGGGGGAGGGCTGTGAATCAGTGCGGGATGGATAGATGGCGGGGGAGGGGGGGGAGGGGGTGAGAAGGCAAGGTGCGGGATGGATGGATTGAGGCAGGGGAATTAGTGCATGTCGGTTGGAATAGGTAAAATTGTGAGGGGAGAGCACGGGGGATGTCAGTGGGGTTGAATGGGGTGGATTAGTACGGGAATGACGGGGGGCATCAGTACAGGATGAATGGAAGGATCAGTAAAAGATGAATGAGAGAATCAGTACAGGATGGATTGGGGGGATCATTACAGGATGAATGAGGGGATCAGCACAAGATGAATGAGGGGATCAGTACAGGATGAATGAGGGGATCAGTACAGGATGAATGGGGGTGGCAGTGCAGGATGGATGGGAAAGGGGGTGAGTACAGGATGAATTGGGGGACCAGTGTAGGATGGATGGGGGGGGTGGGGTGGCAGGAGAATCAATGCGAGGTGGATAGGGAGATCAGTGCATGATGAATAGATGGGGGGGGGTAGATGGGGAGGGGAGCACAGGGGATGTCAGTGAGGACTGAATAGAGACGGGAATGGGGATCAGTGGAGTGGAGGGGTCCCAGGATAAGGGGGGCATACAAGAGAGAGAGAGGGGGGAGGGGGGGGGGAGGATGTGCGGAGGAAGGAAGGTGAAGCGCTCATCGGACAGAGACGGTATCATCGCCCCGCTGCCTTGGCCATCCCTGTCCACCGCCAAGTGCTGCCACTAAAGGGGGAGGCAGTTTGGATCCCCTCGCCACCGCCTCCCCTCCTCCGCCAGCCAACAGATGTGCGGGGCCGAGCGGTGCAGCTGCTTCAGAAGGCGGAAGGGGGCCTCCCCCTCCCTCCCTCCTCCCGGCCTCGGCGTGCGGGAGGGTTTGTTTTGAAAGTGGTTATCGCTGTTAGTGGATTGGCAAGCAGCGGCCGCTATCAGGGCGGGTGGGGTGCTGGAGGAGGAGGAGCCGTAATCGCTATCGCTGTCGCTATAGGATCTTTGGCCTCTGCTGTGTGGGGCCTGTCATTCGCTCCGACCCTCCGTCACCCCACACCCCATATCTTTGCTCCGCACTAAAGTCGTCGCCGCCGACACGAAACGTCACGTTCCTTTTCTCCAGAGATGCTGCCTGACCCACTGAGTTACTCAGGTTTTTGTGTCTATCTTCGGTATAAACCAGTCTCTGGAGTGCCAAGCCGGGCAAAATGACTCGGCATTTAGGTTGTCCGGCGGCACTTTGGGTGGTCATTGGCACCCGGGCAACCGTTAATTTTGAGCCCTGAGTGGATAAGCTTATACACCAGTTAGAAATTGGTAGGTATGATGTTGTGGGCATCATGGAGATGTGGCTGAAAGAAGATCAGAGCTGGTAGCTGGACATCCAAGGATACACATCATATTAAAATTCAGGCAAGTGTGCAGAAGGGGTGGGGCTGGTAAAGAAAGAAATTCAATCCTTTGCAAGAGATGACATAGGATCAGAAGATGTAGAATCCATGTTGGTAGAGGTAAGAAACCGCAAGGGTAAAAAGACCCTGATGGGATTTATACACAGGCGGTCAAACAGTAGCCAGGATGTGGCGTACAAATTACATCAGGAGATACAATTGGTGCATGTAAGAAAGGCAATGTTACAGTGGTCATGGGGGATTTCAATATGCAGGTAGACTGGGAAAATCAAGTTGGTACTGGATCCCAAGAGAAGGAAGTTGAAGAAGCCTCCGAGATGGCTTCTTGGAGTAGCTTGTGGTTGAGCTTACTAGGGAAAAGGCAATTCTGGAGTTGGTGTTGCGTAATGAACCTGATTTGATTAGGGAGCTTAAGGTAAGGGAGATAGTGACCATAATTTGATAAAATTCAACCTGAAGTTTGAGAGGGAGAAAATAAAATTGGATGTGTCGATATTACTGTTGAGTAAAGGTGACTATAGAGGTATGAGGGAGGAGATGGCTAAAGTTGATTGGAGAGTGACCATAGCAGGAATGATGGTAGAGCAGCAATGGCAGGAATTTCTGGGAGAGAAAACTACACGATTGAGAAGCTTTTAATAACCAACAGAAGGAACAATGGAGCAGATTATTGCACAGGATCCTTTGATCCCAATACAAATTTCGATGCGATATATATGGCCAGGTGGGCTGAGGAAAGGCTGATAGAATTTAATACAAAGAAATGTGAGGTGCATTTTGGGAGCACTAACATGGGCAAAATCTACACAATGAACGGTAGGGCTCTGGGCAGTGTTGTAGAGCTGATGGATCTAGGAGTACAGGTACATAGTTAATTGAAAGTGGCATCACAGGTAGATAGGGTGGTCAAAAAAGATTTTGGCACATTGGCCATGATCAGAGCATTGAGTATAGAAGTTGGGAGGTCATGTTGCAGATGTATAAGACATTGGTAAGGCTGCATTTACAGTATTGTGTTCCGTTTTGGGCGTCATGTTGTAGGAACGATGTTATCAAGCTGGAAAGGGTGCAGAGTTGATTTATAACAATGTTGCCAGAACCCGAGGTCCTGGGCTATAGGGAGAGATTGAGCAGGCTATGACTCTATTCCTTGGAGTGCAGGAGGATGAGGGGTGATTTTATAGAGATGAGAAGAATACATGAGAGGAATAGATTGGGTAGACGCACAGAGTCTCTTTCCCAGAGTAGGGGAATCAAGAACCCGAGGACTTAGGTTAAAGGTGAGGGGGTAAAGATTTAATGGGAACCTGAGGAGTAACTTTTTCATGCAGGGTGGCAGGTGAATGGAACGAGCTGCAGGAGGATGTAGTTGAGGCAGGTACTCTCACAACGTTTAAGAAACATTTAGACAGGTACATGGATAGGACAGGTTTAGAGGGATATGGGCCAAATGGAGGCAGGTGGGATGAGTGTAGATGGGACATGTTGGCCGATGTGAGTAAATTAGGCCGAAGGGCCTGTTTCCATGCTGTAAGTTGCTATGACTCTCTATGACTCAATGAATTGTAATTTAACATTTCGCCCAGCTAGTGACTGCTGTGAGCAGAGCAGTTGACAACAAGGGAAAGTCAATGTGACAGCTTGGAAAGACAGCTGACAGGAGGGAATACGCACCACTGCTGTTATGGGTTAGCACCTCATTGCAGCAGTGGTGTAGCTTGTAAACAGTCTCGCTGCACGCCTAAAAAGCTACGACAAATAAAAGAAAGATACCCCTAGAGTCTGCAAGAGCTGAGGCGGAAGATGACTTAACCGGCCACAGACCACGGAACGGAAAAGACTACGAGTAGGCTTAACGCATCAATGAAGGACAACAGCTCAGTGGTAGAGGGAAATAAGCTCCAGGTCTGTTCTTGTGGTTGGCAGAAAGTAACAACAGCAAAGGGCCTCAGAATACATCAAGGAAAGAAGAAGTGCTTGTCAGGGGAGTGCAGGGAAATTGTATTGGGCAGTACTTCTTGAGAAGTCAGTCAAGTCAGTCGAGTGAAGTCCAGCGATGGGTAGAAAACCACAGTTCGCAGGATATCATTACCCCTGTTACTAATGAGGAGGGAACAAGCACTGTAGAGAGGGATATAGCTGGTGCTGAGGTTAATCTGCCAGTCAGGGAGAAAATCGGTAGGCTGAAACCTAGAGTTAAATGGCCTAGGGCAAGTGAAAGGAAGGAATGGGAAATTGTTAATATAGATTTGGTAAAGGTGCTAGAGAGTCTGAAAAAGACAGTGGAAAACAAGTTAGATAAGGTGGGAGAGTTTATTTATCAATATGGTGCGGACAGGTATGGTGTTATTGAGAAAAAGAAGGTGCAGGCTCTACAGGTGGTTAGATCTAGATGAGAGAGAGAAATCAAGAGATTAGTGAAGGAGAGGAGACAGTTGAGAAAGCAGTGGAGAAACCCCATAGTTGATGAGAGAGAGGGAATTAATGTTTTGCAAGAAGAGTTAAGAAATCGGTTAGCAATATTAAGGAGGGCAGAGCACCTCAGGAGGAAGAGAAATAAGTCAGGTCAGCGTCTTATAGGGATCCATTTAAATTTGTTAAAAGAATGTTTAGTCAGGAAAAAAAGTGGAAAGCTCAATGCTTCAAATGAAGAGTTAGAGGAATATTAAAAAAGAACATACTCAGAAAAGAAAAGGGGAATGGGTTTCCCCCCAGATATACCACCCTTAGGAGAGATAGAGTATAAGTTAGATGTTTTGCCACCAAAGTGGAAGGAAGTGGAAGCCGTATTAAGGCTTGCAAAGGCTTCTTCGGCCTCAGGGCCGAATGGAGTCCCTTACCGGGTATATAAATGTCGACCTGATGTGCTTAGATTCTTGTAGAGGCTCTTACGTGTAGTTTGGGAGAAGCAGATTTGGCGTAGAGCAGGAGGAATTTTCATTCCCAACGAGAAAGAGTCTTCAGAGTTAAATCAGTTTAGGCCTATATCCTTATATAACTATAAAACTCTAATCTTGGATGTGTATTTATTTGTGTGTTTGTGTGTGATTCACATCTGCTCGAAAAAACGACGCGCTAACGGTGAAATTTTTACATATTCCGATAGAGATTTATGCCATGAAGTCAAAAATCACCTTATCTGAAAATGTTATGCATGATTTCTCGAGTTATTAACCAAAATGTTCAAAAATCTGAAATAACTTTTAAAATAAACGAGATGGGGGCATCACAATGGCTCTGCTCCACGCTGTATTCCACATGCTGCGAGTGACGTCACCCTCTGACCCCCCCTACACCACCCCCGTTTTCTCGCTGTGTTCCTTGCGCTATGAGTGCCGTCACCCCCGACCTCTCTCTCCACCCCCCCCCCCCTCCGGTTATTCAAAAGACGAGCAAGTCAGGCCCTGTACTCCAGCTCCCGCGAGATCCCGCGAGCTCCCCGGCTCATCTTTCCAGAAAATTCGCAACGGTCATTCTCACTTTGTGAACAAAGCTTCATGCTGACTTCCACATCTTTAAAGATAAGAGTCCGATTGAACTTCATTGTTTTGGTTTAACTTCGAAAACGTTGCATTTTTTGTTCTTTAAAGATTTTAAGTCTCACTTAACTGTACTAATTCTTAAAGATAACATTTAATTTCAAAGACAGCGCTTTTTTAATTTTAAAATATTTTCTAACGTTGATTTTCCCCATTTTTTACTTCCCGGTTTTTCCCGGTCCTAATTTCTTTACAATTTTAAAACTGAGCGGTTATTTACTCCGTGAATTTTGACAGATTTTTGACTGCTTTCAAAAAACTTTGCTGTTGATTTATTTTTGTTATTACTGTTTCAATAATACTTTGAGAAATTTAATACATTAACATTACTTTTAAAGATAACATTTATTTATATATCCCTCTCTACCCCACTCCCCCTCCCTCTCTACCCACTCCCCCACCCTCTACCCCCTCCCCCTCCATCTCTATCCCATCCCGCTCTACCTCCTGCTCCCTCTCTAGCCCCCTCCCTCTCTGCCCTCCCTCCCTCTCTGCTCCCTTCCCTCTCTGCCCCCCCTCTCTGCCACCCTCCTCCCTCGCTGCCCCCCTCCCTCTCTGCCCCCTCGCTCTCTGCCCCCCTCTCTGCCCACCCCTCTCTGCCCCCTCTCTCTGACCCCCCCTGTCTGCCCCCCTCTCTGCCCCCCTCTCTGCCCCCTCTCTGCCCCCCTCTCTGCCCCCCCTCCCTCTCTGCCCCCCCTCCCTCTCTGCCCCCTCCCTCAATCTTTGCCCCCCTCCCTCTCCCTCTCTACCCCATCACCCTCTCCCTCTCTACCCCCCCACCTCTAGCCACGCCTGCGCAGTTGAGGGTTATGCATGAGTGGATAGGGCGGTGGATGGGGTAAAAGGAGCGAATTAATAATATGAATATAATATCAAGGGGGGCGGGGTTAGTGTGTGTGTGTGGGGGGTAGCTAGTGTGTGTGTTTGATGCCGAAGGCCGTCCACCCCCCCCCCCCCCCCCCCCGCAATCGCACGTTGGTCCAGTGTCTCCTAAATGTAGAAGGCAAGATTCTCTTTAGCATATTGGCACAGGGGCTGGCACGTTATTTAGAAAGGAACAGGTTAATAGATACCACAGAGCAGAAAGCAGGAATCTCAGGTTTCGCAGGTTGCTTAGAACACATTAGTGTAATATGGCACCAGATTCAGACAGCCAAGCTCGAGAGTAGAGATTTACGTGTAGTGTTTTTGGACCTGGCAAATGCGTTTGGATCTGTGCCACATAGTCTTATTTGGAGTGCTTTTGATTTCTTTAGAGTTCCAGGATCAATAGTAAATTTAGTGAAAGCAAATTTCCAAGATGTCCGAATGTTTTAATACAGCAGACTTTACAACAGCATGGCAGGGACTAGAGATGGGCATGATGGCAGGGTGTACTATTTCCCCGTTAGTGTTTACAATGGTGATGGAACTAGTGATTAGAGCATCACGGTGGGTCTTCAACAGGGAGAGACGGCAGGACGGACTGCACCTCCCTCCAATCAGGGCCTATATGGATGATAAGACCTTGGTGACCACAACAATAGCTTGTACAAGAAGGTTATTAGAGAAGATAAATGATAATCTTAAATGGGCTAGATTGAAGATTAAACCTAGTAAATCACAGAGTATTTATTTGGCAAGAGATAGATAGATAGATTCCTTTATTGTCATTCAGACCTTTCGGTCTGAACGAAACTTCGTTGCCGGAGGAAAGGCAATAGAGAAAAGGTTCTGTGTAGATGAAGAAGAAATCTCGTCTATAAAGGAGAAACCAGTTAAAAGTTTAGGTAGGTGGTATAACAGGAAGTTGGTTGACACTGAACAGGTTCAGCAACTTAGAAAGGATGTTACTCATGGGTTAGAAAGGATAGAGAAGTCAAGGTTGATATACTTGGTGGCATAACCAGGTATTGAATTGCATAGCTGCAGCAATTGAGAGGAGAGTACAGGTGAATTCAGTAGGCATCAGGATTGGGAGTGTAGCAATTAATTGTGTCCATGACGAAGAGAAAGGTAGAGGAGGGAAGTTTGCAGATCAATCACGTCGCTGTTTGGAGAGCTAGGGATGCCAGAACCAACTGTTGAGCCTTCCTGAGGTGTCGTGGGCCTAACTCAACAAAAAACTAATGAAGGGAGGTGCCCACTTGATAACCCCAATTATATATTTGGATCTACAGGATTCTTTTTTTTTAACGAGAATTAATATGTAGATAGCAACGTTTTTTTCGCACATGGAGTCATTTATTATAAGTATTTAGTAAGATAATACTTTGGTTTTGGGCTTGGTTTTCTTAGTTGAGCGCTTATCCTGGAGTTATAGTACAAGTACATTGTGTTTTAATTGTAATTTATGAGTACCCCTGTTTGGACATCTTTAGTGGTCCTTCTTTAAACTGTTTCACCTTCCGGCCAGTGAACAGGAAGGTTTTCTCTGAGAGCCTAATGCAAGTATTGTCAGATGTTTGTGATGGAGCTGATACTAAGGTCTTTTGTAATGATGGATTTGCCACAAGGCACAGTACTGTTGTTATCCATGAATGTGTTTCACATTGTTTTGCTCAATACACACTCAGGATAGGAATTGCACACAATGTCCTTATATCCTGCAGACCCCAGACAATAGTTCCAAGTGTGACCTGCAGTGTTGGTAGCAAACAGAACCCCTTTCATCTTTAAAGGTAAGAGCATAGATTCTAATTCTGAAAGAATTGTGCCATGTGTAAGTGATCAAAATTATGGACAATCTCTGTTATTTTGACAATCTGCAGAAATACTTATTACATATTTTGATTTATGCATACTTGCATGAAATTTCCCCCCATTGTATGTTGTAAAACAAACTAAATTGTATTTCGTCAATACAGTGGCAATATTGAATTTTTCTGTATAAAAATGAATCTAGAATTAATCACAAGGTGTCAGTTGCTGCATTCAGTGCTCAGCTTGCTGCCGTTCCATACAGTAAGTGACATTAAGGCTGACACTTAATGTCACTCGACTCCTTTCTGCTTTCCGCAAAGACCTTTCCCTCTGAAACTGCCTGGTCAACTCGTCCCTTCCCACCCAAACTAGCCCCTTCTCAGGTACTTTCCCCTGCAACCACAGGAGATGCAACACCTGTCCCTTTACCTCCCCTCTTGACTCCATCCAAGGACTCAAACAGTCTTTCCAGGTGAGGCAAAGGTTCATTTGCACCTCATCTCTGTATCCGCTGTTCCAGGTGTCAACTTCTCTACATCAGCGAGACCAAGCGCAGGCTCGGTGATCGTTTTGCTGAACACCTCCGCTCAGTCCATCTTAACCTACCTGATCTCCCGGTTGCTCAGCACTTCAACTCCCCCTCCCATTCACAATCTGACCTTTCTGTCCTGGGCCTCCTCCATTGTCAGTGAGGCCCAGTGCAAATTGGAGGAACAGCACCTCATATTTCGCTTGGGTAATTTACACCCCTGCGGTATGAACATTGATTTCTCTAACTTCAGATAGCCCTTGCTTTCTCTTTCCATCCCCTTCCCAGTTTTCCCACTAGTCGTACTGCTCCAACTACATTCTATCTTGACCCGCCCCCTCCCCGTCATCAGTCTGAAGAAGGGTCTCGACCTGAAACATCGCCCATTCCTTCTCTCCAGAGATGCCGCCTCACCCGCTGAGTTACTCCAGCATTTTGTGTCTACCTTCATCTTTAAAGCAGCATCTGCAGTTCTTTCTTTTTTTTTATTTTTTTTATTTTTTTTATTTTTTAGAAGTACGGTAGATTACAGTAATGTACAACACGTATATATTAATACATTTTTTGTACCGCTTCACTTTTTTAAACTTTAAGAAAGAAAAAGAAAGAAGTAAGAAAAGTGAAGAAAGTGCGCAAAGGTTGTGAAGTGCAAAAGAGTGTTGGGAAAAGAAAGCCCCTTAGAAAAGAGGTTAGAGAAGGAAGTAAAGTTAGAAAATAGACCCTAGAAAAAAAAGAGAAAGAAAGAAGGAACAATCGCTCTATTATAACTCTTATACCATACTTCATAGAGAAGGAACTACCAACCAAGTCTATTTTTATTTTACCTCCCATTACCAGGTCCAGATACCTTTTATTTATTTATTTGTTTTTCTAAATTACTATTGCACCTCATGCTTGTAATAGGTCCAAAAACGTAGACCACGTCTTTTGAAATTGATCTACTTTGCCTGCTAGGAGGAATCTCATCTCTTCCAGATGTAATGTTTCCAACATATTTGATGTCCACATTTTTATTGTTGGTGTGGGCGCATTTTTCCAGAATTTAAGTATAAGCTTTTTTCCCATTATTAGCCCATAATTGAGTAAATTCTTCTGATACACGTTTAATTCAGGAATACCTTCCGATATTCCAAAAATAATCCATTCTGGTTTTGGTACCAGTTTTATTTTGATTAATTTTGAAAAAATATCAAATATTTCAAACCAGAATTTTTGGATTTTTGTACAAAAAACAAAAGAATGAGCTATGGTAGCTTCTTGACATATACATTTATCACAGATTGGTGAGACGTTAGGAAAGATTTTATTTAGTTTGGTTTTTGAATAATATAATCTATGTAATGTTTTAAATTGGATAAGCGTATGTCGTACGTTGATCGAGCATTTATGCACCTGTAATAAATGATTATCCCAACTCTCTTTTGAAATTTTTATACCTAGATCTTGTTCCCAATCTCTTCTAATTCCATCTGTTGTGGGTATTTCTATATTTAAGATGATATTATATAAGTATGATATTAAATTAACTGATTCCGCCTTTGTCTTCATTGCTTCATCTAGTAAGTCGGAAGGCATATTATAATAATCTTTTGTGTGTGTTTTCAAATAGTCACAGATTTGTATATATTTAAAATATTGATTATTTTTCAAATTATATTTCAGTTGTAGTTGTTGGAATGATAGTAATTTTTCTAATTCATACAGATCTTCGAGCGTTTTAATTCCCATTCTTTCCCATTGTATAAATGCTTTATCTATGATTGAAGGTTTAAACGATGGGTTATTGACTATTGGTATTAAGAGAGATAGGTTTCTTAATTTTAGATTCTGTTTTATTTGCTTCCATGTTCTAATAGTGCTATATATAATTGGATTTTTATTATAATTTTTATTATTCAAATTTATTGGAGAGAGAATAATCGCTCCTATATTATTCGGGGAGCAATCCCCTTTTTCCATTATAATCCAGTCCACCTGCTGGGCAGAATTGTCCAGCAGGTGAATCATATTTTTAATATTTACTGCCCAGTTATAATACATAAAGTTAGGGAGCGCTAGACCCCCCAACTCTTTTCGTTTGTTAAGGTGTGTTCTTTGTATTCTGTGGGATTTGTAATCCCATATAAAATTTGTAATGTCTGAGTCCAGTTTTTTGAAAAACTTTTTTGGGAGATATATAGGTATTGATTGAAATAGGTAAAGGATTTGTGGTAAGAAAATCATTTTTATAGCATTTATCCTACCTATTAAGGACATCGGAAGTGTTTTCCAAAATTTAATCAGATTATTTAATTTCTTAAGTAGGGGATTATAATTAGCTTTAAACATATCATGGTAATTTCTAGTAATCTCAATTCCTAAATATTTGAATTTTTCCATAGCTATTTTAAAAGGGAATTTCCTGAGATGTGTTGAGTCTTTTGGTTTAATCGACATAATTTCACTTTTGTTCCAATTTATTCTATATCCTGAAAAGGATCCAAAGTCCTCAATTAAGTTTAATATATTTGGTATACTAATTTGTGGTTTTGTGATGTACAGTAGTACATCATCAGCATATAGGGATAGTTTGTTGTTTGAATATTTTGTGTTATAACCGTGAATATTCGAGTGTGTTCTTATTTTTTCAGCAAGGGGTTCAATTACCAAAGCAAATAACAGCGGTGATAGTGAACATCCTTGTCTGTTGCCCCTAGATAATTCGAATTTTGAAGATAATATATTATTAGTTAGTATTCTAGCCGTAGGTTTGTTATATAGTAGTTTTATCCATGCAATAAAGTTTTCTCCCAATTGGAATTTTTGCAATACTTTGATCATATAGTCCCATTCTACTTGATCAAACGCTTTTTCTGCGTCCAGTGAGATGATAGCTAACTCTTGGTCATAAGATTTATGTGAATGCATTATGTTAAGCAAACGTCTCAAATTATTAAATGAGTGTCTCTTAGGTATAAATCCTGTTTGATCCTCATGTATTAGTCTACTAACATACTTGCTTAATCTATTGGCTAATGTTTTTGCTATTATTTTCTGATCCGTATTTAACAAAGCAATAGCTCTATATGATCCTGGTTCTTCTATATTTTTATCTTTTTTAAGTATTAATATGATCGTTGATTCCGCTAGTGTTTCAGGTAGGTTTTGCTCTTTATAAGCATATGTATACATTTTTTGTAATCGTGGAGTAACTATATCATAAAAAGATTTATAAAATTCATTACTGAATCCGTCTGGTCCTGGTGTTTTTCCATTTTTTAGTGTTTTTATTGTGTCTTCTATCTCCTTAGAAGTAATTTGTGCTCCCAGTTCCTCTTGTTCCCTGCGTTCTAATTGTGGTAGATTACAATTATCTAAAAATTCTGAGATTTTATTATTGTCTATTGACGTTTTAGATGTGTATAGATTCTGGTAAAATTGAGCAAATCTTTTATTAATATCCTTGGGTAGTGTTAATACTTCCCCTCTATCTGATTTAATCTTTAATATTGCATTCTCTTTTTCCCGTTTTTTAAGTTGTCGTGCTAGAAGTTTGTGGGGTTTGTCCCCGAATTCGAAGTGTTCTTGTTTTGTGATTTGAAATAATGTTATAACTTTCTCTGACAGTAATTTATTTAACTGAAATTTCAGTAGTAGTATTTTATTATGTTTATCCATAGTTGGGTCTTTAGCATTATCTATATCTAACTGTTTTATTTGATCTTCTAAGTGTCTTTGTTCATTCTTATTCTTTTTATTTTGATAAGCTTGAAATGAAATAATGACTCCTCTTATAAATGCTTTGAAGGATTCCCATAATAACGTGGGGGATATCTCTGGTGTATCATTTAACTCAAAAAATAGATCCATCTGTTTTTTTAGATAGATACTCCCTTGAGGGTCTTTTAAAATTTGTGAGTTAAACCTCCAGAACGGTTTATTCATAGACATTCCTTCTAGTTTTAGAACAAAAGTTAACGGAGAATGATCTGAGATCGCATTAATATGATATTTAGGATTCAGAGATTGCGAAATTAATTTTGTATCCACTAGAAAATAGTCTATCCGTGAATATGTTTTGTGCACCATTGAATAAAACGAGTAATCCCTTCCCGTCGGGTTTGCAATCCTCCATACATCTGTTATATTTGTGTTTTCCATATATGTGTGTAAGAGTTCACTGGTTTTAGATTTCGTCTGACCTTTTTGTTTTTGCATCGATTTATCTAAATAAGGATCTAAAACACAATTAAAATCTCCTCCGATTATAACATTTTGATAATTAGATTCTGCAATTATATTCAGAATTTTATTAAAAAATTGAGGGTTATCAAAGTTGGGCGCATATATGTTTACCAGCGTAATTGGCATATTATTGATCTCCCCTGCTACTATAAGATATCTCCCTTCCTTATCTAAAATAGTGTTCTTTGATTTAAATGGAATTCCTTTACGAATAATAATTGCAGTACCTCTAGATTTGGAGGTAAATGAAGAGTGAAATGTTTGGCCTATCCAGTTCGCCCTCAGTCTTGTCTGATCTTGCTGTTTAAGATGTGTTTCCTGTAGAAACGCTATGTCCGTGTTGTATGATTTCAACTGAGCTAGTATCTTGCCCCTTTTAATAGGTTCATTAATCCCCCTTATATTCCAACTACATAATGTGATTCCTCCTATTTTCTTTTGATTGTCGTCATGCATTTTTACCAATTTTAATGACCTTAATTATTGTGGTGCGTTCATACCTCCGGACTCTGGTTATTTTGGGAGTATTTCTATTATAGACTTCCTTGGTAGTTCTCCTGCGCGATTGTCCTTGAAGAAAAAACACACAGATGTGACATATTGTGATTAAAAAAATATATATATATAAATCAAATAAATTTACGGTGTCTAAAATTTCAACACCGTAGTGAGTGGCCCACTCGTCTGTGGGGTACGACATCCATAACGCTTCCGGCGTAGTTGGTATAAAGTTAGCCCCGCTGTATTTATTACCCAAAATCTATGGGGTCATTACCGTTTCCAATTCAGTTCTATTTCACCCAGTTACAATTTATATATATGTCAAATGTATTCGATTCCATATCCTACTCACTCTTTATCTCTTAACTATTTTAAAATGAATTTAGTATTGTTAAAGTGAGCGGTTTACTGAGTGGATTAACCGGAGTCAGGTTCCTGGAATTGTGCCAGGTGCCTGATCTCTTCTCCTCTCCACGAGCCTGCAGTTCTTTCTTACACACTTAACAGCTTATTTTTGCACTTGCAGTCTGGTTATCCTGAGTGTAAATATTTTCTCGTCGTCAGGTTGTGTTTCTTGCCATCTGCACAAGTACGGTGAGGTACATTAGCTGACCTAAATGAATATGCCACAGTTGTTACCGACTTCATAAAGAAATGCACAGGAATGGAAGAATGCTTGCTGGCTGCAGCATCATCGGCATATAGACTCAGACAACATGCAAATATATGAAGTATACATAAATTTACATGTTTACAAAAAGAACAAGACTGTAAAAAAACACAATTAGCAAACAAATCTACGGTAATTTAAGAGGTGGCCTCTAGTTTTCCGTTGCTGATGTAGGATTATAGTTTTGCAGGTCAGATCAAAGAACCTAATGGGTGTAGGAACATAATTGTTCTTGAACCTGGTAGTGTGTGACTTCAGTGTGTGCTGCCCAATGTTAGCAGTGCAAAGGGGTTAGATGGTGAGATCCTTGTTGATAGATATCACCTTCTTGAGGCGGTGCCTAATGAAGAATCTCTTGATGATGGGGCAACTGTGCCCATGATGGACAGAGCTGAGTCCACTATTCTCTCTAACGTCTTGCATTCCTGTGCTTTTCTTTATGAAGATGGTGACAAATGTGGCATATTCATTTAGGTCCACTAATGAATCCCGAAACATTCATGAGCCTGATAACATCAGGGAAGAAGCTGTCCTTGAATTTGGTGGAACTTCTGTAATAGGCCCAACAGGAGAGGGGACAAGGGGGAATGATTGGGTTATGTATGGTCCTTCATTAGGTTGGTTCCTTTGTTGATGTGATGTAAAATGTATATGCTGTCAATGGGGGAAGGGGGGGGGGGGTTGTTTGCATAATGAACTGGGGTGTGTCACCAACTCTGCAGTTTTTATCAGTCTTGGCCAGCACATTTGCCGAACCAAACTGTGATGCATTCCAATGGGATGCTTTCTATTGTGCATCTGTAGAAATGCCAAGAGTCATTGTGGACAAGCCAAATTTCCTTGGTTTTCTCATAAAGTTAAGGTGTGTTTTGCTTTCTTGGCCTTATCGTCGTGTATTTGGACCAAGTCAAATTATGATATTTACACCTAGGAACTTGAAGCCAATCATTTCCACTTCAGCAGCATTAATACAGACTGGGGTGGTTCTAGCTCCTTCATTTTGCTGACGTTGAGGGAGAGTATGTTGTCTTTACACTATGTTATTAAGCTTTCTGTCTTTTTGCTGTACTTGTCATTATTCAAGATTCAGTCTACTATGGTGATGTCATCTGCAAACTTGTAAATGGAGTTAGCATAGAATTTGCACAGTGGTGAGTGTAAAGGGAATCTACCTAAGGGGTAACAATATGTCCTCGCGACAACGCTGTTGAGAATTATCATGGAGGGTATTTTAATGTCCTAGCACAGAAACAGATTCTTCAGCTCAATTCATCAATGCCCACTAAGATGTCCCTTCTAAGCTAGTCTCATTTGTCGCATTTGACCTTTCCTATCCATGTACCTGTCCAAATGTCTTTTAAATGGTGGTATAGTACCTGCCTCAACTAACTCCTCTGGCAACCCATTCCATATAATCACCAAACTCTGTGGGAAACAGTTGCCCTTTAGGTTTATAAATATATATACATACAAACTCATTTACATACACAGACATACACACATGTGGGCAAACACACATGTGCACACACCGACACACACACACTCAAAAATGCAAACACACACTCACATAATGCAGATGTGCATGTCCACACAGTCACACCTGTACAGCACAAATATACATGCATACTTGTTAATCCTGGCTAAATTGGAGAGGCTAAGACTTCAAAATTAGAAAGACCGATAAGGATAATTTGCGGGGAGCTTCCACATGAAGCAGATAGACTAAGAGGATTATCTGGGGAATTAAATGCAATTTTGAAAGGCGAACTTTGGCCGTTGGGTGGACTAAAATCTGTAATAGGAATAAACTATTTAGAAACGATCGTTAAAAAATATGGGAATAGTGAAGAAGGAAATGAGTTAATTAGGATGTGGAGAATGTTCTTCACTGAAAGGAAAATAAATAAAGAAATTGTTTTGCTGTCCACCCTAAGAATGGCAGCTTGTAAATTGGGAATAGGAGAACACGATAGAACTGATCCTTCTCGGGACATCCCAAAGCAGGGACAGGGAGAACTGGTAAGCCAACAGCAGGAGCAGGAGCATGAGCAGGAGCGAGTGTCATCTTTTGAAAGGGAGACTACTGAGACGGCTCTTAAAGGGGAAGTGCCGACGAAAAATAAATCTGTTAAATTCGGTAAGAGTGAAACAGGGTTTGCATATCTTGAGGGGAGAGATATTTATCATATGTCAGGGTGTGCAGAATTCTTCGGAGTGGAGCTAGAGCCACAGTATTCCTCACAGAACTCTCATGTTCCCAATTTGGAGAAACCATGTGCAGCTTGTGAGCAGGGCACACGGGAGGAGTCAGCGTTATCTTCGGCTCCTCCCCCCTAAATTCAAATCTGAAGCAGAGACATCGGGGATTTTTGATAAAATTGATAGCATAGGGAAATTGATTGTTTAAATTTGAACAGCTGGGGATTCCACAGGAATTGGAATGGAATTGTATTATCGGCTACAATGCTGTAGAATGAGAAGGATGAGATGGACACTGAAATTTGAAATAGTAAATTGAAGGCTGAATTTGGTTGAATTGGAGCATTTATCATGGTTTGCTTTAAATTAGAGTCACGCCTGTAGGGAAATCTGGACTGAACCCAGCTGAAATTTATATGATTACCCGTCATCAGATATACATATTGTAACATTGTGTGAGTATGAAGAAGGCTAATTAGTGTTGATCCTAGAATAATAAAGAGTACTAGACTAAGTGGGACCCGTTGGGTCCTATGTTCACATGGGAGGGCTGGTCCCCCAATGCAATATTCCACCTCCCCACCAAAGGCCATCAAAGGCCACCAAATTCAAGTGCAAGGCCACCAAATTCAAGTGCAGTTTCATGCCACTTCAAGCAGGGTGCAAGGCCATCAAATTTGTGCAGTTTCATACCACTTCAAGCAGGGTGCAAGGCCGCCAAATTCAAGTGCAGTTTCATACCATTTCAAGCAGGGTGCAAGGCCACCAAATTCAAGTCCAGTTTCCGACCACTTCAAGCAGGGTGCAAGGCCACCAAATTCAAGTGCAGTTTCGTAACACTTCAAGCAGGGTGCAAGGCCGCCAAATTCAAGTGCAGTTTCATACCATTTCAAGTAGGGTGCAAGGCTACCAAATTCAAATGCAGTTTCAAACATTTCATGCAGGGTGCAAGGCCACCACTATCAAATGCAGTTTCATACCATTTCAAGCAGGGTGAAACCACCATAAAACTGCCATAAATCCACACAAAACACCACATAAACACCACATAAACACCACACACAGTTCAGTAGTCATTCAGTATGTTCAGTTGATTCACAGCTCAGACAGAGTCGTGACATCTCCCTCCCCCATCTTGCAGAGACTGAGCCAC
>JAXLNO010005876.1:20000-22500 GCA_038087875.1 Malacoraja senta
TCGTCGTCGTCTTCTTCGTCGTCGTTGTCTTCGTCGTCGTCGTCTTCGTCGTCGTCTTTTTCGTCGTCGTCGTCTTCGTCGTCGTCGTCTTCGTCGTCGTCTTCTTCGTCGTCGTCGTCTTCGTCGTCGTCGTCTTCGTCATCGTCTTTTTCGTCGTCGTCGTCTTCGTCGTCGTCGTCTTCGTCGTCGTCGTCTTCGTCGTCGTCTTCTTCGTCGTCGTCCTCTTCGTCGTCGTCTTCTTCGTCGTCGTCTTCTTCGTCGTCGTCTTCTTCGTCGTCGTCTTCTTCGTCATCGTCTTCTTCGTCGTCGTCTTCTTCGTCGCCGTCTTCTTCGACGTCGTCTTCTTCCTCGTCGTCTTCTTCGTCGTCGTCTTCTTCGTCGTCGTCTTCTTCGTCGTCGTCTTCTTCGTCGTCGTCTTCTTCCTCGTCGTCGTCTTCGTCGTCGTCGTCTTCGTCGTCGTCTTCTTCGTCGTCGTCTTCTTCGTCGTCGTCATCTTCGTCGTCGTCTTCTTCGTCGTCGTCTTCTTTGTCGTCGTGGTCTTCGTCGTCGTCGTCTTCGTCGTCGTCGTCTTCGTCGTCGTCGTCTTCGTCGTCGTCTTCTTCGTCGTCGTCTTCTTCTTCGTCGTCTTCTTCGTCGTCATCGTCTTCGTCGTCGTCTTCTTCGTCGTCGTCGTCTTCGTCGTCGTCGTCTTCATCGTCGTCTTCTTCGTCGTCGTCGTCTTCGTCGTCGTCTTCTTCGTCGTCGTCTTCTTCGTTCGTCGTCGTCTTCGTCGTCGTCGTCTTCGTCGTCGTCTTCGTCGTCGTCTTCTTCGTCGTCGTCTTCTTCGTCGTCGTCTTCTTCGTCGTCGTCTTCTTCGTCGTCGTCTTCTTCGTCGTCGTTTTCTTCGTCGTCGTCTCTTCGTCGTCGTCTTGTTCGTCGTCGTCTTCTTCGTCGTCGTCTTCTTCGTCGTCGTCTTCTTCGTCGTCGTCTTCTTCGTCGTCGTCTTCTTCGTCGTCGTCTTCTTCGTCGTCGTCTTCTTCGTCGTCGTCTTGTTCGTCGTCGTCTTCTTCGTTGTCGTCTTCGTCGACGTTGTCTTCTTCCTCGTCGTCTTCTTCGTCGTCGTCTTCTTCCTCGTCGTCTTCTTCCTAGTCGTCTTCTTCGTCGTCGTCTTCTTCGTCGTCGTCGTCTTCGTCGTCGTCATCTTCGTCGTCGTCGTCTTCGTCGTCGTCTTCTTCGTCGTTGTCTTCTTCGTCGTCGTCTTCTTCGTCGTCGTCTTCTTCGTCGTCGTCTTCTTCGTCGTCGTCTTCTTCGTCGTCGTCTTCTTCGTCGCCGTCTTCTTCGACGTCGTCTTCTTCCTCGTCGTCTTCTTCGTCGTCGTCTTCTTCATCGTCGTCTTGTTCGTCGTCGTCTTCTTCGTCGTCCTCTTGTTCCTCGTCGTCGTCTTCGTCGTCGTCGTCTTCGTCGTCGTCTTCTTCGTCGTCGTCTTCTTCGTCGTCGTCATCTTCGTCGTCGTCTTCTTCGTCGTCGTCTTCTTTGTCGTCGTGGTCTTCGTCGTCGTCGTCTTCGTCGTCGTCGTCTTCGTCGTCGTCGTCTTCGTCGTCGTCTTCTTGGTCGTCGTCTTCTTCTTCGTCGTCTTCTTCGTCGTCGTCGTCTTCGTCGTCGTCTTCTTCGTCGTCGTCGTCTTCGTCGTCGTCGTCTTCGTCGTCGTCTTCTTCGTCGTCGTCGTCTTCGTCGTCGTCGTCTTCGTCGTCGTCTTCTTCATCGTCGTCTTTTTCGTCGTCGTCGTCTTCATCATCATCGTCTTCGTCGTCGTCTTCTTCGTCGTCGTCGTCTTCGTCGTCGTCGTCTTCATCGTCGTCTTCTTCGTCGTCGTCGTCTTCGTCGTCGTCTTCTTCGTCGTCGTCTTCTTCGTTCGTCGTCGTCTTCGTTGTCGTCATCTTCGTCGTCGTCTTCGTCGTCGTCTTCTTCGTCGTCGTCTTCTTCGTCGTCGTCTTCTTCGTCGTTGTCTTCTTCGTCGTCGTCTTCTTCGTCGTCGTCTTCTTCGTCGTCGTCTTCTTCGTCGTCGTCTTGTTCGTCGTCGTCTTCTTCGTCGTCGTCTTCTTCGTCGTCGTCTTCTTCGTCGTCGTCTTCTTCGTCGTCGTCTTCTTCGTCGTCGTCTTCTTCGTCGTCGTCTTGTTCGTCGTCGTCTTCTTCGTCGTCTTCGTCGACGTCGTCTTCTTCCTCGTCGTCTTCTTCGTCGTCGTCTTCTTCCTCGTCGTCTTCTTCCTCGTCGTCTTCTTCGTCGTCGTCTTCTTCGTCGTCGTCGTCTTCGTCGTCGTCTTCTTCGTCGTCGTCTTCTTCGTCGTCGTCGTCTTCGTCGTCGTCTTCGTCGTCGTCGTCTTCTTTGTCGTCGTCTTCTTCGTCGTCGTCTTCGTCGTCGTCATCTTCTTCGTCGTCGTCTTCTTCGTCGTCGTCTCCTTCGTCGTCGTCTCCTTCGTCGTCGTCTCCTTCGCCGTCGTCTCCTTCGTCGTCCTCTCCTTCG
>JAXLNO010005876.1:27500-29500 GCA_038087875.1 Malacoraja senta
GTCTTCTTCCTCGTCGTCGTCTTCGTCGTCGTCTTCTTCGTCGTCGTCTTCTTCGTCGTCGTCTTCTTCGTCGTCGTCGCCTTCGTCGTCGTCTTCTTCGTCGTCGTCTTCTTCGTCGTCGTGGTCTTCGTCGTCGTCGTCTTCGTCGTCGTCGTCTTCGTCGTCGTCGTCTTCGTCGTCGTCTTCTTCGTCGTCGTCTTCTTCGTCGTCGTCCTCTTCGTCGTCGTCTTCTTCGTCGTCGTCTCTTCGTCGTCGTCTTCTTCGTCGTCGTCTTCTTCGTCGTCGTCTTCTTCGTCGTCGTCTTCTTCGTCGCCGTCTTCTTCGACGTCGTCTTCTTCCTCGTCGTCTTCTTCGTCGTCGTCTTCTTCGTCGTCGTCTTCTTCGTCGTCGTCTTCTTCGTCGTCGTCTTCTTCCTCGTCGTCGTCTTCGTCGTCGTCGTCTTCGTCGTCGTCTTCTTCGTCGTCGTCTTCTTCGTCGTCGTCATCTTCGTCGTCGTCTTCTTCGTCGTCGTCTTCTTTGTCGTCGTGGTCTTCGTCGTCGTCGTCTTCGTCGTCGTCGTCTTCGTCGTCGTCGTCTTCGTCGTCCGTCTTCTTCGTCGTCGTCTTCTTCTTCGTCGTCTTCTTCGTCGTCATCGTCTTCGTCGTCGTCTTCTTCGTCGTCGTCGTCTTCGTCGTCGTCGTCTTCATCGTCGTCTTCTTCGTCGTCGTCGTCTTCGTCGTCGTCTTCTTCGTCGTCGTCTTCTTCGTCGTCGTCTTCTTCGTCGTCGTCTTCTTCGTTCGTCGTCGTCTTCGTCGTCGTCGTCTTCGTCGTCGTCTTCGTCGTCGTCTTCTTCGTCGTCGTCTTCTTCGTCGTCGTCTTCTTCGTTGTCGTCATCTTCGTCGTCGTCTTCTTCGTCGTCGTCTTCTTCGTCGTCGTCTTCTTCGTCGTCGTCTTCTTCGTCGTCGTCTTCTTCGTCGTCATCTTCTTCGTCGTCGTCTTCTTCGTCGTCGTCTTCTTCGTCGTCGTCTTGTTCGTCGTCGTCTTCTTCGTCGTCGTCTTCTTCGTCGTCGTCTTCTTCGTCGTCGTCTTCTTCGTCGTCGTCTTCTTCGTCGTCGTCTTCTTCGTCGTCGTCTTGTTCGTCGTCGTCTTCTTCGTCGTCTTCGTCGACGTCGTCTTCTTCCTCGTCGTCTTCTTCGTCGTCGTCTTCTTCCTCGTCGTCTTCTTCCTCGTCGTCTTCTTCTTCGTCGTCTTCTTCGTCGTCGTCGTCTTCGTCGTCGTCTTCTTCGTCGTCGTCTTCTTCGTCGTCGTCGTCTTCGTCGTCGTCTTCGTCGTCGTCGTCTTCTTTGTCGTCGTCTTCTTCGTCGTCGTCTTCGTCGTCGTCATCTTCTTCGTCGTCGTCTTCTTCGTCGTCGTCTCCTTCGTCGTCGTCTCCTTCGTCGTCGTCTCCTTCGCCGTCGTCTCCTTCGTCGTCCTCTCCTTCGTCGTCGTCTCCTTCGTCGTCATCTCCTTCGTCGTCGTCTCCTTCGTCGTCGTCTCCTTCGTCGTCGTCTCCTTCGTCGTCGTCTCCTTCGTCGTCGTCTTCTTCGTCGTCGTCTTCTTCGTCTTCGTCTTCTTCGTCGTCGTCTTCTTCGTCGTCGTCTTCTTCGTCGTCGTCTTCTTCGTCGTCGTCTTCTTCGTCGTCGTCTTCTTCGTCGTCGTCTTCTTCTTGTCGTCGTCTTCGTCGTCGTCTTCTTCGTCGTCGTCTTCTTCGTCGTCGTCGTCTTCGTCGTCGTCTTCGTCGTCGTCGTCTTCGTCGTCGTCTTCGTCGTCGTCGTCTTCGTCGTCGTCTTCTTCGTCGTCGTCGTCTTCATCGTCGTCGTCTTCGTCGTCGTCTTCTTCGTCGTCGTCGTCTTCGTCGTCGTCGTCTTCGTCGTCGTCTTCTTCGTCGTCATCGTCTTCGTCGTCGTCGTCTTCGTCGTCGTCTTCGTCGTCATCTTCTTCGTCGTCGTCGTCTTCGTCGTCGTCGTCTTCGTCGTCGTCTT
>JAXLNO010005877.1:0-10000 GCA_038087875.1 Malacoraja senta
GCCCCTAGCTACGCCTGCCTCTTTGTCGGGTACGTTAGAACAATCCTTGTTCATGCGTACCAGGGCCCCATCCCCGGACCTCTACCTCCGCTACATCGATGATTGTTTTGGTGCCACATCCTGCACCCACACACAACTGACTGACTTCATCCGCTTCACCACCAACTTCCATCCGGCACTCAAATACACCTGGACCATTCCGACACTTCCCTACCATTCCTTGACCTCACTATCTCCATCGCAGGTGATAGACTCCTTACCGACATCCACTACAAACCTACCGACTCCCATGGCTATCTGGACTACACTTCTTCCCACCCTGCTTCCTGTAAGGACTCCATCCCCCACTCCCAATTCCTCCGTCTACGCCGCATCTGCTCCCAGGATGAGGCGTTCCACACCAGGGCATCTGAAATGTCCTCATTCTTCAGGGAACGGGGGTTCCCCTCCTCCACCATAGATGAGGCTCGCACCAGGGTCTCTGCCATACCCCGCAACACTGCTCTCTCTCCCCATCCCCCCACTCACAACAAAGGCAGAGTCCCCCTATTCCTCACCTTTCCCCCCACCAGCCGTCACATACAACAAGTGATCCTCCGTCAGTTTCGCCACCTCCAACGTGACCCCACCACTCGCCACATCTTCCCATCTCCCGCTATGTCTGCCTTCCGCAAAGACCGCTCCCTCCGTAACTCCCTTGTCAATTCTTCCCTTCCCTCCCATACCACCCCCTCCCCTGGTACTTTCCTTGCAACCGCAAGAGATGCAACACTTGTCCCTTCACTTCCCCCTCCACTCCATTCCAGGACCCATGCAGTCGTTCCAGGTGCGACAGAGGTTCACTGCATCTCCTCCAACCTCCATCATTGCATTCGCTGCTCTAGATGCCAGCTGATCTACATCGGTGAGACCAAGCGGAGGCTTGGCGATCGTTTCGCCGAACACCTCCGGTCGGTCCGCAATAACCAACCTGAACTCCCGGTGGCTCAGCACTTCAACTCCCCCTCCCATTCCGTATCTGACCTCTCTGTCCTGGGTCTCCTCCATGGCCACAGCGAGCAACACCGTAAATTGGAGGAAATGCACCTCATATTCCGCTTGGGCAGTCTACATCCTGGTGGGCTGAACGTTGAATTCTCCCAATTCTGCTAGCCTGGCTGTCCCCTCCCCTTCATCAGCCATCTGGTTGTCTCCTCCCCTCCCCCAGCCCTCGGGCTCCTCCTCCTCCTTTTCCTTTTTCCTTTCCTTCTCCCCACCCCCTATCAGTCTGAAGAAGGGTTTCGGCCCGAAACGTTACCTATTTCCTTCGCTCCATAGATGCTGCTGCACCCGCTGAGTTTCTCCAGCATTTTTGTGGTACCTATGAAAGTAAGTTTGCAGGTACAGCAGGCAGTGAAGAAAGCGAATGGCATGTTGGCCTTTATAACAAGAGGAATCGAATATAGGAGCAAAGAGGTCCTTCTGCAGTTGTACAGAGCCCTAGTGAGACCACACCTGGAGTATTGTGTGCAGTTTTGGTCCCCTAATTTGAGGAAGGACATTCTTGCTATTGAGGGACTGCAGTGAAGGTTTACAAGGTTAATTCCCGGGATGGCGGGACTGTCATATGCTGAGAGAATGTCGCAGCTGGGCTTGTACTCTCTGGAGTTTAGAAGGATGAGAGGTATCTCATTGAAACATATAAGATTGTTAAGGGTATGGACACGCTAGAGGCAGGAAACATGTTCCCGATGTTGGGGAGTCCAGAACCAGGGGCCACAGTTTAAGAATAAGAATTAAGCCATTTAGAATGGAGATGAGGAAATGCTTTTTCACACATAGAGTTGTGAGTGTGGAATTCTCTGCCTCAGAGGGCGGTGGAGGCAGGTTCTCTGGATACTTTCAAGAGAGAGCTAGATAGGGCTCTTAAAGATACCGGAGTCAGGGGATATGGGGAGAAGGCAGGAACGTGGTACTGATTGTGGACGATCAGCCATGATCACGTTGAATGGCGGTGCTGGTACGGAGGACTGAATGGCCTACTCCTGCACCTATTGTTTATTGTCTAATGTCTATTGTCTAAAGTACATGGATAGGATAGGTTCAGAGGGAAAAGGGCTAAATGCTGGCATATGGGACTTGTTGATGGGCCATGTTGGTTGGTGGGCAAGTTGGGACAACGGGCCTGTTTCCACACTGTATGATTCTATGACTCTCCCAGTCCGAGCTCCCTCTCTCACCTCAGCCTTGTTTCCACCCATTGCTGAATGTTCCTGTGACTTTTCACCAGCGTTTTCTCTGCCTCAGACATGGAGAGCCATTGTTCTCAGTCAGTGAGCTTCCTAAAACAAGCACAATACTGAGAAGCATCATTGGATAGAGGGCTCTGCCTACTGGATCTTTAATGGATAGAGGGCTCTGCTTATTGGATCTTTAATGGATAGAGGGGCTCTGCCTATTGGATCTTTAATGGATAGAGGGCTCTGCCTACTGGATCTTTAATGGATAGAGGGTTCTGCCTATTGGATCTTTAATGGATAGAGGGCTCTGCCTATTGGATCTTTAATGGATAGAGGGCTCTGCCTACTGGATCTTTAATGGATAGAGGGCTCTGCTTATTGGATCTTTAATGGATAGAGGGCTCTGCCTACTGGATCTTTAATGGATAGAGGGTTCTGCCTATTGGATCTTTAATGGATAGAGGGCTCGGCCTATTGGATCTTTAATGGATAGAGGCTCTGCCTATTGGATCTTTAATGGATAGAGGGCTCTGCCAATTGGATCTTTAATGGATAGAGGGCTCTGCCTATTGGATCTTTAATGGATAGAGGGCTCTGCCTATTGGATCTTTAATGGATAGAGGGCTCTGCCTACTGGATCTTTAATGGATAGAGGGTTCTGCCTATTGGATCTTTAATGGATAGAGGGCTCTGCCTATTGGATCTTTAATGGATAGAGGGCTCTGCCTACTGGATCTTTAATGGATAGAGGGCTCTGCCTATTTGGATCTTTAATGGATAGAGGGCTCGGCCTATGGATCTTTAATGGATAGAGGGCTCTGCCTATTGGATCTTTAATGGATAGAGGGCTCGCCTATTGGATCTTTAATGGATAGAGGGCTCTGCCTATTGGATCTTTAATGGATAGAGGGCTCTGCCTATTGGATCTTTAATGATAGAGGGCTCTGCCTATTGGATCTTTAATGGATAGAGGGCTCTGCCTATTGGATCTTTAATGGATAGAGGGCTCGGCCTATTGGATCTTTAATGGATAGAGGGCTCTGCCTATTGGATCTTTAATGGATAGAGGGCTCGGCCTATTGGATCTTTAATGGATAGAGGGCTCTGCCTATTGGATCTTTAATGGATAGAGGGCTCTGCCTATTGGATCTTTAATGGATAGAGGCTCTGCCTATTGGATCTTTAATGGATAGAGGGCTCTGCCTATTGGATCTTTAATGGATAGAGGGCTCTGCCTATTGGATCTTTAATGGATAGAGGGCTCTGCCTATTGGATCTTTAATGGATAGAGGGCTCTGCCTATTGGATCTTTAATGGATAGAGGGCTCTGCCTATTGGATCTTTAATGGATAGAGGTTGTTAATAATAATAATAATACATTTATTAATATAGAGCTTTGTCTGGACTCAAAGTCACTTTACATTGAGAGTCAAACCCCCCCCCCAAAAAAACAAAACAAAATAGAGCAGTAAGACAGAGATGCAAAGGGGAGGGGGACATGGGACTAAGGGTATGCAGAGGTGAAGAGATGGGTCTTGAGGCGGGACTGGAAGATGGTGAGGACTCAGAATTTCGGATCAGTTGTGGGAGGGAATTCCAGAGCCTGGAGCTGCCCTGGAGAAGGCTCTGCCTCCAAAAGTGCAGAGGTTTGATTTCGGAGTGGTGAGGAGACCAGCTGATGTGGATCTGAGGGACCGTGAGGGTTGGTAGGGGGAGAGGAGGTCAGTGAGATAAGGGGGGGCCAAGTGGTTGAGGGCTTTGTAGGTGAGGACCAGGATTTGGTAGATGATCCGGTGGGAAATCGGAAGCCAGTGAAGTTCTTTGAGAACTGGGTGATGTGGCGCCAGGATTTGGTGTGGGTAATGAGTCGGGCGGCAGCGTTCTGGACCAGTTGTAGTTGGTTGATGTTGCTGGAATTAATGGCAAAGAGAAGAGAGTTACAGTAGTCCAGTCAGGAGGAGATGAAGGCATGGATGAGTCTTTCAGGAGGAGATGAAGGCATGGATGAGGTGTGAGAGATGATCTGATTTTGAACATCCACTGGACACATGCATACAACACCATGGGCAATACAACTCATCATCTATATTTAAATGGACGATTATATTCAAACTGGCCACCACAGAACAGTCCAATCCAACCAACCATACCAAGTCCATGCTTAAAAATGACACCAGCTCCTCCCACCCCTCTTCATCTAATCCCATTACACTGAGCTTCTATGCAGTCCCCACATTTAGTTTCCCAACATGCCTTTGAATATTTGCACACAAGGGGGAACCGCTTTTGGTCGCCTCCTCCATGGAGAGCTGACTTTTTCCATATTGTCACCCTTGCATCCTAGCACCATGGATTGGAGCGGCCTTTCCAGGATTCGGGCCCGGAGTTTCATCAGCGGGCGCAGCGTGGACTTTTCATCGCTGAGCGGGCGGGCCCTCGCCAGGGGTCACCAGAAGGGAGTGCTCCGATCACTGTTACATCCCGAAGCCGTGATCTGTGGAGCTTCTAGCCGTGGTCGCGGCATGGACTTACCATCCTGAGCAGGATTCCTCGCCGGGGAAGAGCTCCGACCCCCAGCCTGAGGCCTACAACATCCTGAAGCCCGGTCTCCTGTAAGAAAGCGCTGATTCGGGACCTCCAAGCCGCGGAGTGTGTTTGACCGTCCGACGAGGGGCCTGTACATCCGACCGTCCGTAGTGGCGAATGTAGAGGTTTATGACCCCAACCACGGGTGAACAAGGAGGAGGACTGACTGAACTTTATGCCTTCCACCACAGTGAAGAATGTTGTGGTGAATGTTTGTGTTAAATCTTATTGTGTATTGGGTGTTCTTTTTTAATTGTACCGCTGCTGGCAAATTCATTTCACGGCACCTTCGGGTGTATGTGAGGAATATAATTGACTATTGAATATTGACACATACAAGAACCGCTCCAGTGGATCTGCAATGTACATGGAGGATTGGAAAGTAAACTTTCACAGGACAATCGCTGTGCCAGACATCGGTCTCTGCTCTGGATCAGTAAGGTGTCGACAGCACATGGGGTCTGGGCAGCTGAAGACAAAGCCGTTAATTGTGAAGCTGTTAAATTTGTGGATAACAGGTCAGAATTAGAGTGGCCGAGACAGCCAACATGTAATGGTGGGGGATATGTGATAGGAAAGGGCAAGGCCATGGAGGGCATTTATAACCAGGTTTTGAATTTTATGACCAGGATTAGTAGTCACAGGTGAACCAGATTGGTGCAAATTGGGAAATATGCAAAATCCTGCCTGACTTCCATCTGTCATGAATAAACTGCTTCCATTTCTCTCCCCTTTCACTGCCCACTAACACCTTCTCTCTGCAACTTAAACACTTCCATCTTCTACCCTTCTATTGAGTAGTTTGTCTCTTTCACACTGTGTCTCTCCAGCTGTTGACACTTTCATGCCTCATTCTCCCTTCACTCCCCTTTGGACAATCCCTCTCTCATTCCACGTTTCCATCTTTTCCTCAGTTTGCCATTGGAAGATAGAAACATAGACAAATAGGTGTAGGAGTAGGCCATTTGGCCCTTCGAGCCAGCACTACCATTCAATATGATCATCTAAAATCAGTACCCCGTTCCTGCTTTTTCCCCATATCATTAAGGACCCACACCATCCTGGCCACACACTCATCTCTCCGCTGCCACCAGGTAGAAGGTACAGGAGCCTGAAACCTGCAACATCCAGGTTCAGGAACAGCGACTTCCCCACAGCCATCAAACTATTAAACACAGCTTCAACCAAACTCTGAACTATAACAGCCTAATGCACTTTATCTGTTTATTTCTGTGTGTATATATATGTATATATTGTGGTATATAGACACACTGATCTGATCTGTATTTATACCTACAATATTCTGTTGTGCTGCAGCCAGCAAGAATTTCATTGTCCTATCTGGCCCACATGACAATAAACTCTCTTGACTTGACTTAGACAATAGACAATAGACAATAGGTGCAGGAGTAGGCCATTCGGCCCTTCGAGCTAGCACCGCCATATAATGTGATCATGGCTGATCATCCCCAATCAGTACTTGACTTGACTGTCCCTTTATTCCTTTAACCCGAAGAGCTAAATCTAACTCTCTCTTGAAAGCATCCAGTGAATTGGCCTCCACTGCCTTCGGTGGCAAAGAATTCCACAGATTAACAACTCTCTGGGTGAAAACGGTTTTCCACATCTCATTCCTCAATGGTCTACCCCTTATTCTTAAACTGTGACCCCTGGTTCTGGACTCTCCAACATCGGGAACATTTTTCCTGCATCTTGCCTGTCCAAACCTTTAAGAATTTTATATGTCTCTATTAGATGCCCTCTCATCCTTCTAAATTCCAGTGAATGCCAGCCCATTCGACCCATTCTTTCATTCTTTGGTTTCATGCTGTAAACAGCTTGTGTATGTATGTATTGTTAGGTGTGTGTATCATTGTATGTAGCACATTAGTATCTGCACTGATGTAAAGCACTTTGGTCAACATGAGTTATTTATAAATGTGTTATACAAATAACATTGACTGACTGATGCCTTGTTCTCATTGAGCTACCATTATAAACATGAAACAGAACAAGGGAGATTCAATTCAATTCAATTCAATTCAATTCAACTTTAATGTCATTGCACAAATACTGAGTATGGGTACAACGAAATGCAGTTTTGCGTCAGTCCGTAGTAGTAGTGCAATATAGAATTTTTTTTAAAAAGAGGATACAGAATAATCAAAACTACAGAATAGTTAACAATGGGGACGGAGGGACCGGAGGAATCTATCGGCGGGACTCCGAGTTCAGCAATGCGACGGTATGATTGTAGAAGCTGTTCCTCATCCTACTGGTACGAGACCTGAGGCTCCTGTACCGCCTCCCTGATGGGAGGAGGGCAAACAGTCCATGGTTGGGGTGGGAGGGGTCTTTAATGATCTTCCCAGCCCGTTTCAGACACCGTTTTCGGTGGAGGGCATCCATGGCAGGGAGCGGGGGCACCGATGATGTGCTGCGCGGTTTTCACCACCCGTTGTAGTGCCTTCCTGTCCGCAACAGTGCAGCTGCTGTACCATACCGTGAAGCAGGTGGTCAGGATACTCTCGATGGTACACCGGTAGAAGTTGGTCAGGATCTGGGGGGACAGGTGGGCTTTCTTGAGCCTCCTCAGGAAGTAAAGGCGCTGCTGTGCCTTTTTGATCAGCTTGGAGGTGTTGAGGGACCAGGACAAATCCTCCGAGATGTGTACCCCGAGGAATTTGTAGCTGGAGACGCGCTCCACCTCAGTCCCGTTTATATGGATGGGGGTATGTCTGCCCCTCTGACCTTCCTGAAGTCAACAATAATTTCCTTCGTCTTCTTGGAGTTGAGGACGAGGTTATTGTTGGCACACCAGGTTGTCAGGTGCTGGACCTCCTCTCTGTAGGCTGACTCATCGTTGTCACTGATCAGTCCTACCACCGTGGTGTCGTCAGCAAACTTAATGATGGCGTTGGATCCGTACTTAGGGATGCAGTCGTGGGTGAAGAGGGAGTAGAGGAGAGGGCTGAGCAGTGTTATAGTGGAGGAGGTGAGGTTGTTGACCCTAACAGACTGTGGTCTGTTGGTGAGGAAATCCAGTGTCCAGTTGCAGAGGGAGGTGGAGATGCCAAGCCCGCTGAGTTTGGTGATCAAGCTGGCGGGGATGACCGTGTTAAAAGCGGAGCTGAAATCAATGAACAGCAACCTGATGTAGGAGTTGTTGTTGTCCAGGTGGGTCAGGGCAGAGTATAGGGCCGCCGATATGGCGTCCTCTGTAGACCTGTTGGCCCGGTAGGCAAAGTGATGGGGTCCAGTGTGGGGGGAGGCTGGCTTTGAGGTGAGCCAAGATCAGCCGCTCAAAGCACTTAGCAATGACAGGGGTGAGTGCCACTGGGTGGAAATCGTTGAGGCTCCCTGTGGCTGACTGTTTGGGCACTGGCACGATGGTTGATGTCTTGAGGCAAGTGGGGACAACACCCTGGGCCAGTGAGAGATTGAAAATGTCGGTAAAGACTGGGGATAGTTGTCCAGCACATGCCCTAAGCACCCGGCCAGGGATGCCATCGGGGCCGGCAGCTTTGCGCTCATTCACCTTGCTCAGTGCATCTTGTACAGCAGAGGTGGAGAGACTGAGGGGTTGTTCATTTGGGGGTGGAGCAACTTTGATGGCTGGGGTTTTGTTATCCCGGTCAAAGCGAGCATAGAAATGGTTTAGTTCGTCAGGAAGGGTGGCGTTGTCTGGGGGAGGGGTGTTAACTTTCTGGTAATCGGCAAGGGATTTGATTCCTTGCCACATGCGCCTGGGGTCAGAGTTGTTTTGGAAGTGCTACTCAATCCGCCGTTTGTGATTGAGTTTGGCATTCCTAATTCCCATTTTCAGATTGGCCCTGGATGAGCTGTATCCCTCAGCGTCGCCAGATCTGAAAGCGGCATCGCGAGCCTTCAGTAGGAGTCTGACCTCCCTGCTCATCCACGGCTTCTGGTTAGGGAAGGTCTTTATTTCTTTGTGGGTAGTGACATTATCGGTGCAGAATTTTATATAGTCCATAACTGTTGAGGTGTATGAGTTGATGTCCACTTGTGAATTGAAGGTGGACTGAGTAGCAAACAGACTCCAGTCTGTCTGCTGAAACTGCTGCTGTAAAACAGAGACAGCCCCCTCAGGCCAGACCTTCACTGTCCTCGTGGTAGGTTTCACACGTCTGATCAGAGGTGTGTATTTGGGGAGCAGGAACAGAGAGAGGTGGTCAGACTGACCAAGGTGGGGGAGGGGGAGGGCTTTGTAGGCTTCAGTAGTATTAGTGTAAACTAAGTCCAGAATATTGTTTCCTCTGGTTGGGCAGGAAACATGCTGATGGAACCTGGGGAGTACAGTTTTAAGGTCGGAGTGGTTGAAACCACCCGCAACAATAAATGCCCCCTCAGGGTGAGCAGATAGATGTTTGCTGATAGCAGCTTGCAGCTCTTCCATTGCTAGCCTGGCATTTGCGTCCGGGGGTACATAGACTGCCGTGATAACAGTCGATGTGAATCAGATTTGACCATTGGAGCGTTTCCATTAGAACCGCAATGTCCAGAAATTCAAACTACCTTGACAACTCTCTTTGCCTCCCTCTCTCCCCACTCCACTAACTCCCATTGTTTCTTGTTTTCATCTGTGGCTTAATTTGCATCTGTGGCCTTTCACAAAATATTACCTGTGCATGATATGAAAAGTACTTGATTTTCAGTCCGTTTATTTCCTGTTATAAACAGGTTTACACGAATGGTAGTGAATTAATATGCAGCGCTTCTTAGAAATGTAATGATGGCTGATTTGAACTTGGTGAACTTCTGCTCAAACTGTCCTGAAAACCTTGCATTATCTGTCTGTTCCCTCCTCACCACCAACCCCCCCCCCCCCCCCCAAACCCCCCGCCACTCTACATTCCACAAATTATCTTGTTTCCTTCTCACTCAATTTGCATCTGAACCCTTTCATCAAAGATAATAGACAATAGACAATAGGTGCAGGAGTAGGCCATTTGGCCCTTCGAGCCAGCACGGCCATTCAATGTGATCATGGCTGATCATCCCCAATCAGTACCCCGTTCCTGCCTTCTCCCCATATCCCCTGCCTCCGTTATTTTTAAGAGCCCTATCTAGCTCTCTCTTGAAAGCATCCAGAGAACCTGCCTCCACCGCCCTCTGAGGCAGAGAATTCCACAGACTCACCACTCTCTGTGAGAAAAAGTGTTTCCTCATCTCCG
>JAXLNO010005877.1:17500-27500 GCA_038087875.1 Malacoraja senta
TGGCAAAGAATTCCACAGATTCACAACTCTCTGGGTGAAAACGGTTTTCCACATCTCATTCCTCAATGGTCTACCCCTTATTCTTAAACTGTGACCCCTGGTTCTGGACTCCCCAACATCGGGAACATTTTTCCTGCATCTTGCCTGTCGAAACCTTTAAGAATTTTATATGTTTCTATTAGATCCCCTCTCATCCTTCTAAATTCCAGTGAATGCCAGCCCAGTCGACCCATTCTTTCATTCTTTGCTTTCATGCTGTAAACAGTGTATGTATGTATTGTTAGGTGTGTGTATCATTGTATGTAGCACATTAGTATCTGCACTGATGTAAAGCACTTTGGTCAACATGAGTTATTTATAAATGTGTTATACAAATAACATTGACTGACTGATGCCTTGTTCTCATTGAGCTACCATTATAAACATGAAACAGAACAAGGGAGATTTGACCATTGGAGCTTTTCCATTAGAACCGCAATGTCCAGAAATTCAAACTACCTTGACAACTCTCTTTGCCTCCCTCTCTCCCCACTCCACTAACTCCCATTGTTTCTTGTTTTCATCTGTGGCTTAATTTGCATCTGTGGCCTTTCACAAAATATTACCTGTGCATGATATGCAAAGTACTTGATTTTCAGTCCGTTTATTTCCTGTTATAAACAGGTTTACACGAATGGTAGTGAATTAATATGCAGCGCTTCTTAGAAATGTAATGATGGCTGATTTGAACTTGGTGAACTTCTGCTCAAACTGTCCTGAAAACCTTGCATTATCTGTCTGTTCCCTCCTCACCACCAACCCACCCCCCCCCCCCCAACCCCCCGCCACTCTACATTCCACAAATTATCTTGTTCTCTTCTCACTCAATTTGCATCTGAACCCTTTCATCAAAGATAATAGACAATAGACAATAGGTGCAGGAGTAGGCCATTTGGCCCTTCGAGCCAGCACCGCCATTCAATGTGATCATGGCTGATCATCCCCAATCAGTACCCAGTTCCTGCCTTCTCCCCATATCCCCTGACTCCGCTATTTTTAAGAGCCCTATCTAGCTCTCTCTTGAAAGCATCCAGAGAACCTGCCTCCACCGCCCTCTGAGGCAGAGAATTCCACAGACTCACCACTCTCTGTGAGAAAAAGTGTTTCCTCGTCTCCGTTCTAAATGGCTTACTCCTTATTCTTAAACTGTGGCCCCTGGTTCTGGACTCCCCCCAACATCGGGAACATGTTTCCTGCCTCTAGCGTGTCCAAGCCCTTAACAATCTTATATGTTTCAATGAGATCACCTCTCATCCTTCTAAACTCCAGAATGTACAAGCCCAGCTGCTCCATTCTCTCAGCATATGACAGTCCCGCCATCCCGGGAATTAACCTTGTAAACCTACGCTGCACTCCCTCAATAGCAAGAATGTTCTTCATCAAATTAGGGGACCAAAACTGCACACAATACTCCAAGTGTGGTCTCACTAGGGCCCTGTACAACTGCAGAAGGACCTCTTTGCTCCTATATTCAATTCCTCTTGTTATAAAGGCCAACATGCCATTTGCTTTCTTCACTGCCTGCTGTACCTGCATGCTTACTTTCATAGACTGATGTACAAGGACCCCCAGATCCCATTGTACTTCCCCTTTTCCCCAACTTGACGCCATTTAGATAGTAATCTGCCTTCCTGTTGTTGCTACCAAAGTGGATAACCTCACATTTATCCGCATTAAACTTCATCTGCCATGCATCTGCCCCCTCCCCCAACCTGTCAACCCTGCATTCTCATAGCATCCTCCTCACAGTTCACACTGCCACCCAGCTTTGTGTCATTTGCAAATTTGCAAATTTTACTTTGAATCCCTTCATCCAAATCATTGATGTATATTGTAAATAGCTGCGGTCCCACCAAAGGTTACCTGTTTCCCTGGTGTGAAAAGTCCTTTGTTCTCAGTCTATGGATTTCCTGTTAACAAGAGGGATGATAGAGCAGGTACACAAAAATGCTGGAGAAACTCAGCGGGTGCAGCAGCATCTATGGAGCGAAGGAAATAGGTAACGTTTCGGGCCGAAACCCTTCTTCAGACTGTTAGGGGGTGGGGAGAAGAAGGGAAAAAAGGAAAAAGGCGGAGGAGGAGCCCGAGGGCTGGGGGAGGGGAGGAGACAACCAGATGGCTGATGAAGGGGAGGGGACAGCAAGGGCTAGCAGAATTGGGAGAATTCAATGTTCAGGCCACCAGGATGTAGACTGCCCAAGCGGAAAATGAGGTGCATTTCCTCCAATTTACGGTGTTGCTCGCTGTGGCCATGGAGGAGACCCAGGACAGAGAGGTCAGATATGGAATGGGGGGGGGGGAGTTGAAGTGCTGAGCCACCTGGAGTTCAGGTTGGTTATAGAGGGATGATAGAGCAGGGCAGGGTTAACCCATCAGTAATGTAATGGCTGCATAAACAAGGGTGAATTGTATGGAAGTTACTGCACAGGAGCAGGTCATTCAGCCCGACAACTGTGACATGTTTGATACTGCACACCAACATACTGTAACACACAGCACTGTGCACTCAGCTGTGTAGTGGGACTACAGTGAACAGAGAGGACTGGAAAGGAACATCCACAGAATCATTCCTTGTTCACTAAAAATGCGTCAGCTTTGAACATTGTTGTCTGTACTCCAGAAATATAATGGGCAGCAAATACAACGGGCCTTAACAGTCGAAGACACCACTGGCATTGTTGGTATCTTTAATTTCAGGTTTATCTAAAGAACTGAATTTCTGGCCATTGGAGGTTTAAATATTATTGAGAGTACTGCAAAGAGGGGGAGACACGGGATTGAAATCAACATGAGAACATGGAGACTGACCTCAGCAGAGAGGAGCTAGTGCAATGAGATGATGCAAACTGTGAAACAGGGATCATCACAGTTTCTCCCTCAAGCTTCCCCGGGTACTCTGTTTGTCAGTGTCACTCACCACCTCTCACCCTTGCTTGTTCCCCCACATTCTCCACCCCAATTTACCACCTGCTCCCTTGATACTCTGTGTCGAATTTCTGCTCAGTTTGCATCCTTCCTTTCACCAATGTTACCTGGGTTCCTGAAATATAAAATACTTTGTTCTACTTTCTACAGTCTTTAAAATGGTCCCAACCCAAAACATCGCTTTCAATTCCTTCCATCGATGCTGTCTGACCCATTGAGTTACTCCAGCGCTTTGTGTTTAGCTCAAGATTCCAGCAACTGCAGTTCCCTGTTCCTCATTCTCACTTTACCAGCTGTTTAAGAAGGAACTGCAGATGCTGGAACGTCGAAGGTAGACAAAAGTGCTGGAGAAGGGTTTTGGCCCAAAATGTTGCCTATTTCCTTCGCTCCATAGATGCTGCCGCACCCGCTGAGTTTATCCAGCACTTTTGTCTACCCTCACTTTGCCAGTTTACTGCTACAAGCAGGATCATTGTACAGGGCAGAATGGACCAGTGCATGTGTACTAATTGACCTGCAATGGCCACAGAAGAGAGAGTGACTTGTTTATGTTTCTCCACAGAAACAGGCCGTATTGCCCAACAGCTCCTTGACACGTTTTACACTCCACATCAGGGTGACCAAGGCTGGGAGCTGAACATCCAGGGACATCCAGGGATATTCAATATTCAGGAGGGATAGAGAGAAAGGAAAAGGAGGTGGGGTAGCGTTGCTGGTTAGAGAGGAGATTAACGCAGTGGAAAGGAAGGACATTAGCTTGGAGGATGTGGAATCGGTATGGGTAGAGCTGCGAAACACTAAGGGGCTGAAAACGCTGGTGGGTGTTGTGTACAGGCCACCTAGCAGTAGTAGTGAAGTTGGGGATGGCATCAAAGAGGAAATTAGAAATGCGTGCAACAAAGGCAAAACAGTTATAATGGGTGACTTCAATCTACATATAGATTGGGTGAATCAAATTGGCAGGGGTGCTGAGGAAGAGGATTTCTTGGAATGTATGCGGGATAGTTATCTAAACCAACATGTAGAGGAACCAACGAGAGAGCAGGCTATTCTAGACTGGGTATTGAGTAATGAGGAAGGGTTAGTTAGCAGTCTTGTTGTGCGTGCCCCCTTGGGCAAGAGTGACCATAATATGGTTGAGTTCTTCATTAGGATGGAGAGTGACATTGTTAATTCAGAAACAACGGTTCTGAACTTAAAGAAAGGTAACTTTGAGGGTATGAGACGTGAATTGGCCAAGATTGACTGACAATTAGTTCTAAAAGGGTTGACGGTGGATATGCAATGGAAGGCATTTAAAGACTGCATGGATGAACTACAAAAATTGTTCATCCCAGTTTGGCAAAAGAATAAATCAGGGAAGGTAGTGCATCCGTGGATAACAAGGGAAATCAGGGATAGTATCAAAGCAAAAGATGATGCGTACAAATTAGCCAGAAAAAGCAGCATACCAGATGACTGGGAGAAATTCAGAGACCTACAGAGGAGGACAAAGGGCTTAATTAGGAAAGGGAAAATAGATTATGAAAGGAAACTGGCAGGGAACATAAAAACTGACTGCAAAAGTTTTTATAGATATGTGAAGAGAAAGAGATTAGTTAAAACAAATGTAGGTCCCTTGCAGTCAGAAACAGGTGAATTGATCATGGGGAACAAGGATATGGCGGACCAATTGAATAACTACTTTGGTTCCGTCTTCACTAAGGAAGACATAAATAATCTGCCGGAAATAGCAGGGGGCCGCGGGTCAAAGGAGATGGAGGAACTGAGTGAAATCCAGGTTAGTCGGGAAGTGGTGTTGGGTAAATTGAATGGATTAAAGGCCGATAAAACACCAGGGCCAGATAGGCTGCATCCCAGAGTACTTAAGGAAGTAGCTCCAGAAATAGTGGATGCATTAGTGATAATTTTTCAAAACTCCTTAGATTCTGGAGTAGCTCCTGAGGATTGGAGGGTAGCAAACGTAACCCCACTTTTTAAGAAGGGAGGGAGAGAGGAAACGGGGAATTACAGACCAGTTAGTCTAACATCGGTAGTGGGGAAACTGCTAGAGTCAGTTATTAAAGATGGGATAGCAGCACATTTGGAAAGTGGTGAAATCATTGGACAAAGTCAGCATGGATTTACGAAAGGTAAATCGTGTCTGACGAATCTTATAGAATTTTTCGAGGATGTAACTAGTAGAGTGGATAGGGGAGAACCAGTGGATGTGTTGTATCTGGACTTTCAGAAGGCTTTCGACAAGGTACCACATAAGAGATTAGGATACAAACTTAAAGCACACGGTATTGGGGGTTCAGTATTGATGTGGATAGAGAACTGGCTGGCAAACAGGAAGCAAAGAGTAGGAGTAAACGGGTCCTTTTCACAATGGCAGGCAGTGACTAGTGGGGTACCGCAAGGCTCAGTGCTGGGACCCCAACTATTTACAATTTATATTAATGATCTGGACGAGGGAATTGAAAGCAACATCTCCAAGTTTGCGGATGACACTAAGCTGGGGGGCAGTGTTAGCTGTGAGGAGGATGCTAGGAGACTGCAAGGTGACTTGGATAGGCTGGGTGAGTGGGCAAATGTTTGGCAGATGCAGTATAATGTGGATAAATGTGAGGTTATCCACTTTGGTGGCAAAAACGGGAAGGCAGACTAATATCTAAATGGTGGCCGATTAGGAAATGGGGAGATGCAGCGAGACCTGGGTGTCATGGTACACCAGTCATTGAAAGTAGGCATGCAGGTGCAGCAGGCAGTGAAGAAAGCGAATGGTATGTTGGCCTTCATAGCAAGAGGATTTGAGTTTTGGAGCAGGGAGGTTCTACTGCAGTTGTACAGGGTCTTGGTGAGACCACACCTGGAGTATTGCGTACAGTTTTGGTCTCCAAATCTGAGGAAGGACATTACAGCCATAGAGGGAGTGCAGAGAAGGTTCACCAGACTAATTCCTGGGATGTCAGGACTTTCATATGAAGAAAGACTGGATAGACTTGGCTTATACTCGCTAGAATTTAGGAGATTGACAGGGGATCTTATAGAAACGTACAAAATTCTTATGGGGTTGGACAGGCTAGATGCAGGAAGTTTGTTCCCGATGTTGGGGAAGTCCAGGACAAGGAGTCACAGCTTAAGGATAAGGGGGAAATCCTTTAGGACCGAGATGAGGAAAAGCTTTTTCACACAGAGAGTGGTGAATCTCTGGAACTCTCTGCCACAGAGGGTAGTTGAGGCCAGTTCATTGGCTATATTTAAGAGGGAGTTAGATGTGGCCCTTGTGGCTAAGGGGATCAGGGGGTATGGAGAGAAGGCAGGTACGGGATACTGAGTTGGATGATCAGCCATGATCATATTGAATGGCGGTGCAGGCTCGAAGGGCCGAATGGCCTACTCCTGCACCTATTTTCTATGTATCTATGTATCTATGTTTCTATGTTTCTATGTTTCAACCTCCTGTAACATGGCAGCATTTGGACACACAGTTGTGTGGTGGAACTACAGTACAGGGGACACTGGAGAACGAACGTTGGTGTGGTGGAACTACAGTACGGATGGCTGGAACAGGACATGTACATCGGGCTGCCCGTAGCGGTGACTGTGGAGGGTTTACGGCCCTGACCATGTGTGAACAAAGAGCAAGATGGCTGAACTTTATTGCCTTCCCTCACATTGGGAAACGTTGATTCTGCTCTGGTGGATGTTTATGTTAAATTCTATTGTGTATTGTGTTCTTTCTATTCGTATGTCTGTGTGGTAACTCAAATCTCCCTGCACCAATTGGTGTACGTGACAATACATGTAATTTGAACTAGAACTCTCTACAATAAACATGTCTTCCAAACCTGCAATTGCATCCTTTCAAACTGTCCTGTCCTCTTATTTTATCCAGCGCGGCTTTAATGAAGTTTACGCTATCTGCCCTCGTAATATTGAATTCCTCTGTCTGTTACCCATCAGTTTCCTCTGCCCCACAGCGGGAACATATCGCAGTCTTTGTCTCTCACTCTTTCTGAAACCCACGGAATCTATAACATCCTGGTGAATCTGCTGTGCACCCTCTGTCATGTGGTGACCAGACCTGCACACAGTGCATCAGCTGAGGTCTGACCAAGCATTCTAAAGTTGTACCACAACATGGAATTAGTTGCATTCTATGCTGCGGCCCATGAAGGTGAGTATCCTGCCTGCCTGCCTGCCTTCTTCACAGCCCCAGGCAGGGCCGGCCTTAAGCCAATTGGACCAATTACTCCCAATTGGGCCCCGCACCTATGGGGGCCCCGCGCCAGAGAAATCTACTCTCGGCTCAGGTAGGTCTACCCTGGGTGGAGGGGGGAGAGGGGTGTGAGGGGAGGGGGTGTGAGAGGAGGGTGTGTGAGAGGGAATGGAGAAGGGGGAGAGGGAGAGGGGGAGGTGGGTCGTTCCCTCACGGTCCCGAGGGAGCGCTCCTGTCCCACCAGTCACGCACACAGCCCCTCTCTCTCCCCGGGAAAACGCGGTGAACAATACATGGAGGGCCGGGCCGGGCCGGGTCAGGGGTTGGAGCAACGTTTACAAACCTCGGCCTCAGCTCACACCCGTCCGCCCGGACCCCGGCATCCGCTCCTGCCGCCGGCCCTCTCCCTCCCTTCTCTCCTTCGCTTCCCTCCCTTCCCTTCTCCCCTCCCCTCCCTCTCTCTCTTTTCCCTTCTGTCCTTCCCTCCCACAGACAGACACACACACACACACACACACACGCACGCGCGCGCGCGCGCGCGCGCGCGCGCACGCACGCACACACACACACACACACACACACACACACACACACACACACACACACACACACACACACACACACACACACACACACACACACACACACACACACACACACACACACACACACACACACACACACACACACACACACACACACACACACACACACACACACACACACACACACACACACACACACACACACACACACACACACACACACACACACACACACACACACACACACACACAGAGAGAGAAGCCAGGATGGGGCTGAAGGCCAAAATCTAATGCGTGGACTTGGTTTTCCAGCATCTAGTTTTTTTTTCTTCCATTTCAGTCACTAAAACAAGTGGTATTGTAACTATCTCATTTCCAGAGGTGATCTACACATTGTGTTTGTTACTTGTAGCTACATGTATGCAATGTTATATTAAAATGTAGCTTTGGTCCATTAACTCGCAGGAACTGTTTAAACACACATTTTGATTACTTTCCATTTTACCATAGAGATATAAAGTCTATAATAGACTTTATTTGTATTTCTATGATTCTACATCATAGCTGGGAACCTGGGGCTCATCAAAATTGTCCCCAATTTTGGCTGGGAACCTGGGGCTCATCAAAATTGTCCCCAATTGTGCCCCGCACCTCCTAAGGCCGGCCCTGGCCCGGGCCCCAGCGCCCGCAACTCTCACACTGTGGCCTTGCCCGTTCTGTGTGAATATGTTTCCCCTCTGGATCTTTCACCTCTCACTGTCAACCTCTGTCCCTGGTTCCTGATGACCTGATCCGGGAAGATTTCCTGCGTTCACCCTATGTATTCCCTTGTTGTTCCTGTGCTGTATTGTTCTATCTGTACACGTTGTTTTTGTAGCCGCATCACCTCCCTCCTCTGGCACCCAACACCCATGTTTTATTCAGATGATAAAGGAAGACCACGCTCTCACAACATTGCTGTCAAGTGGTTGCAGGTTTATTTATTTATTTATTTTTAATTTATTTATTAGAAGTATTTTACATTACAGTAATCTGCAATGACGTAAATTTATACAGTTCTTGTACCACTCCTGTTTTTCAACTTTAATAGAAAAAAAGGATAGAAAGAGCTAGCAAAGACAGTCAGTGAGTGAATGAGTAAGTGGTCCAGGAACACACATGTGGACCTAAACCACGAGAAGTAGTTAAAGAAGAAAAGAAAAAAAAGAGAAAAATGAAAGTAAGAGTGGACATTATGAGAGGGATGTACCTACTTCTTATCTTTACTCACCCCTCGCCAGGTCCTAAAACCATTTATTATCATCATTTTGTTGCACCCTATGTTTGTAATAAGTCAATATATGGAGACCAAATCTTTTGGAATTGGTCTTGTTTACCTGCTAGGAGGAATCTCATATCTTCTAGATGTAACAATCCCGACATATTAGAAGTCCACATTTTTATGTTGGCGTAGGGGCATTTTTCCAAAATTTCAGTATTAGTTTTTTTGCCGTTATTAAGCCATAACCAAGAAAACTCCTTTGAAACGCAGTCAGCTCCAAACTTGCTTCTATTGTTCCAAAAATAATCAGTTCTGCATTCGGTTTCAGTTTTATTTTATATAATTTAGTGACAATTTCAAAAATTTAATTCCAAAATGTTTGAATTTTTATACAAAAAACAAAAGAATGTGCTATAGTTGATTCTTGGACTAGGCATTTATCACAGTTAGCAGAGGTATTTGGGTAAAATTTACTTAATTTAGCTTTTGAATAATATAATCTATGTAAAATTTTAAATTGAATCAGAGTATGTCTTACGTTAATCGAGCATTTATGCACATATAATAAGTGTTTATCCCAACTCTCTTTCAAGATTTTTATAGCTAGTTCCTGTTCCCATTCTCTTCTGATCCCGTCTGATGATGGAATTTCTATATTTAAAATAGAGGTTGCAGGTTTATTGAGCACACATTAAACAAAAGCAATATCAATCATCGGCTTTTACAGTAAATAATATTCAAGTATTAAAACGTGTTGCAGATGGTCTGAGTATTCTGGCCTTTAAACCCCTGCAGTCTCTGTCATTCCGGCTGCCACTTCACTGCCGCTCCGGACGGATTCTGCTTTCCTCCGCCCCTGTCCGTTGTTCCAAGCTCACCAGATGATCTCTCCTTCCTCACGGCACGTCTCCATGTCAGTGTGTCACCGCTGTGTGTCACCGCTGTGTGTCACTGCTGTGTGTCACCGCTGTGTGTCACCGCTGTGTGTCACCGCTGTGTGTCACCGCTGTGTGTCACCGCTGTGTG
>JAXLNO010005877.1:32500-35698 GCA_038087875.1 Malacoraja senta
GGAGGGCGTGTGTGTGTGTGTGTGATGGAGGGTGTGTGTGTGTGTGTATTTGTGTGTGTGTGTGATGGAGGGTGTGTGTGTGTGTGTGTGTCTGTGTGTGTGTGTGTGTGTGTGTGTGTGTGTGTGATGGAGGGTGTGTGTGTGTATGTGTGTGTGATGGAGGGTGTGTGTGTGTGTGTGTGTGTGTGTGTGGATGGAGGGTGTGTGTGTGTGTTTGTGTGTGTGTGTGTGTGTGTGTGTGTGTGTGTGGTGTGTGTGTGATGGAGGGTGCGTGTGTGTGTCTGTGTGTGTGTGTGTGTGTGGTGATGGAGGGTGTGCGTGTGTGTGTGTGTGTGTGTGTGTGTGTGATGGAGGGTGTGTGTGTGTCTGTGTGTGTGTGTGTGTGTGTGTGTGTGTGTGTGTGTGTGTGTGTGTGTGTGTGTGATGGAGGGCGTGTGTGTGTGTGTGTGTGATGGAGGGTGTGTGTGTGTTTGTGTGTGTGTGTGTGTGTGATGGAGGGTGTGTGTGTGTGTGTGTGTCTGTGTGTGTGTGTGTGTGGTGTGTGTGTGTGTGTGATGGAGGGTGTGTGTGTATGTGTGTGTGATGGAGGGTGTGTGTGTGTGTGTGTGTGTGTGTGTGATGGAGGGTGTGTGTGTGTGTGTGTGTGTGATGGAGGGTGTGTGTGTGTTTGTGTGTGTGTGTGTGTGTGTGTGTGTGTGTGTGTGTGAGTGTGTGTGTGTGGGTGTGTGTGTGATGGAGGGTGCGTGTGTGTGTCTGTGTGTGTGTGTGTGTGTGTGTGTGATGGAGGGTGTGCGTGTGTGTGTGTGTGTGTGTGTGTGTGTGTGTGTGTGTGTGATGGAGGGTGTGCGTGTGTGTGTGTGTGTGTGTGTGTGTGTGTGTGATGGAGGTTGTATGATTGACGGAAGGTGTGTGTGAGATTGAGTGATGGTGCCAGTGTGAGGTGGAGACAATCGACATAGACATATAGGTGCAGGAGTAGGCCATTCGGCCCCGAGCCAGCACCGCCATTCAATGTGATAATGGCTGATCATCCACAATCAGTACCCCGTTCCTGCCTTCTCCCCATATCCCCTGACTTCGCTATATTTAAGAGACCTATCTAACTCTCTCTTGAAACCATCCAGAGAATTGGCCTCCACTGCCTTCTGCGGCAGAATCCCACAGATTCACAACTTTCTGTGCGAAAAAGTTTTTCCTCACTTCCGTTCTAAGTGGCCTACCCCTTATTCTTAAGACCTACCCCTTATTCTTAAGATCTACCCCTTATTCTTCAGACCTACCCCTTATACTTAAATAAGAGTGAATGAGATGGAGATTGTATTAGATGTCGTGAGGATGAGTTGGAGTGTGGAATGGTTGTGTGATGGAGTGTGAGATCGAGAGTGAGTGTGAGTGATGGAGACACTGAGATGGAGGGTGTGTGAGGTGGAAAGCCCAGGGAGAAGGATATGTGTCAGATAGGGAGTGAGTGATGGAGGGTGTGTGAGAAGGAGTGTGAGATGTGGAAGTGTGAGATGTGGAAGAGGATGGAGGGTGTGTGAGATGGGGAGTGTGAAATGAATGGAGTGAGATGGATAGAGCCTGTGAAGGATTTAAGGTGTGTGAGGCTTATGGTCTGGAGTATCTCTCGGTGGGTTGATCTGTGAGAACCTGATCCTCACCATGGACTCTGCTGCTCCTCTCCCACCCTCTGTAACCAGCCCCTCCTATCCCACTCACCATAACCCCTCCCCTTCACTGCTCCCTGTCCCTGCCCAGGGCACCATCCTCACTACCCCAAATACCTTTCCCCACTAACCAACAAGAGCCAGACTCCTTTCCCATAACCAGTTGAGCCCAGGAGACTTACCTTATTTCTGCATTTGTCAAAAACAAGGAGATTCAGTCACACAGAATTGGAGCCTAGAGAAACATTATTTTGAAGTTGTGTCTTTGGTGATGTTGAATCATTGCAGACAGGAAATTTAATCCGTCTCCAGTGACCCTTGTAAACTTCTCCAGATGTATCATGGAAAGTAATCTGTTGGGTTGCATGACAGCTTGGTTTGTGAACTGCTCTGCCCAAGACTGATAGAAATGGCAGAGGTTGTGGATGTTGCCCAGTCCATCACACAGACCAGACTTCCTTCCCATCATTGACTCCATCTACACTTCACGCTGCCTCTGAAAAGCAGCCAATATGATCAAAGACTTGTCCCATCGGGTCATTCCTTCTCTCTTCCCCGACCCAGCAGATTAAACAGAAACGTGCACCACCACACTCAGAAACAGCATCTTCCCCACCGTTATCAGGCTTCTGAATGGTCCTTCCATAAGCTAGGGTACAGTTAGATTCACCTCTACCCCATTGTGGACATTGCAGTCTGTCTATGGAACATGTGCTACAATGCTGAGAACTATACTGGAGAGGATGTTTCCACTAGTGGGAGAGTCTAGGACCAGACACCACAGCCTCAGAATAAAATAACTTGCCTTTAGGAAGGAGATGGGGAGAGATTCCTCTAATAAAAAGGGTGGTGAATCTGGAATTCATTGCCACAGTTGGCTGTGGAGGCCATATTGATGGATGTTTTTAAAGCAGAGATTGACAGGTTCTTGATTAGTGCGGGTGTCGGGGGTTATGGGGAGAAGGCAGGAGAATGGGGTTGAGAGAAAGATAACATTGGCCATGATTGAATGGTGGAGTAGACTTGATGGGCAGAATGGCCTAATTCTGCTCCAGGAACCTATGAACTATTCTCTGTACTCGGTATCTTCCCCTTTGCACTATCCGTTGTACTTGAGTGTGAACTGATTATATCTATACATAGTATTATAATATTTATATATAAGATGCAAAACAAAGCTTTTCACTGTACCTCTGTACACATGACAATAATAAACCCAACCCCAGCAGCAGCGAATGTCCCCACTCCCAGCTGCAGAGGCAGAAGCAGCAGTGGTGCAGCAAGAATGCAGCTCACCCCCAATCGCTGTAGACAAGGCGAGCGTGAGGCGAGGCTGTGAAGGACGGGGCGTTGACAGCTGGATCCCCATCTGTCCAACACACGTTCCTCCCTCACTCACTCACTCACTCACGGCACCCGCTCAATCTCAGGGTCCGGGTCATCAAACATCTCCTTCAGCTGAAGCCCAAAGAAGAGTAAATGTGAGTTACTGCAAGAGTGGGGATGGAGGGAGAGGGGGGGAGAGAGGGGG
>JAXLNO010005878.1:0-34630 GCA_038087875.1 Malacoraja senta
GGCAAGAAGACTAAGCAAATACGTTAGTAAATTAATACATTCTGATCAAACTGGGTTTATACCCAAGAGACACTCTTTCAACAACTTGAGATGCCTGTTTAATATAATGCATTCACATAGAACGATAACAGAAGACTTATCAATTATTTCATTAGATGCAGAAAAAGCATTTGACCAGGTAGAATGGAAATATCTTTTTACAGTATTGCAAAAATTTCAATTAGGAGAAAACTTTATTTCATGGATAAAGCTGTTATATGACAAGCCGACTGCCAGAATACTGACTAATCAAATACTCTCACATAAATTTCAGTTATCCAGGGGCAATAGACAGGGGTGTGCATTATCACCTCTGTTATTTGCCCTTGTGATTGAACCTTTAGCAGAAATCATAAGAGTACATCCGAATATTCATGGCTATAATACTAAATATTCTAATAATAAAATATCGTTGTATGCAGATGACGTACTACTATATATCACCAATTCCCAAGATAGTATTCTAAACATACTAAATCTTATAGAGGAATTCGGTTCCTTTTCAGGATATAGAATAAACTGGAACAAAAGTGAAATTATGTCAATAAAACCTCAAGATCCGACACACCTTCTAAAATTTCCTTTTAGAATTGCTATGGAAAAATTTAAATATCTTGGAGTTTACGTAACTAGAAAATACACTTCTTTATTTCAAGCAAACTTTCCACCATTAATTACCAACTAAATGCCCTTATTCAATTTTGGAAAAAGCTTCCGATTTCCCTCATAGGTAGAATAAATGCCATAAAGATGATCTTCCTTCCACAAATCCTGTACCTATTTCAATCAATACCGATTTTTCTCCCTAAATTAAAAAAAAAAAAAACTCGATTCTGTGATCACAAACTTTATTTGGGATTATAAAACACACAGAATCCATAAATGACATTTATGTAAACCCAAAGAAATTGGCGAACTGGCTCTCCCTAATTTTTTGTACTATTACGGGGCAACGAATATTAAAAACTTAATCTATTGGATGGACAACACATGCCAACAGGTAAACTGGCTAATAATGGAGAGAGAAGATTGTTCACCTTTTAATATAGGCGCGATTCTTCTCTCTCCAATAAATCTGAAGAAATCAGTATATGAGAAAAATCCGATTATCTATAGTACCCTACGAATCTGGAAACAAGTGAAGTCAACCCTTAAATTGTGAAATTTATCTCTTCTCTCACCAATCGCCAACAATCCCTCGTTTAAGCCGTCTATTTTAGACAAGGCGTTCACACATTGGGAAAGATTAGGAATTAAAAAACTGGGAGATCTTTATGAGATGGGGACTCTCCTCTCATTTCAAGAATTACAGTCGAAATAGCATCTAAGGTAGCCAATACTTTAGTTATCTTCAAATACGAGACTATCTGAAATCACACACCCAAGACTGTCAATATATGGTTCCAGACATATTAGACGAATGCATGAATAAAAATTCGGATTCAAATATGTTAATATCGTACCTTTATAATACCCTTTTAAATATACAAATCCCATCGTCGGAAATAATTAGGCGAGCTTGGGAAGATGAATTGGGCCCAACAATTTTAAAAGATAGATGGGAGGAAAGCCTTCTATATATACATAACTGTTCTCTTAACGTTAGGCATTCGTTAATACAATTGAAAATACTGCACAGACTTTATTATTCAAAGTCTAAACTGAATAAGATTTTCCCAAATGTTTCCCCTATTTGTGATAAATGTCTCCTTCAGGAAGCAACCATATTCTTCCGATATCTACAAATTAGAGACTATGTTAAATCTAATACACAAGTTTATAGGACTAGAGAACCAGAAATTCTTGATGAATGTTTGAATAAGCATCCTAACACTGAAAACTTAATAGCTTATATTTATAACACCCTCTTAAACAATGAGGTACCACCGATGGAACTATATAAATACACATGGGAAAATGAGTTAGGTCATCCTATAACGAAAGATATTTGGGACGAAAGTTTACAACATATACATCAATGCTCGTTAAATGCCAGACATGCTTTAATACAATTTAAAGTCTTACACAGATTACATTACTCCAAAATAAAACTAAATAGAATCTTTCCACATATTTCTCCTATTTGTGATAAATGTCTGCATCTAGAGGCCAATTTAACACATACTTTTGCAAATTGTACAAAAATTAAAAATTTCTGGACTGATATTTTTGAAATAATTTCTGAAGTTGTTAATACTAAATTGGATCCAGACTCAAAATTAATAATACTTGGGATATCAGAACAAAGTTTAACACTTACAACAAGCCAAAGAAACTTCCTCGACTACAGTATAATAACTGGGAAAAAATTAATATTAAAATTTTGGAAAGGCCCTATAACCCCCACAACTAAAATGTGGATTGTGGAAATGTCGGAGACCCTACATCTAGAAAGAATTGGACTTATCTTAATGGACAAACAAGAACTTTTTGTTAAAATATGGGCTCCATTCATTAACTATTTGAAGGGATAGATTGGCCCAGCACGAAAACCCAACTGAAGCTTGAACTCAGGATTAGATGAAAAATTATACTTCATAAACTACGAACTTATCTCTAATGACGTATTATAAGTAATTCATTCCACCTTTTCTCTTTTTGATATTTGTAATTCTTTTTCTCTCTTTCTCTCTCTATCTATATTAAAAAAACACTAGAAGCAGAATTAATCGACAATTGAAAATTTTAATAATGTATGATTGATGTATATGAAAAGGTTTTTTTTACTATAATATCTAACTATACTTTATAATATGTTTGCTTCTAATAAAAATATAATTAAAAAAAGAAAAAAAAAGGAAGCAACCATAACTCATTCTTTTGCCTCCTGTATAAAGTTACATGATTTCTGGAGGGAAATTTTTGAAATTTTTTTCTAAAATACTTAAAATAAAATTGGACCCCGACACAGAATTGATTACTCTTGGTACGTCAGAAGCTTGTTCTGAGCTAACATTATTTCAAAGACGTTTCCTTAATTATGGCCTGATAACGGCGAAAAAACGAATACTTAAATTTTGGAAACACACATCAGTCCCTACTGTAAAGATGTGGATTACAAACATGTCCGAGACACTACATTTGGAAAATATTAGGCTTGTCTTGGCAGAAAAACCAGATCAATTTTTCAAGACATGGACACCCTTCACCGAATTCTTACAAGGATAATATGGCGCAACACAACTTTGGATTTAAATCCAACTATGGGCGGGGGAGGGGGGGGGGCAGATATATCTCCACCTTTTTTGGGTTTTTTTTTTTTCCTTTTCCTCCTCCTCTTGTATATCTTTATTCACTCTTTGGCCACACTACTTTGGTAGTCTAGGGGTCCTATCTTTTCACTTTTCACTTTTTCCCTCTCTTGTTCTTTCTCTCTTCTTTTCCTTCATTTTCAGGTTAAAAGGTCAAAATTGAAGCTGTACAATAATTATATAATTTTACATGCCGAATGTTTTATTCTTGTACAATTGCTTCGAATAAAAATAATTAAAAAAAATAAAATAAAATAAACTAGGGCACTACCCGAATCACATGTAAAAAAAAAAACATGAGGAAGATAGTAGTTCAGACCTGCTCTCTGGTTGTGGCAGGATGATTCAGTTGCCAGTTTCAGATGATTTAGTTGACTGGTACCTTCTCCATGCTTTCCACTAAAACTATTTGATTCAGTTACTTGTGTTAGTTATAAATCTTTGTTTTAATGCAATTGCTCCCTGTTGTGCCAACTGCCAACATTTCCTCACAAGCAGTCAGGCAGGTAATATTGCCTGCATTTGTATTACCTATTGTCGGGAATGAAATCTACTGAACTGGCACAATGCCTTGGCATTCCACAAAATGAGGTGGAAGCATGTATCATTCTGGTAAGTGCAGTGCAAAGGGAAAGGCTGGTTTACAGTTTACCCATTAATTATGTGCTTCTGGTATCTTGTACTTAAAAAAGTAAATCCATCTGCACCAAGCCTCATGTTCATCTTTATGTAGTCCATTTAATGGCTAAATATTAGCCTAGAAATTAATTGGCTTGATCACTATTTGTTTTAGATTCAAAAGGTTCACCATTGAGGCCTACATTTAAAAGAGCTGCAAGAGGAGGTAGTTGAGGCAGATACTATAACAGCTTTTAAAAGGATAGGAAAGGTTCAGAGGGAATTGGGCCAAATGTGAGCAATTGGAACCAGCTTAGATGAGGCATGGATGATTTGGGCCAAATGGCCTGTTTCCATGCTGTATGATTCTATGACTCTAAATGATAGATGACTTTTCATAGAAATATAGAAACATAGAATATATGTGCAAGAGCAGGCCATTCAGCCCTTCGAGCCAGCACCGCCATTGAATATGATCATGGCTGATCATCCAAAATCAGTACCCTGTTCTTGCTTTTTCCCTATATCCCTTGATTCCATTAGCCCTAAGAGCTATATCTAACTCTCAGTTGAAAACATCCAGTGAATTGTCCTTCGCTGCCTTCTGTGGCAGAGAATTCCACAGATTCACAACTCTCTGGGAGAAAAAGATTTTCCTCATCTCAGTCCTAATAGACCTATCCCTTATTCTTAAACTGTGACCCCTGGTTCTGGACTCCTCCAACATTGGGAACAATTGTGCAATCCCTTAAGAATTTTATGTGTCTCTATAAGATACCCTCTCATCCTAAATTCCAGCAAATTCAAGCCCAGTCAACCCATTCTTTCATCACATGTCAAGCTACCCCATCCTGTCATACAGTATACAATATGCCTTCTGAACAGCACGAATCCCAACCTAACGGATAGGGAGGACCCAGCAGCAATGCAATTTACAAGGCATATTTCTTACATGCAGTTTTCTTTGGGCTTTTTAGTTTACTTTTTATACAACCGGATAACCTCTATGCATTGTTTTCACACATACAACCATAAAGAGAAGATTTTTTTCATGCAGGAGAGATTTTGGCAGTCTTCAAAATAGTTTTAGTTTAGTCAAGGATGCCTGGGAGTGTTTCTTTCGGAAGTCTTTCTCAGGATGCATCAGGGGATTTTCACCTTGACAGTCATCATTCTATCAGAGAGTATACTGAGGTAACTTACATCCAATGGACTCTGAAAAGTTGCAGGGTATTTTCGATTGGACTGTCATTTCCTTGCAGAAGCTATGCGTTCTTCTGAATAGAAATGATCCCATGCCCTCAATATCCAACTTGTTCCCAAAAACAAACACAATAGAGTGTTTTAGTGTTATGGTGGAAATGCTAATGGTCCATGAATGAGATTTGGGTTGTTGACTGATGATCAATGAATGAGATTTGGGTTGTTGGCAGGTGCAACATACAATGGCAGTGGGCACACAAGCTTAAAGAGGGTATTGTTTAATCAAAACTGGTGCAGTGATTATAGAGCATTGGATGAGGATGGTGTGAGGAGTGTTGTTCTAATGTTTAATGGAATAAGACTATTGGGTGGCCATGGTGGCACAGCAGTAGAGTTGCTACCTTGCAGCGTCGTAGACTAGGGTTTGATCCTGACTACGTGTGCTGTCTGTAAGGAGTTTTTACGTTCTCCCCATGTGGGTGGGTTTTCTTCGAGATCTTCGGTTTTCTCCCACACTCCAAAGACGTACAGGTTTGTAGGTTAATTGACTTGGGTGTCAGTGTAAATTGTCCCTAGTGTGTGTAGGATAGTGTTAATGTGCGGGGGATCGCTGGTCAGTGCCGACTCGGTGGGCCGAAGTGCCTTTTTCTGCGCTGTTTCTCTAAACTAAACTAAATTCAACTAAATGCTGCAGTGATTAAAAATACAACAATCTTCTTAAATCTCCCAGATGTACTGGAGGACAGAGGATCTAAGGGGGTAGAGGAATTTTCATTAGGCGAGAAATAGTATTGGATAGGCTAATGGGACTGAAGGATGATAAATCCCATGGGCCGGATGGTCTGCATCCCAGGGTCCTCAGGGAGGTGGCACTAGAAATAGTGGACGCATTGGTGATCATTTTCCAATGTTCAATAGATTCAGGATCAGTTCCTGTGGATTGGAGGATAGCTAATGTTATCCCACTTTTCAAGAAAGGAGCGAGATAGAAAACGGTGAATTTACAGACCAGTTAGCCTGACTTCGGTGGTGGGAAAGATGCTGGAGTCAATTATTAAAGAGGTAATAATGGGGCATTTGGATAGCAGTAAAAGGATTAGTCCAAGTCAACATGGATTTATGAAAGGAAAATCATGCTTGACTAATCTTCTGGAATTTTTTGAGAATGTGACAAGTAAAATGGATGAAGGGGAGCCAGTGGATGTAGTGTATCTAGACATTCAGAAAGCCTTTGATAAGGTCCCGCACGGGAGACTAGTGACTAAAATTAGAGCACATGGTATTGGGGGTAGGGTGTTGACATGGTTAGAAAATTGGTTGCCAGACAGGAAAGAAAGTGTAGGAGTGAATGGGTCCTTTTCAGAATGGCAGGCAGTGGCGAGTGGAGTGCCACAAGGCTCGGTGTTGGGGCCGCAACAGTTTACCATGTATATTAATGATTTGGAAGAGGGAATTAGGAACAACACTAGCAAGTTTGCGGATGACACAAAGCTGGGTGGCAGTGTGAAGTGTGAAGTGGATGTTAGGAGGTTGCAGGGTGACCTGGACTGTTTGAGTGAGTGGGCAGATGCGTGGCAGATGCAGTATAATATAGATAAATGTGGGGTTATCCACTTTGGCGGCAAAAACAAGGGGGCAGATTATTATCTCAATGGGGATAGGTTAGGAAAGGGGAGGTGCAGCGAGACCTGGGTGTCCTTGTACACCAGTCACTGAAAGTTGGCGTGCAGGTACAGCAGGCAGTGAAGAAAGCTAATGGAATGTTGGCCTTCATAACAAGAGGATTTCACTTTAGGAGTAAAGAGGTTCTTCTGCAGTTGTATAGGGCTCTGGTAAGACCACATCTGGAATATTGTGTATAGTTATGGTCTCCTAATTTGAGGAAGGACATCCTTGTGTTTGAGGCAGTGCAGCGTAGGTTCACGAGATTGATCCCTGAGATGGCGGGACTGTCATATGAGGAAAGATTGAAAAGACTAGGCTTGTATTCACTGGAGTTTAGAAGGATGAGGGGGTATCTTATGGAAACATATAAAATTATAAAAGGACTGGACAAGCTAGATGCAGGAAAAATGTTCCCAATGTTGGGTGAGCCCAGAACCATGGGCCACAGTCTTAGAATAAAGGGGAGGCCATTTAAGACTGAGGTGAGAAAAAACTTTTTCTCCCAGAGAGTTGTGAATTTGTGGAATTCCCTGCCATAGACGGCAGTGGAGGCCAAATCACTGGATGGGTTTGAGAGAGTTAGATAGAGCTCTAGGGGCTAGTGGATTCAAGGGATATGGGGAGAAGGCAGGCACAGGTTATTGATTGGGGACGATCAGCAATGATCGCAATGATTAGCGGTGCTAGCTCGAAGGGCCGAATGGCCTCCGCCTGCACCTATTTTCTATGTTTCTATGTTTCTAACATGCTCATCACATTGATTTTTTGAGGGATTGGAGCAACATTCTCAGTGTACTACTCTTGGCACCAACATACTCACAAATCTCTTCCCATTATCTCCTTGTACAAGCCTGAAGGCTTCTCTTTCTCTTGGACAGAGAAAGATGTTCAGAGGCCTCAAGACGTCCATTCTTCAGCTATTTGTTAATCAAGTCACTTGCATCTTTGTGGTCAGGATGCATCTCAAGAGTTGCTGAATAATTTAAAATATTATCATAGATTCCTCACCCTCTGTCTCATATCTTCCCCACCCTCTCTCAATGGGCTAGCAGCCAATGAGAAAACTAGCAGCACTTATGGATAATTATAATCAGCATCAGCCTTAAGTGACATGGACAGTGTGTCCTCTGCCACACTAAAGATTCAATTTCTGGTCCAATGAACTTTTTAAAATGGACCAAACAAGAATTTGTTGCAATTGTGTCAACTCATGCACTAAAAATAGTTGATGAATTTTGAACTTAATGCGCAAAGTTCAAAATTATTAGCTCACAGCACATGGCGATGCATTTATAAGTGAAGCTATGCTTTCCAGCTGAGTAATGCGAGACAAGAAAAATTACTGAAAATCTCTGGCAATAAGTATCAATTCAGTTGATAATTGCATTAACAATTTAAGGTAGGGTAGTGGGAAGCAGGCAGTTGTAGGTTGAGATCTGGTGGAATTCATCACCAGCAGTATTGTTCCCAAAGGCACAGTCAGTTTATATAGTCAGAAAATTGAGTAATTTTATAATCACCAGCTCCCCACAGGAAGATAAATTATGCAAATTTACAGTTGATTTTGCATAAAATATGCAAAGATTCATTTATTTAGCCAATTAAATGTTAATGCAATGTTAATAAATCCCCACACGAAGTCCCATTGTCCACAGATCATGCCGTGCACCCAACTTGTCCAAATACAACTGCTGTTAAAAAACAGTTATGTTCTGTGTTTTTGGAAGTGAATCCTGAAAGGGAATTTGTTCACTTCTTGCTTCAACCAAATGTCCATTCCTTCTCTTTTATTACTTTTGGGAGATTAAGTATGTTTGAGAGAAGAAATTAAAAGAGCCAAAATGCAGAGGTATTTCATTTCAATATTTCAATGGTTCATTGGTACTTTATCATCATAGGTATCTAAGCGCAGTGAAATTATTTGTTTCCATACAGTTCACTGACAATCCTACTATACATTGGGCAATATCATAATAAGTATAAGAGTGTCAGGTAGTGAAAGAGCTAATAGTCAAATCTAATATTCAAATCTAAAATGGAGTCGTTCTTCTACAAAAGCATGATCTAGTAGAACAAAAGAATGGTTTGGTGCCAAGTCTGAATGACATTGTAAATTATATGGAACACAATATGGAGGACAGGTTGTCTTTTCAATAAAGACATTAAGATGGCAGCTTGCATAATAACATGTGCTTCTTTTCAAGGCCATAAAGAAGTCAAGATTGAATAAAATAGCTGACGCTCCAGAGATAAGTAATAACTTGTTATTGTATGAGCTTGATTTGGACCCAGCTTTTCTTATATTCTGAAAGGCTACAGAATCTTTCAGTCATGCCATAATCAGACACTGGTAGGAGTGTTTTACTGATAAGAAAAATGTATAATTGTGCTAACTTTCCTTTATTCTGTGAGTGGAGCCAGAGAAGCACTGAGTAACGTTTGTGCTCATTGTAGATCTTTGCCACTCCTGTCTGACGAATCAATTAAAGATTGCCATGGTTTACCTTTAACAGTTTTTGTTGCTATCTGCTTTTTAAGAACAAACTTTGACAGTAGTAGACCACACATTGTCCATACACAACAGTCGCCATGTTTTAGACACAATCTTATACCCTTCAAGTCTGAATGTTTTAAAAAGATGTTTGAATCTTAATTTCGCCATAAAGGCCTGTTGACCTGGCCGCGGCATTGGGTTGAGTTGCAAGGTCTGTCCTGGCCAGGTGATACATTGATGTTCTCTACCGCAGCTCCGCTGGTCTGTGCCACAGCAGGCCATGTCCGTTCCATGTGCCCGGCCCCTTGGAGCGACGCCCAATCTAGCAGCCTGGTCCACCTGCTCAACCACACCGACGTTTCCTCCACATCAGTCAGTGAACATGCCTTCTCGCACTTCACATGGCCATTGCTCGGCCTCCATGTCCAGGGATGCTTCCCGCAGCTGACCTGGAGCATCTCCGAGCTCCTACAAGGGCACAGGATATAAGCTCCCAGCTTGCTCACTAGCATCATTCTTTTCCTCTGTCATCTTTCAATGAATCAATTTTGAAAAATGTAGTTCTCTCAACAGAATGCTCCAAAGGTATGAGGCAGCTTCTCCACAAAACATTTACTGTCAGCTTGCTGGTGTAGAAGAGGCCAAATTCTTGGTAACTTGCCCCCAATCTGACCCCTTAATGGGAATCTTCTTAATAATTTTCTTGAATAGTGAAATATCGCAGTGCTCATATCGGAGAATGTTTGCAGAGTATTGGCTCAGAATTAAACCGCAGCGCAAACCCATCAGTTTCCAGCTAACCCAACCCTAATAAGAGACCATTCATATTTTCTTCCATCCAGGAAATATAATCAACAGCATTAAAGACGTACAGGTTTGTAGGTTAATTGACTTCTGTATATTGTGAATTGTTCCTAGTGTGTAGGACAGGGCTAGTGAATGAGGTGATTATTGGTTGACGCAGACTTGATGGGCCAAATGGCCTGTTTTTATGCTGTATCTCGAAACTCTAAAGTCTAAAGCTGGTCACCTAAGAGCTTGAAAGTGCTTGGTAAAGAGATACCAAGAATAAAAGAGTACAATGACACAAGAGAATATAAGTAGCTAGCAGGCCTCACTATCAAGCATTAAAGCCTCGTATACTGTTATTCCAGCAGTTCGAACTGCAGAGGTTTAGCAACAACCAAAGATCATAGAGCGGAGCTGATCGTTGGCAATAACTGCTTGACTCCCTCTAAGGTTCGCAGGAATAATGGTTAATAATGATGGGCGTAGTGGAATAATCATAATGACTTTTTTTCAAGCTGAGTGGCTTGATAGTCATCCTGACCTTTCACGAAGTTAACTGTCATATGGTTCAACAGGCTAGACTTAGTGAAGATGTTACCTAAGGTTAAGGAGTTGAGGAACAAGGGGTACAGTATCGAAATGTGGGATGAGTCATTTAGGACTGAGTTGAGATTTTGTTCATTCAGCAGGTGGTGACAATTTTTGGAATTCACTATCCTGGAGGGCTGATTAAGCTCAATTATTATGTTCATTCAACAAAAAAGATTGAAAAATTTCTAGACACAAAGGGAATCAAGGAATGTGAAGTTAATACAGGAAAGTGAAGCTGAGGTTAAAGGTTTTCCTAGATATTGATGAATTGCAGAGAAAGCTCAAAGAGCCAGGTGGCCTATTCTTACTTCCATCTCTTATGTCCTGTTCTTATTGACCAATCTAACAGCCTACTTTGCCCTGGTTAGTGCCATGCTTCATGATTGTTTCTGGAGCCTCACACAAATGGGCATGGAGAACATTTCATCACTTTCATGAGTTATGAATTGTAGATGGCACAAAGGCTTAGAACAGTTAACACACGCTTCACAAATAACCAAATACCCAACCTGCAATATTTGTGTATAACCACTGTGTTCATTTAAATACCTGAACCATGGTGAACACCATTGATGGTCAGGAACTCAGCAATGATAATTTAATTCATTATCAAGGTAGATGACCTAATGTCAGTCTATAAAGTTAGGAGGGGCCTATGCGGAGAGAAAACATTTCCCTTACTGGAGGAGTGAAAATCCAGAGAGAGTAGATTAGAAGAAATTGGGAGAAAAATAAGAGAAAAAATTGAAAAAACAGGCCCTTCGGCTTGGAAATGTGATTAGATAGATAACTCTTTTGCAACTGGCAACTATGCAAAGGGCTGTCAGGGCTTTGACCCTTTTCTATATCATACATTTCATCCACATCTATGTCTTGCTTTGGGAATTTTAACCAATTTTCATTTTGCAGCAAAAGCTCTGGATGGTTTAGGAAGATGACTCACACAAAATAATTTACAACTATAGGTTCCATGCCCCATTATAGATTAAGAATAGATGCAATGATTAAACAATCTTTTTATCCCAGGGACAGTTATTGACACAATAATGTGGAAGATGATTTGGTAACGAAGTACATTGATTCTATAATTAGAGACAAGAGAAATGAAACATCACAACTTGGATGACAAAGTTAAATAGTTGAATTGATTCATAAACATACCAAATAGAATTTCCCACAAATTAAAGCCATTTTTATCCCTGCGCAATGATGGAATAATATTTTTTTAGATTAAAAGATCCAGTTTCAATAAAGTTGCAGAATGTGATGGAACGAGGAGAGGTAGAATATAATTTAGATTTTATAATTCCAAAACTACAAACATAAATTGCAACAAAGCTTGGGATGAATATTTGGGAGTGCAGGGAATACAGGATGCAAGATTTTGTTTATTATCTGTTGGTAATATGTGGGTGAGGATAAACTGCTGGCAAATTCAGCACCTGTAATCGTTATGAGAAAGCAATTGAGTGATATTTCTCAACTGCTGGTGAAGCTGCCTCTAAAGTGCTATAAGTTATGCAATTGCAGGATTTCAGCCCCATAACAAAAATTAATCAGTGGCAATATATTATCGAAACAGAATTGATGATATATTGAAGTGACACGATTGTGATCCAGCAGGTAGTGATGTTTGCATAAACCAACCTTGATCTGTCAAGCCACAAGTTACAGAGATTGGAATACATTCACATATCATCACATATTCCATTTTATTGTCGGGGGATTTTAACCTAACTCTTGCAAAGTGTCTCCCAGATACTACTTCAAATGGAGATAGGGTTTTGTAATTTAATAATGAGCCACTCTTACAAAATATTTCCATTCAAGACAGCTTTGTAATAGCTGGGGTATACATCACGACGGTGGCAGTGGAAGGTGAGAGGGAATGTTGGTTGCTGTTAACAGTCTGTGAGCTCACTTCCAGCACCCTGCAGAAAGCGCCATAAACCTTTGTGGTTTCGTTGAAGATTCGGATCATGCTGACCTCTCATGCATGGAAGCGGAGGGGCAGCTGGGGGAGATGACAGCTGACGCGGTTGAGGTGGCCACATGTTGTGGTTCTGGAAAGGGAAGACGAGGTGTTCTCTGGAGACTCTGGAGCAGCCGGAGAGAACGTAAACCGCAGAAGCAGCACGGAGTGGCGGAGGCGGCCATGGAAAGAACTGACAGCATTGTGCTGAGTCAGGCCGACCCCTACATCATCAACCCAGTGCCACCAGGTCACCTGGCCTTGAAGTGAGAAAATAAGAAATACATCTATTCTTATAAAACTCTGATCTTGGATGTGGATGTGTTTGTTCGTCTGTTTATTTTTTTGCGTATAATCACATCTTCTCGAAAAAACAATACGCTAACGGTAACATTTTTACATATTCCGGTAGAAATTTTCCCCCATGAGTCCAAAATCACCTTATCTGAAAAATTCATGCTTTATTTCTCGAGTTATTTATGAAAATGTTCACAAATCTGACAAAACTTTCAAAAAACCCGACTGTTTCGCTGATGATGTCACAATGGATCCGCGTGCCTGCCGTCTTCCACGCGCAGCGAGTGACATCCCCCCCTCTCCCTCCTCCCCGTTATACAAAAGACGCAGCCCTCTCACCCACCACCACCACTCCCCCCTCCCCCCTCCTCCCCCCCCAAACCTCTCCCTCCTCCCACCACCCCTCCCGCCTCCTCCACCCCATTATTCAAAAGACACTCGGGGGTCGCTTTCTCTCTTGGGGGTCGCTTTCTCTCTGGCTTTTCCTCTCAGCTCCTCGGTCAGCTCCTCTCTATCCTCCTGGCCTCTCTCCTTCCCGGCCTCTCTTCCCCCCCGGGCTCTCTTCCCTGGCCCTCTACCCCTTTTCCTCACCCTCTCCCCCTCTCCCCCTCTCCCCCTCTCCCCCTCTCCCCCTCTCCCGCTCTCCTCTCTCCCCCTCTCCCCCTCTCCCCCCCCCTCTCCCCCACTCCCCTTCTCCCCCTCTCCCCCTCTTTCCCCCCTCTTCCGCCCTTCTTCCCCCCTCTCCAACCCCTCTCCCCCCCTCTCCCGCCTCTTTCTGCCCCTTTCTCTCTCCCACTCTCTCCCCCCTCCCGCCTGTCCCCCCTCTCCACCCCCTCTCCTTCTCCACCCCTCTCTCCGCCCCTCTTTCTCTCCGCCCCTCTTTCTCTCCGCCCCTCTTTCTCTCCACCCCTCTCTCTCTGCCCCTCTTTCTATCTCTTCCCCTCTCTCTCTGTCTCTGCCCTCTCTCTTTGTCTCTGCCCCCCTCTCTCTGTCTGACCCTCTCTCTGTCTCTGCCACCTCTCTCTCTGTCTCTGCCCCCTTTCTCTCTGCCCTCTCTCTCTCTACCCCCTCTCTAGACCCGCCTGCGAGTTGGGAGCTAAGCGTGAGTGGATAGGGCGGGTGATGGGGTAAAAGGAGCGAATGAATAATATTAATATAATATCAAGGGAGGTGGTTAGTGTGTGTGTGTGTGGGTGGGGGGGAGGGGGGTGGTTAGTGTATGTGCTAACCCTAACCCTCGCATTAACGTACCACTGGTCGGGCGGCGGTGGTGGGGTGGGGTGTCCCATTATTGCCGATTGTCTGCTATAATCGAGTGAAAGGGGTAAAATTTAACAAGGTTGGGAGGGAAGAATCCTGTGGCATTGAGGGGGGCAGTTTAACAAGCAGGAATTCAGTGGCCGGGGAGCTGTAGAGCCTCTGGCCCCACATGTCAGGAACATGGTCCGGTACTCACACCATTTTCATGCTGCTCGCTTTCTCTACTCCCCCAACTGGAAACATTCCATGTGGCACCAGCTCAATGAGTAACTGGCCGATATGGGGATGGAGCAACGGCCTGCTATAGTCGAAATCTGCTATACAAAGGACTGTTATTTACTGTACCTCCTTACTCCAAGATCAGACTTGATTTCATTTAGAAACATAGAAACATAGAAAATAGGTGCAGGAGTAGGCCATTCAGCCCTTTGAGCTGGCACATCCATTCAATATGATCATGGCTGATCATCCAAAATCAGTACCCCGTTCCTGCTTTCTCCCCATATCCCTTGATTCCGTTTGCTATACCTAACTCTCTCTTGAATACATTTCAGTGACTTCAGACCTGAAAGCTGCAAGTTGGCACTGGATCGTAGTGACTCTTTGTGTGTTGTCTCAGAAGAGGATCTAGTATAATCCACTGTAATCTTTCCACTTGTGTATATTGATGCTCATGCTATGATTTGCCTGGATAGCACACAAAACAAAGTTTGCCATCTCAGTGCATGTGACAATTATAAACTAAACTAATAGAATAACATTTTATGATATTTATGTGATCCATCGAATGAGTATTTGTCTTTCCAGCCGTCAATGCAATTGTTGTTTGTTTCAGCATACAAATGCCTCAAATGTAATCATATATTAATAAAATCATGATTTTGAAATCTGCCATAAAGCCATATATTTAATTTTCATGATTTATGCCAGAGGATAGTTCCATAGGAAGCATCGTACCTTTCTCAGGAATCCATCTATAGAAAATGAAGGAAGGTATATCAGGAAGATATAAGGTCATAAGGTCATAGGTCGTAGGAGTAGAATTAGGCCATTCGGCCCATCAAGTCTACTCCGCTATTCAATCATGGCTGATCTATCTCTCCCTCCTAACCCCATTCTCCTCCCTTCTCCCCATAACCAATGACACCCGTACTAATCAAGAATCTATCTATCTCTGCCGTGTTGTGCTGGAATTAGTTGTTCCAGGCCCTTGTCTCACCCTTCCTCCCTGAAAGCCTACAGAAGCACATCTGGAATCACACAGAAATAGCCCTGGGACGATGCCTGAGCACAGCTGGAATTGTACTGGAGCACAGCTGGAAGCTCTCTGGACATCTTCTTAGACCATACTCAGACACATCAGGAATCATGTGCAGGAAGGAACTGCAGATGCTGGTTCAAACCGAAGATAGACACAAAAAGCTGGAGTAACTCAGCGGGTCAGACAGCATCCCTGGAAAAAAGGAATAGGTGATGTTTCGGGTCGAGACCCTTCTTCAGACTGTGAGTCGGGGGAAAGGGAGACGAGAGATCATTTTCACCTGACCCTCAAACATCAGGAATCACAATGGATTAGACCTGGACCATCTCCGCTGCATGGTGGTACAGCAGTTAATGCTGCTGCCTCGTGGTCTCAGGTTCGATCCTGAGCTCAGCTGCTGTCCGTGTGGAGTTAGTGTCTGCTTTTTGAATTCCCACAAATAGCACAAGGTTTAAGTCAACATTTTAAAACCATTTTAAATAACATAGGTTACAATACAGTAAAGGATTATGTTTAACCCAATCACTGGGCGCTAGTATTGTACCATTAGGAAACAAATTGTTAAAAGGTGCTGCGCCTCTGGTCAGTACAAATATCTCAGAAGTAAAGCAGCATTTATTTTAAAATGAGACATATTTATACAGATTATTCCTGAAATATTTGAGGTTTATTTATTTGTAGACTATTTCTGCTCGGGAAGATATGCCAGTAAAATGGCTCTGGCTAAAATCAACACTTCACACATTAATAATAAGAGTCAAAAGCAAGTTACAGTAGATACTGAAAATCAGAAAAAGATAGAGAAAAGAGAAGAAAATGCTTCACAACTCAGGCTGCACAGAGAGTGAGTCACGCACACACAGACAACGTTAATTAAATCTCAAAAGAACTGCAGCTGCTGGAAATCTGAAGTAAAAACAGAAAGGGCTCATGAGTAACTCGGGAGAGGAACCTGGTAACTCGGGAGACGAACTTGAAACATCGCAGAAATGACAAGTAAACGGCAAACTTAGTCATACCCGTGGGAACTCGGTTAAACTCTTGATCATACACTTGGAATCTCGTACACAGCCACGAGTCTTTCACTCGGGGTACCTCGTGGGTCAACTCGCACCGTGAGACAGGGCTATTAGCAGGTTAATATTTGTTAGAAATAAAGGCAAGGTATCTTCATTATGTGAGGGCATTTCGGTGTAACTGTCATTGCTTCCTGGGCTCTACCACCTTCCAGTAACAGGTATAAATACCAGAAAATTACTTACCATATTTCCCGGTGAAGAAGACGCACCTGCGTCGAAGACGCACCCCCATTTTGAGTTGCTAAATTTTGAAAAAAAAGGCTGGCGGGACAGGATCAAGGGTTTGGTTCAAGGAGGCAATGAGGACCGGGGAGCCTCCATCTTCCCCTGTCCCACAATGCGCTGTGCGGTTCAGGTCTGATGGACGGGGACTTCCTGGCTCAGGGAGATCACATAACGGGGAGAGAGAGAGAGAGAGGAGAGAGAGAGCCTGGGTAGGAGCAGCCAGCCTTCTGCCTAGTAGCTACCAACCAACCACCACCTCCACTGGCTGGCTGGCATGTCGGCTGGCAGAAGGCGCTGAGGTGGCAGCCAGTACTGCTGTCCGGTCCCGGCGGCCGCTCGCAACCAACCGAGCTACTGAGTGAGTGAGTTGCTGGCATGATCCCTGACCCCATCATTCTCAACGCTCCTGCCCTCCCGCAACTTAACCCCTGGCGGCCCAGCCACGTTTGCTACTTCGTGCAGCCCAGGCCATGCTGACCCAGGCCAGACTCCCCACACGCTGTGGAAAAGAACTCTTCCCCCCCCCCCCCCCCCCCCCCCCAGCGATGCTGTGCTTTTACAGCCGCTTCCCACTTCACACAGTTCTATGGTCGAAGGCGTGGTAGGTGCCGCGGAACAGTCGCTATGAGAGTGGCATTGCTCGGCCAACTCCACTCCAGCGGACGGCCACTGTCCCTGCTGCTCCGGCGGAAAGCTGCTCCGTCTCCCCGCCCTGGTGACCAGACCGGAGTCCTGGTAGAATGTCACCATCAGCAAAGTGTCTGCAAGGGTGACACTGGACCTAGCCACCCAGCCAGAGAATGTAAATCAGCTGCCAGCAATGGGGGATAGACTTGGCTATCCCTCAGTATAGCAACATCGTTCTTGATGTTGCTGTACTGAGGGATAGCCAACTCTATCTTTCTTGGCTAACAACCTAACCTTCGACCTCCAAGACGCAGGTACATTTTTGGGCCCAATTCTATGGTAAAAAATAGCATCTTCTTTGCCGGAAAATACGGTAATGGGCACAGTCCATGCTCAATCTCGTAAACAGAGTTTTCAGTCTGCAGAAAGGGTAGATCTGCCCAGTGATACCCAAGATGGGGCTGAACTAAATGTGGGAGTGGGATCAGGAGGTATGACAATATTAGATCCTGTCCTTAATGTTCCATCAATCCAACAATAACATTTTACAGATGGAAAGCCAGCTTGATGTGTCCGTTCAATTTACAAACTTACGCTCAAATCAGATAAACAAAGAGCATTTGACTGGTATTATTAGAATTGTTTGAGATGTGAATAGGTTTTATGTAATAATAATGCATTTATTGATAATTATCTGATTCTTTTGGGTGAATCATCTTAAATGCAGCTTTGAACAGCCATATCCTGTTAGATATTCCAAGGTGAATATAGTATTTAAATATTAAAACAAATATTCCTGTCTGAATTTTATTAATACAGTATACATTTTCTGAAAAATTTGAAGCGGCAACTGAAAGCTCTTTTGCAAAGAAAAATTATACATCTCTAACAACAAGAGGTAATATATAACAGAATATTAATGCACAGCATTCAGATGGAGCTTGCTTTCTTTGCTTGGTCGGACATTTGAGGTGTCATTAAGAAACTTCCCACAACATTGTACGTGCTTTCTCTTATGGAATAAGTGATTCATGTGTGAGGTTACTTCTGCAGCTCTGCATTCTGTGTTTATTCAGATGTTCATTAGCTGGCAAGCCATTTTTAAACAGATTCAAGGACTAGAAATTCACAAGCACCATTTTTCCAGTGTCAAACGGCATTAGCAGTTCGTGAATGCAATTTCAACCACTATCTCCATCCCCAAACAAAGTGAAATTCATTAAAGGTAGTTCCAAACCAACACATAGAGCACTTGTACAGCAGACACTAGGATTCAAACTTTTCACTTTAATATCACCTTTCTTCCCATCTGTGACATCAGGAAATAACTCTTGAAGAGTCATATCACAACAACCCAGCACTTATTCAACCACTGGGAAACTGTGGCTATAAATGAGTGCACACTAAATCTTTATTGTCACGTACCAAGGTACAGTGGAAAGCTTTGTTTTGCATGCTACCAAATCAAATCAGATAATGCTAAATATAAATACAATCAAGCCAAACTTAAGTGCAATAGGTAATCCGAACGGAAAGATACAGAGTGCAGAATATAGTTCTCAACATTGTAGCTCAAAAGCACCAGAAACAAAGTCCAATGCCCGCAATGGTGGTGGAGAATCGGACTGTACTCTAGCTTATGGAAGGATCTTTCAGAAGCCTGATAGCAGAGAGGAACAAGCTATTCCTGAGGCTGATGGTGCATGCTTTCAAGATTCTATGTCTTCTATCCGACAAGGAAGAAAGAATGAGTGGGATGGGAAAGGTCAGATTATGTTGGCTGCTTTCCCGAGCCAGCCTGAAGTGAGAAGTCTAAGAACAATGGCAGAATCTGAAGAGTAAGGTGGGGAGTGGTGATGGGCAATTCACATTAGAGGCAGACCCTTAGTTCAGAAAATAACCAGGGAGATGACTGTAAAATCCTGAGTGCCCACTATTCCAGCACCAATGTCCCTTTCAGGATGAATGCAAATGTTTTTATTCAAAACAGATGATGGTAGGCTATTTGTGACTTTTGCAATGCGAGAGGGAGCAGAGTCATGTTCCATATTCAGCAGAGGCAGCCTGCAGGAACTCTGACACTAAGAGTTACCCTGACATTCACTGCTCAGGAGAGAAACATGAGCTTGTTTGCTCATAGCAGTTGATCGAGCACCTCATTTTGGACTTCTCTCACTCTTCCACAGGTATCAATAAAGTGAGGGGAACTATGCCATTGGTTTAAAAACCTAGAAGATTTAGTTGCATCTATGGAGCGAAGATTTCCTTCGCTCCATAGATGCTGCTGCACCCGCTGAGTTTCTCCAGCATTTTTGTGTACCTTAGAAGATTTAGTTGATGGCCATTGGGGAAAAAAAGTGACTACAGGCTTACACTAGTTCTGTCGACTGACAAGATCCACTATGTCTGTCAATTGCAAGAATCACCCATAGAATACGTCTGTTGCTCGAGAAGTACTTCACTATAACACTAACACAACATTTATGGATGGACATTAAATACTGGTCTTGCTGGAAGTTTAGTTTAATTTAATTTTGTTTATTATTGAGACATGTACCGAGTTACAGTGAAAAACTTTTGTTGTGTGCTATCCAGTCAAATAAAAGACTATACTTGATTACAATCAACTCATCCATAGTGTCATCATAGTCTGAGAAAAATAGAAGTGTAAAATTCCCCCATTTTCTATTTTCCCCCAAATTGTCTACCTTTCAAATCAACTTCTAATCCATTCCCATTATTTCATATCATTTCACTCCCTTTATCAAAGCTTCATCTGAAGTCAATAACAACAATCATATTGTTCGGACAGAGACCAATTTGCTTTATCTTTATCAGGATCAAAGCATTTTATGAGGGTTATTATCCCTTTTTAAAGTCTGCTTCCTTCTGCTTTCTTTGTCTAGGCACCCAGTAGTTTCATCCTTAATTGAACAGAGTGAATTAGTTTATTTGTACACTTTGCAACTTAAGTACAAACAAGAAAATATCACTTGCAGTAATATTTTTAGTCATGAGCTGTATTCCACATCACAAGGTGGGATTATCTAGTTTTACATCAAATCCCTTCCAGCATGCCACTATATTATTGATTTTATAGAAGTTGAAAACTTCTAGAAGTTGAAATTGATCTCCAACTGTTCCATGTGGGTTGGTGAATAATATCTTGATTTCAGTCCTATTTGCACACCTTACACTTCCTTACCTATTTATCTTCCTCTCCCCTGACATAACCTGAAGAATGGTCTTGACCCGAGATGTCACCCATTCCTTCTCTCCAGCGATGCTGCCTGTCCCTCCTAGTCACTCCAGCATTTTGTGTCTATCTTCAGTTTAGACCAGCATCTGCAGTTCCTTCCTACAAATATCTCGATTTTAGTCTTCGCCAGTGGGAGATGCCAATATTGTGAACTGCGCTTTATGTATCTTTTTTTCTGTGGATCATAAAATGATTACACTGATTACAGATAAATACAGTTGGATGAGACATTGGTTAATAACAGTACCACCCTCTATAGAACTTGGGATGCATTAGATTGTTCTTAATTTCCTCTTTTCACAAATGAAATACTGTGCAGCACACCACTGTATGTACATTTTTTGCCAATTCATTTGCCAGACATAATAAATCACAGGAAAGAAACCATCATATATTTACATTAATGACTATTGGAAGGGAGTGAGATCAGCCAAATAGTTGAGTCACCACAGTTTGAAAATACAGGAATACGTATTGCTTAATAATTTAAAAAAAAGCAAAAAATACATTTGAAAAACTCAACAGAAAAGAGAATCAGTTCATATTAAATGTCCAGAACCCTTCATCAGAACCGGGAAAGAGAGAAACGAGTTGGTCTAGCTTCTTCCACTTCTTCTTCTTCCAATCTTGTGTACAATATTCAATGTTCATTCTGTAGACTCCTCTATGGCACAGTGGTGCAGTGGTAGAGCTGCTGCCTCGCAGTGCCAGAGACCCAGGTTTGATCCTGATCTCAGATGCTGTCTGCGTGGAGTATGCATGTTTTCTCTGTGACGGTGTGGGTTTCCTTTGGGTGCTCTGGTTTCCTCTAAAATCCCAAAGACGTGTGGGTTTGTAGGTTAATTTGAATCTATAAATTGCCGCTAGTGTGCATTGGGATAACTAGTGTGAATGGGCGAACAATGGTTGGTGTGGACACGATGGGTTGAAGGGCCTGTTTCCATACTGTATCTCTAAATTAAACTAAAACTAACTAACCCAATGAAGACTTAAACACAAATTGTTTATTTTTCCATAAATACAGCCTGACCTGTGTAGCTTTTATAGCTTCTCCTTTTATGTTTTAATTTTGTTTCCAGCATCTACTGTTTTGGTTTTGTTTTCACTAGATATTTTTTTTTTTTTGTATTGTAATTTTTTATTAGAGGTATCTGCATATCATAGTCCAACCCATTACAAACTTTATATAACAATTACATATTAAGTATCCAGGGTTCCGGGTACCCAGTTATCAAAGTAGCTGAGGTCCTCCTTTATCGGTTACATATTAACGTTGCCTCTAATTATTTATTTATATTTATAGATAATAAAAATAAAGAAATAAAGAAAATAAATTAGAAAAGTAAGATAAACTATCAATAATACAACTTAGGAGATAGGTCCATAGGTTAGAAAACGTAACTATTCATCTAGTCCTGGGTTCAGGTTTCAGTCAGGCCTCCGCGCCGCCCCAGTCTACCCCTTCAGATAATCTATAAATGGAGACCATATTTTAGTAAATAATTCTGGTTTGTCAATTAAGACATATCTAATTTTTTCCAAATGTAAGGTATTTTTTATTTATTTAAACCCCTGTCTCACGGTGCGAGCTGACCCACGAGGTACCCCGAGCTTAAAACAAATTTAACTCATGGTAATCATGTACGATTAACGTAGCAGGAACGTCGGAACTCATGGACGCAACTTAGCGACTCGTGGCGCTAACGGCAGGTACCCGTGAAACTTGTTAACTCTTGGAAAAATTCAAACATGTTTAAAGTTTTCCACGAGTAAAATGTACTCTTGAGGTTAAAAATGGAAACATTTAAACACGTTGTAAGAACGTAGTGGCCCGTGCGTTTACCTTAGTGACTCGTGAGTCTACCATAGGAACTCTTTAACTCAGTGGGCAGGCAGCATCTCTGGAGAGAAGGAATGGGTGATGGGATGACATTTCCAAATTGGGGGGGGGAGGAGGGAGGGGGGGGTGGAGGAGAGAGGGTGGAGAGTGGAGGGAGAGGAGGGGGAGACAGATGGGGGTGTCTTCATTCACTAGCGGCGGGTGCCGGTCACTGAAACAGGCAGGTGAGATTTCACATCCACCTTGTGTGTGTGTCTCTCTCTCCCTCCCTCCCTCTCACACAGGCTGAGAGACTCTGCCTCTGTGAGTGTACGTCTCTTTCTCCCCCTCTCCCACACACAGTAAGACCGAGGAAAGTCCATCTGTGTAAGTCCATCTGTGTCTCCCACATACACAGTAAAACTCTGCTTTGTGTGTGTATACGTCTCCCCCATTTCTCTCTTTCTCCCCCCCACCTCTCTCTTTCCCCCCCCCACCTCTCTCTTTCTCCCCCACACACAATAAGACCGATGTATTCTGCTTAGTCTCTCTTCCCTCCCACACACACAGATAGACCGAGGTCCTGTGCGCTCTTTCTCTTTCCCCCACAGTCACGCCGAAGTACACCACACTGCCTCTGTGCCTCTCTCTCTCTGTCTCTCTCCCCCTCTCTCCTTCATACACAGTCAGAGGTCCACACTGTCTCTGTGTCTCTCTCTCCCATACACACACACACAGACTGAGGTACACACTGCCCGTTGTGTGTGTGTGTCTGCCTCTGTCTCTCTCTCCCACACACACAGTTAAAGGTACTCCACGCTGCCTGTGTGTGTGTGTGTCTCTCTCTCTCTCTCTGTCCCACCCCCCACACCCACACACAGTCAGTCAGTCAGAGGAACTCCACACTGTGTGTGTGTGCGCCTCTGTCTCTCCCTATCACAGTCAGAGTGACTCTTGAGTCTACCGTGGGTTTGGCCTGAGTGCCAGAAGTGAAATGTTGAAGATTAGTCAGATCTTAATGGACAATGAATGAATGGATGGATGGATAGGGGTCTGAAATTAACTTGGATACTTTTGATGGGAGAGAGCCGCCGATAAAGCTGAAGGTACAGAGCGAAGATGGGGGCTCAAGCAATGATGGGAAGGGTGAAAAGTGACCATACTGAGGGAATTCCCACGTATATGAAGCAGAGAGAAACGTGAGTTCTACATAGATTATGTTTGAGCCAGCGAGGAGACATTTCTTCAGATAATGATTTTACAATGTGAGGTGACATTATCAGCCATGGGATATAGACACAAAATGCTAGAGTAACTCAGCGGGGCAGACAGCATCTCGGGAGAAAAGGAATTGGTGACGTTTCGGGTCGAGACCCTTCTTCAGACTGGTTTTGTGCTGTGCTGTTGCCGTATCTCTGGAGAGAAGTAGTGGGTCTCGACCCGAAACATCACCCATTCCTTCTCTCCAGAGATGCTGCCTGTCCCGCTGAGTTATTCCAGAATTCTGTGTCCATCTTCGCTGGCGAGGAACCGTGCATGCCCTTTGCAAGTTTTCGCTCTCAAACACAGATAGCAGCGGATTATTAGGGGAAGAAACTCGCGCTCATGCCACACAACGTGTTTGACCACCTGCCCCCGCTACTCAAGGAGATTGTGCTGAGCGGTAACCAGCTGTAGAGCTTCAACTGGGGCAGGCTTTACCTGCTAGGCTGGTTGGAGCTGCTGGACCTCGGTAGCAACCTGTTGACCACGGTGCCTCGCATGCTGTCCAACTGCACCCAGACCCTGCGCGTCTTCAACCTCACCCGCAACCAGATCTCCAAGCTGACCAAGGACTTCCTGCGGGACGTGACCTCCCTGCAGTACCTGGATCTCAGCTACAACAACCTGACGACCACCCAGGCCTCCAGTTTCCCGGACAGCGCCATCAAACCCTTTGGGAGCTGCGGCTAAGCGGCAACCACTTTCTCTGCACCTGCGACGCCAGGTGGTTCGTGTGGTGGATCAATCAGACCACGGTTTACATCCCTCGCCTGGTCACCGATGTCACCTGCACCTCCCCTACAGCCCACCGCGGCCACGGCGTCGTCATGGTGGACCTGCACTCCTGCGAGTTGGACTATATGGGCATTGGCCTCTACACTTTCTCCGCCTTGATCACCCTCTTGCTCCTCTATTTGATACTTAAAACAGGCCTTCATTCATGGTGGTGCAGCGATAGAGTTGCTGCATGACAGCGAATGCAGCGTCGGAGACCCGGGTTCGATCCCGAGTACGGGTGCTTTCTTACTGAGTAAGTTATCCCCGTGATCTGCGTGGGTTTTCTCCGAGATCCCCCCACACTCCAAAGACGTACAGGTTTGTAGGTTAATTGGCTTTGTGAATGTAAAAATGTCCATAGTGGGTGTAGGATGGTGTTAGTGTGCGGGGATCGCTGGTCGGCGTGGACTCGGTGGTCCGAAGGGCCTGTTTCCGCTCTGTATCTCTAAACTAAACTAAACTAACAGGGGAGAACACTGGACCTTCTTGGTCAGTTTATTATTTTACACCTATATACTGTACATTACGCAGATCATGGAGTGTGAAATAAAGCTGGCAAGCCGAGGTCATGCAAGAAACGGAGGAAAACGGGAGACGATTTTATTCAGCAAATCCGTTCTGGCAGAACATCTATCCTGTATTAAGAAACCTAACTTTCAGGGGATTTAAATCTTGAGTTCAACTTCTACCTGAATTTAATCGATTTACAAAAGCTTTGAAGGTCTCCCTGCAGTCCATTTCTTAAACACCTTTACGTTTTGCGTTTTTTTTGACAGCCAAGTACTTTAAATGCCATTTATTGTATTGTAGCAATGATAGGCAACGATTTGATAAAAAGTTAAACCTGTTTTTTTTGTTTGCAAACACACAGCGGTTAATTACATGAAAAGAGAAGCACGCAGCTACATAAGAGACACGGAGAAGCTGATCATCGGGGCAGTTCTGTCCATGGTCATGGGAGGCTATTTATAGTAAAAAAAACTGCATGACATCATTTTTATCCATGTGATGATTTTTCCACACGTCGGTAGTCGTTGTTGGCTCAAGAATAACTCGGGAGAGGAACTTGGTAACTCGGGAGAGGAACTTGGTACATCACAGAAATGAGAAGTAAACGGCAAACTTAGACATACACGTGGGAACTCGGTTAAACTCGTGAACATAAACTTGGAATCTCGTAGACAACCACGAGTTCACTCGTGGGTGGACTCGCACCGTGAGACAGGGCTTTTATACTGTAGATTTGATTTGATGATGTGGATGTGTAAAAATAATGCTACTTGCCCTGCAGAATTCTTTAACAGAAACGTACAACATTTATTCATAAGAATTAGCAGAGAAATAAATGTACATTGTAGTTGTTAAATAAAAAGCCAATCAAAAACTATCTTGAGCATGTAGCAGGAGCAATCTCTGGGAATATTATATTTTTTACTATTTGAGAAAAACCATGCAGCTCTTAAAAGGCAGAGGAACTAACATCCCCTTCCCCAAGAAGGCAAGTGGTAGAGTCAAAAACAATTAATAACTAAATCAGGAGTTGGTGTTTGAAAGATATACAACATGAAAACAGGCTTTTTGGCCCAACGGCTCCCGATGAACTAGTTCTGTTATCCCATTTTCGCATCCACTCCCGACACACTAACGGCAATTTACAGAGGCTGTTTAACCTACAGACCTGCATGTCTTTGGGATGTGGGTCAAAACTGAAGGAAACCAATATGGTCACAGGGAGAACGCGCAAACTCCACGCAGATAGCTCCAGGGTCTCTGGCATTGTGAGTCAGTGGCTCTACCAGCTGCGTCACAGTGCCACCCTTTATTTGGCAGAATAATATTCAATTGAGGTTCACTGCACTTGTTTTCAAAGGGCAGATGTGGGTTACTGGCCAAAATAGCAAATAAATCCCAAAGGGAAGGAAATGGTGTCAGACATGACTCTTGGCTCAGCACCAGATTTCACGCACTCAATTCCCATCCTACAGACCTATTAAGAATCTAAAATGAATTTGGATAAGGCATCACATGGACCCTGTTTTCCATTCCAGAACCAGGGGCCACAGTCTTCCAGAACCAAGGGCCACAGTCTTAGAATAAAGGGGAAGCAATTTAGGACTGAGGTGAGAAAAAAACGTTTTCACCCAGAGAGTTGTGAATTTGTGGAATTCCCTGCCACAGAGGGCAGTGGAGGCCAAATCACTAGATGCATTTAAGAGAGAGTTAGATAGAGCTCGAGGGGCTGGTGGAATCAAGGGATATGGGGAGAAGGCAAGCACGGGTTATTGATTGGGGACGATCAGCCATGATCACAATGAATGGCGGTGCTGGCTCGAAGGGCCAAATGGCCTCCTCCTGCACCTATTTTCTATGTTTCTATGTTTCTAGGTGGATGCAAAATATCCCTAGAATGATTATGAACATGTGGGGTTACTTCACAATCTCCTTGTCAATATATTTCCCTCAACCGATATCTCCTGTGACGATTCTTAGCTCAATTCTGTACTTTTGACTTGGAATTTAGTTAAGTTTACAGATGCAGTGTGGAAACAGGTCCTTCAGCCCACCAAATCTGTGCTGACCAGCAATCACCTTTACACTAGTTCTATCCTACACACTAGGGACAATTTGCAGTGATCAAGAAAGTGCACCAGCTATTTACTTAGGCATCTGAGAAACTTCAGCATGTCACAAAGTGTTGGATGCAGAACTGAGCTGAAGTTGTATTCCAGCTGCCAGAAGGTTATCCCACAATTTAGAGGCTCAGGATCGACAAGAGTTTTTGCCTCGATAGACTCTATGGTACCATGGCTAAGGCACTGTCAGATACTAGTTGATATCTTGGGTACACCTCAGTACCAGGAAATGTTCAAGAAAGATCAAGCAAATTCTAGGGAAGATAACGTCGACAGAAGCATTTGCTGTAAGTACAGTGTATACTTGAACAGATATAAAACAAAACATTTTGTACAGTAAGTCCCATGTTATAAAATTATATGTGAATTTTTTGTGTCAAGTATGAATTATGACATTGAGTGGCAGAGCAGATAAAAATAATTAATGTCTGCTCCTACTTTTTTGTGACAGTCCTACTTTTTTTTGTGACAGTTTTGTTTCCACATCACCTGGTAATATATATTAATTGCCAGGACTTCCAGTCTTTCAACGCATATCTGGCTTGCAACCAACCACAAAACAATATTTATACAGCATCAGTAATTTTAGAACAGTTGCTGCATGGTGAAAATGGTGCCATATACCTACAGTTCACTTCAGTGGCCTTGCATTCCGGAACTCACTCACGAGCCTTCTCCTGCAGTCAGCAGGGTAAATAATTGTTTTGCAGGCCCTCATTGACCATGCATTACATCAAGAGATGCACCATTAAACAGTGGAGCTGAAACTGAACCATCATCACACTCACTTAATCTAATTTGTGAGGAAATCCTGAGCGGTAACTGGACAAAATAAGCTCTAGTACTTGTGTTAGCTTTGAGCGATCCCTGCACCAATGCAATAAGTGTGAGCAATTGACGTGAATGACTCCCCCCTACCCAAAACCTAGTGTGAAGTTAGTTAATATGAAGAAAACTTGGGAACTCTCCAATCATCACTATGCAGAGCTTTTTCAGTTATTGGTATGTTATTATTCAACAATAACAACATCTCAATTTGAAGTAAATTGAGCAAAGTATATTTGCATGGTGACTGGGGAAACAGTGCACATATGTAACATTTATTTTGTGTCAGTTCAACAAAGGGATTATTTTAACATGAGATATCTGAAAACATAATTGCAGAAAGCCTTATAGTTTAACATTTGGCAAGTTGCCATCTTATTATTTTTGCTTGATTTCAGACAATTTTAGTGAAGCATCTTTACTAAAATGCTAATAGTTAATATTATATGTTCCGTGTAAGAATTGCAAACTGAGAGTTGGTCATATCTTGTAATTCACCAAAATGTCATTAACCTTCTTGTTAGCAAAATTAAGGCCCAAATACAAGTCTTAATTAAATGGTTTTATGCATAATACAATTGTTAGCACAAAGCAATATACCTTTACACAGAGCTCATTAACAATGTAGAGCCTGTTAAAACTTATATCTTCAATTTCACTACAACAGGCTTTCTGCTTATTCCAAATATGCTAATTATGCAAATCACAATGTGTTACTGCTGTGGATTAGATATCACAATAATTAATTTGGCAAACATTTTTATCAATTTACCTAACTAACACATACAACACTGTATAAGGCCAGTTGTGCTGCAACATGTTGGTCAGTGTAAATTCTAGTTCAACACAGCATGCCGTACAAGAAAGATCACCAAATGGCAGGAGATATGACAATAGACAATAGAGAATAGGTGCAGGAGTAGGCCATTAGGCCCTTCGAGCCAGCACTGCCAGGGACCAAAACTGCACACAATACTCCAGATGTGGTCTCACTAGGGCCCTGTACAACTGCAGAAGGACCTCTGCTCCTATACTCAACTCCTCATGTTATGAAGGCCAACATGCCATTAGCTTTCTCACTGCCTGCTGTACCTGCATGCATACTTTCAGTGACTGATGCACAAGGACACTCAGATCTCGTTGTACTTCCCCTTTTCCTAACTTGACACCATTCAGATAATAATCTGCCTTCCTGTTCTTGCCACCAAAGTGGATAACCTCACATTTATCCACATTAAGCTGCATCTACCATGCATCTGCCCACTCACCCAACCTGTCTAAGTCACCCTGCATCCTCATAGCAGCATCCACACAGTTCACACTTCCACCCATCTTTGTGTCATCTGCAAATTTGCTAATGTTACTTTTAATCCCTTCATCTAAATCATTAATGTATATTGTAAATAGCTGCGGTCCCAGCACGAGTCTTGCGGTACTCCACTAGTCACTGCCTTCCATTCTGAAAGGGACCCGTTAATCCCTACTCTTTGTTTGCTGTCTGCTAACCAATTTTCTATCCACGTCGGCACCCTACCCCCAGTACCATGTGCTCTAAATTTGCCCACTAATCTCCTATGTGGGACCTTATCAAAGGCTTTCTGAAAGTCCAGGTACACTACATCCACTGGCTCACCCTTGTCCATTTTCCTAGTTATATCCTCAAAAGATTCCAGAAGATTAGTCAAGCATGATTTCCCCTTTATATATCGATGCTGATTCGGAGCGATCCTGTTACTGCTATCCAAATGTGCCGCTATTTCATCTTTTATAATTGACTCCAGCATCTTCCCCACCACCGATGTCAGGCTAACTGGTCTATAATTCCCTGTTTTCTCTCTCCCTCCTTTCTTAAAATGTGGGATAACATTAGCTACCCTCAATCTGCAGGAACTGATCCGGAATCTATAGAACATTGGAAAATTATCACCAATGCATCCACGATTTCTAGAGCCACTTCCTTAAGTACCCTGGGATGCAGACCATCAAGCCCTGGGGACAACTACTTAGAAAAGTAACACGTGTGGTTTTATTAAAAATTGAAGAGCAGTATTAGGCCATTCAGCCCATCAAATCTAGAATGCCATTCAATAATGGTTGATCTATTTTTCCCTCTTAACCCTATTTTCCTGCCTTCTCTCCATAACCTTCGATGCCCTTACTAATCAATAATCTATCTATCTCTGCTTTACAAATACCCAATGTCTTGACCTCCACAGTGTACTGTGGCAATTAATTCAATGGGTTCACCACACTCTGGCCATAGAAATTCCTCCTCATCGCCATTCTAAAGGCATACCCTTTTATTGAGGCTGTGTCCTAGACTCTGCCATAACTGGAAAAATTGTTGCCATAGCCAATCTATCTAGGCCCTTTATTATCTGTGATGATTCAATGAGATCTCCCCTCATTCTTCCTGTTAAATAATGTTTTGTGAAGTTTGTGAAGTTGCAGTATGTGTGATCAACATTTAGTGCTCTCTGAGCTTGGAACTGTGGTCAGGTACACATCCATTACAGAATAGAAACCTGGATCCAGTAGACTGTGCAAAGCACCAAAACAATGGGAGGAATAACTAAGAGTAAACTTACTTTTAAACCTCATCGTTTTCAGGCAACCAACTCCCCATGTTTGAGTCTGAAAGATACACATGTGGATGCTGTTCTGGCTTCTCACTCTTGATAAGTTTATTACTACTGGTACATTGTGTTCCTATACCAAAGTAAGATCGGGAATTCATGGTCTGTGGAGTTGTCACTCTTTGAACTATCATTTCCGTTCAAAATGGATGACAGGACCCCACACAAAGGATCTGTAAATGGCGTAACAGGCAACACTGATGTGACTGTGTATTTCCTGTTTCTGTGAGATTTTTTAGTTTACAGAGCTGTAAATTAAAACCATATTGACCTCTACAGCACAAAAATAAACCATTCAATTCGTGGTTCTTTTCCTGGGATTATGCTCTTCATAATCATCTTCCCACCCTTTTCATCCTTCCCAACAAAGCCCTCCATTCTTTTTACCTTTAGATAATAATTTATATGTTTAAATACTTCCATGGTGTCTGCATTTAGGAGTGCAAAGATAGCAAGTTCTGCATTCTCTTACAATAAATAATAGTAAAAATCAGTTTGCCTCGATTCATCACTGAATTTATTAGTGCCTATCTTATATTCTGGTTCTTGCAAGGGGTGATATGCATTTGTGGAGCAAATTGCTGATGGTGTCCACTAGATAAGCAAGTGTATTGATAAACCATCTCATTTGCTGCAAATCAAATTTTTGTCTCACGCAGTGTAAAATCCTCATTTACTCTATCAAATATTGTATCTTTAACAATGCCCTTTGCTGCCATTCATTCTACATTTATTTGATAAAAGAGCTCCAGGCAGTATTCTCTTTCCTGATAGTTTTACCCTCTTAGTTCTGGTAATAATCTTAAATACCTATAGAGTTGGAATATGGAGATAAGAATAATGTTAATCAAGGTTAATCAAATTTCAGAATGATTCACATAATTACATTGTTTATGGATTCTACAATTTTTTCAAAAGATTTTGAGAATTCCTTTAGATTTGGGAGGCAATAATCACTGCATTATCAAAAGACTACAATGTTATTTATACGTCATACAATGGTTTTTTTTGTTGCTTATCCATTAAGAATGTGTAAAGGTAAAACTTTGCACAGGATACATTGAATGAGATGTTGTACTAATTCTGTTCCCCTGGTTGTGATATTTAATTAATACATTTTTATAGGTAGTGGATTTCTAAGTTCCAGGTCTTAAGGGAGGTTTATTTTATTTTCAAGATATCAGGTTGGTTGATCCATGAAGCATGAATATTCCAGTGTCATAGGTAGACACAAAATGCTGAAGTAACTCAGCGGGACAGGCAGCATCTCGGGAGAGAAGGAATTGGTGGCGTTTCGGGTTGAGATCCTTCTTCCAGTTGACTGATTTTAGAGATAGGGGGATTATGTAAAGTAGTATCTCCTGGGATATGAACAGGTTGGAGTAGGAGAAGATATGTTTTTGAAGATATATTTAAGAAAATGTTTTGGAAGATTGAAAAGATGAGAAGATATATTCTCACATCCGAGCATACCTTCAGCTAATTATAGGATTCCTGTATTTGTATCAGAAAGCATAACAGAATGCTTTGTAAAATGAACAGTGGCTTCAAGTTCTGGATAATTTGATAAGGTCCCACTAATCTCCTATGTGGGACCTTATCAAAGGCTTTCTGAAAGTCCAGGTACACTACATCCACTGGCTCTCCCTTGTCCATTTTCCTAGTTATATCCTCAAAAGATTCCAGAAGATTAGTCAAGCATGATTTCCCCTTTATATATCAATGCTGATTCGGAGCGATCCTGTTACTGCTATCCAAATGTGCCGCTATTTCATCTTTTATAATTGACTCCAGCATCTTCCCCACCACCGATGTCAGGCTAACTGGTCTATAATTCCCTGTTTTCTCTCTCCCTCCTTTCTTAAAAAGTGGGATAACATTAGCTACCCTCAATCCGCAGGAACTGATCTGGAATCTAAAGAACATTGGAAAATGATCACCAATGCGTCCACGATTTCTAGAGCCACTTCCTTAAGTACCCTGGGCTGCAGACCATCAAGCCCTGGGGACAATTACTTAGAAAAGTAACACGTGTGGTTTTATTAAAAATTGAAGAGCAGAATTAGGCCATTCAGCCCATCGAATCTAGAATGCCATTCAATAATGGTTGATCTATTTTTCCCTCTTAACCCTATTTTCCTGCCTCTCCCTAACCTTCGATGCCCTTACTAATCAAAAATCTATCTATCTCTGCTTTACAAATACCCAATGTCTTGACCTCCACAGTGTACTGTGGCAATTAATTCAATGGGTTCACCACACTCTGGCCATAGAAATTCCTCCTCATTGCCATTCTAAAGGCATACCCTTTTATTGAGGCTGAGTCCTAGACTCTGCCATAACTGGAAAAATTGTTGCCATGTCCAATCTATCTAGGCCCTTTATTATCTGTGATGATTCAATGAGATCTCCCCTCATTCTTCCTGTTAAATAATGTTTTGTGAAGTTTGTAAAGTTGCAGTATGTGTGATCAACATTTAGTGCTCTCTGAGCTTGGAACTGTGGTCAGGTACACATCCATTACAGAATAGAAACCTGGATCCAGTAGACTGTGCAAAGCACCAAAACAATAGGAGGAGTAACCTAAAGAGTAAACTTACTTTTAAACCTCATTGTTTTCAGGCAACCAACTCCCCATGTTTGAGTCTGAAAGATAAACTTGTGGATGCTGTTCTGGCTTCTCACTCTTGATAAGTTTATTGCTACTGGTACATTGTGTTCCTATACCAAAGTAAGATCGGGAATTCATGGTCTGTGGAGTTGTCACTCTTTGACCTATCGTTTCCGTTCAAAATGGATGACAGGACCCCACACAAAGGATCTGTAAATGGCGTAACAGGCAACACTGATGTAACTGTATTTCCTGTTTCTGTGAGATTTTTTAGTTTACAGAGCTGTAAATTAAAACCATATTGACCTCTACAGCACAAAAATAAACCATTCAATTAGTGGTTCTTTTCCTGGGATTATGCTCTTCATAAGCATCTTCCCACCCTTTTCATCCTTCCCAACAAAGCCCTCCATTCTTTTTACCTTTAGATAATAATTTATATGTTTAAATGCTTCCATGGTATCTGCATTTAGGAGTGCAAAGATAGCGAGTTCTGCATTCTCTTACAATAAATAATAGTAAAAATCAGTTTCCTCGATTCATCACAGAATTTATTGGTGCCTTTCTTATATTCTGGTTCTTGCAAGGGGTGATGTGCATTTGTGGAGCAAATTGCTGATGGTGTCCACTAGATAAGCAAGTGTATTGATATACCACCTCATTTGCTGCAAATCAAATTTTTGTCTCACGCAGTGTAAAATCCTCATTTACTCTATCAAATATTGTATCTTTAACAATGCCCTTTGCTGCCATTCATTCTACATTTATTTGATAAAAGAGCTCCAGGCAGTATTCTCTTTCCTGATAGTTTTACCCTCTTAGTTCTGGTAATAATCTTAAATACCTATAGAGTTGGAATATGGAGATAAGAATAATGTTAATCAAGGTTAATCAAATTTCAGAATGATTCACATAATTGCATTGTTTATGGATTCTACAATTATTTCAAAAGATTTGAGAATTCCTTTAGATTTGGGAGGCAATAATCACTGCATTATCAAAAGACTACAATGTTATTTATACAAGTCATACAATGTATTTTTTTGTTGCTTATCCATTAAAGAATGTGTAAAGGTAAAACTTTGCACAGGATACATTGAATGAGATGTTCTACTAATTCTGTTCCCCTGGTTGTGATATTTAAAGGCCTGTCTCACGAGTCTGCGGTCTATGGCGGCGAAACGGGAGGAATCTGCCGCCATAAACCGCGCACTCGTGAGAAAGTACAATTCCCGGGCCGTGCGGCGGTGTTCCCAACACCGCGCGGTGCTAAAATAAAATGGACAATGTTCAAAACTAAATACCGCACAACCTCCACCAGTGATGCACAAGTGCGGCACGGCCGCTCGCACGGGCCGCCGCCAGTGTGGCTCGAGCGCCGTGCGTCAAACCTCCACTGCCACAGCCTCCGCCAGTGACGCACGTGCCGCCGCCAG
>JAXLNO010005879.1:0-35774 GCA_038087875.1 Malacoraja senta
CAGCCATGCTTGAATGGTGGAGTAGACTTGATGGGCAGAATGCTAATTCTGCTCCTATCACTTATGACAACACTCCTTTCCTCCAACTGTCATAGCTGATATATTGTGCATGGAATTTTCTTGCCAAACATCAGGGCAGTTTTCAAGAGATTGTATAATTGGCAAAGTTCTGAGCACGTTATGCATTGAAAGGGCAGGAAAATATTTTCTGTTCCAACCAATCAGTGTCACATTATATCACAATACAGATACTCCTTACCTCAGCTGAAGTCACATCAACATCCTGAAGAAGGCAAGAAACTAAACAAATCATAATAATTTTTCTCTGACACTCCTAATTTCCAAACAAACGCAGGGATTTAAAATGTGTATATTATAAATAGAATATCTGACTTTTGGATAAGATGTTCAAAGCACTATAACTCAGAATCAGATCTATTGCACCAGAGAAAGTTGACTTAGAGATATGTTTAACAGACCTTTGCCCTTGAAAACAGTGAGGATTTAAACACAACCACTGCCCACCAGGCTAATCCCAGCAGTACTGCATCCATCACCATTTAGTGGTATGTGTACGCTTTGGAGGATGGCCAGATAGAACTGGAGAAAAATGATCCATGAGATTAGTTTCAGTTTAGTTTATTGTCACGTGTACCGAGGTACAGTGAAAAGCTTTTGTTGCGTGCTGTCCAGTCAGCAGAAAGACAATACAGGATTACAATTTAGCCACTTACAGTGTATAGATACATGATAAGGGAATAACGTTTAGTGCAAGTTAAAGCCAGTAAAGTCCGAGCAAGGAAAGTACGAGGGTCAACAATGAGGTAGATAGTAGTTCAGCACTGCTCTCCGGTTGTGGTAGGATGATTCAGTTACCTGATAACAGCTGGGAAGAAACTGTCCCTGAATCTGGAGGTGTGCGTTTTCACACTTTCTATACCTCTCCCCTCTCCAAAAAAGGCAAAAGGTGTAGAAGTGTGAGAATGCACACCTCCAGATTCAGGGGCAGTTCTACCTAACTGTTGCATGGGAAGGAACTGCATATGCTTGTTTACATCTAAACGTCACCCATTCCTTCTATCCAGAGATGCTGCCTGTCCCGGTGAGTTACTCCAACATTTTGTGTCTATCTTCCCAGCTGTTGTCAGGCAACTGAATCTTCGGTTACCTCCCACACCCAAAGACGTACAGTTTATAGGTTAATTGGCTTGGTCCAAGTGTAACGAAAGGCCAGTGAGCTCCACATTAGTGGTGGGAAAGTGAATGGAGGGGATTCTGAGAGATGGAATCTACCTGCATGTGGAAAAGCAAACACTGGTTAGGGATAGTCAGCATGTCTTTGTGCATGGGAAAAATTGTCTCATGAATTTGAATGAATTATTTGAAGAGCTGACCAAAAGGGTTGAAGGGGACAAGGACTGCCAGGATTATGGACTTTAAACAAGGCCTTTGACAACTTACCACATGATCGGCTGATTCGGAAGGTCAGATGACATTGAAAAGTGGCTTGGTAATAGGAGATGGCAATGGCACATGGAAATGGAAGCTGTTACCACATTGGAAACCTATGACCAGTGGTGTGCCACAGGGATTGGTGCTGGGTCCGCCGTTAGTATTGGTATTGATTTATTATTATCATGTGCACCGGATATAATGAAAAGGATTTGTTTTGCAGGTTAAATAGGCAAATCACAGCATATATGAGTACAAATCAAACCCTGCAAAAAGTGGTACAAAGTACAACAAATATTGCAAAAAGGGAAAGAAAGAGCAGAATATGTGTTACAGCTACAGGTGAAGTGCAGGTAAAAACATGTGGGAGAGCATGTACGAGGTTGCACATCATCTATATTAACACTTGGGATGGGAGTTTCATTGGCAGGGTTAATTGATTTGTGGATGGTATTGCATTTGGTGGTATAATGGGCAGTGAAGAAGGTTATCCAAGTGTAGGGTAATTGCTCGGTAGGTCAGAAGGTCAACGTGTATGACCCACGGAGTCGCTCGAGCGTACTGGAGGACAAGCAGGCTGCCTGGCATACACTTGTCACACGTGCAACACGTACTACCGATGTACAAATTTCATTTGACGTTCTTACCTGGAAAGTACCGTCAAATGGTCCGTTTTTGTGCGGTTTATAATTGAGGTAACAGGTTAACCGTGAGAGCCATTATCGTCCTTCAAAATTCCAAAAATGAGGAGAAATGATGGGAGAGAGAAGCGAGGGTTGAAGGGACAACAACAGGCTGAAGTGGTCGGCGACATTAGCCGTGCAGATATCAAGATGGAACAGATCGAGAATTATCGTGTTTGTTCACTGCATTTCATCAACAGTAATGGCCTGTCCCACTTAGGCGATTTGTTCAGCGGCTGCCGGCGACCGTCATTGTCGTAGCAGCTCGCCGAAAAAACGGCGACTAGACCCCCCCACGACAATGTCCGTGACAATGTCTACAACAACCTACCACCTAGTCGACGTCAAGCTAAGGCAAGGTACCGACAACCAGCTACCCATTAGGACGTCCACCTACGACCACACATACAACCACCTACCTCCACCCGCGACAAGCTACAACAAGGTAAGACAATTCAGTCGCTGGTACCTGTTGCCGGTTGATGTAGGTTGACGTAGGTAGTTGCCAATGGAATTCATGGAAGTCAGCACCCGCGACAACTACGTCATCCTGGCGACAACCTACGACAGCACCTACTTCAGGAGGTCAAACTACGCTCATTGGCATCAAGCCAACTGTCGCCGACTGTCACCGAAAAGTTTGAAACATTTCAAAATCCAGCGGTGACCAGAAAAACGCTACGATTCTGTGGGAGACTGAGGAGACTCTCACGACCATACAAGCGACAACCCGCGACAGCCTCGTCACCTAACTAATTGCCTAAGTGGGACAGGAGTATAAGGCATTCTTTGTGTTTTGTCTTGATTCCTTTGGTATCTAAAAAGTTAACTTCTAAAGGTTACCATGGTTCTCAAAGTGGGTGTTTACATGGTTCTCAAGTGGGTGTTTACATGCAAAAAGGACAATGCTTCTGAAGGGAAAATTCACAGAAGAAAATCGCAAATCTATATAATTGAACTAAGGGCCTACAAAATTATACGTTGGTTTTGAATTACACTTACTCTGATGGAATGGCAGAAATGTTATCTAGTAATTGAACATAATTCAGCTCAGTCAATTGACAACATCTTTGAAAGGGAGGGGGTGTTTAAGCTTTCAGGACATGTTGATATTTTTCCAAAATATACATTTCAATTTTACATGTTTAATGCCTACTCACATTTATCTACATTTATTTATTTATTTATTTTTGCATTACAGGTGATGACAATGAGCAGGATAGACAACGTACACAAGAACGCATGTGCGTGCGACAAGAAGAGACAGTATGAAGGCAGATTCGATCGCAGCTCAAGTTCTCATAGCTCAATATGCAACAACCTGTTTGTATTCACACAGTTGATAAGAATATCATGGACGACCAGATTGTTATGATATAATGAATGCAATGTTTATTTCATGCATCAAATATTAGTAATAGCACCGATTACGTGGAAACTACCGCAAAAATCCAAAATGTTTATTATAGTCGAGTGCACTTTCTATCCGTTAAATTAAACGTCACTGAAAGTTTTATCGAACGAGTTTATGAACCTGATTAAAAACTTGCAAATAGCATAAACAAATGATAGAAAACGTGATTTTCCCACACACACTCTTAACTGGACGATTCTTTGGAATATATACACTTCTGTCATGCAACCAACCATTTGCAAATTGATTATGAGCCTCCGATTACTTGTATGCCTGGAAATTATTTGCCATGTATGGACATAGAAACATAGAAACATAGAAACATAGAAAGTAGGTGCAGGAGGAGGCCATTTGGCCCTTCGAGCCAGCACCGCCATTCATTGTGATCATGGCTGATCGTCCCCAATCAATAACCCGTGCCTGCCTTCTCCCATATACCTTGATTCCACTAGCCCTAGAGCTCTATCTAACTCTCTCTTAAATCCATCCAGTGATTTGGCCTCCACTGCCCTCTGTGGCAGGGAATTCCATAAATTCACAACTCTCTGGGTGAAAACGTTTTTTCTCACCTCAGTCTTAAATGGCTTCCCCTTTATTCTAAGACTGTGGCCCCTGGTTCTGGGAGTCGCCCAACATTGGGAACATTTTTCCTGCATTTAACTTGTCCAGTCCTTTTATAATTTTATATGTTTCTATAAGACCCCCCTCATCCTTCTAAACTCCAGTGAATACAAACCTAGTCTTTCAATCTTTCCTCAGATGACAGTCCCGCCAACCCAGGGATCAATCTCCGTGAACCTACCTCAATCACAAGGATGTCCTTCCTCAAATAGGAGACCAAAACTGTACACAATAATCCAGATGTGGTCCTACCAGAGCCCTATACAACTGCAGAAGAACCTCTTTATTCCTATACTGAAATCCTCTTGTACGCAACGTTGATACGATGTGTGCCATGATGTCCATGGAAATGAGTTCTGGAAGTTGGGAAATATCTAGATTTCTCTGTTTCAGCCACTAAATTAGATCGATACCAATCATTTTAGACATATCGGGCGTAACTCGTCAGTTGAAAGATTGGAAGCATACTGTGACAATTTGAACGGCGCTGGGACCGAAGATGTAGTGGCAGCCATAGTAATCAACACACTCGTGCTTGCCTCCAGTACACCGCTTGTCCTCCAGAACGCATTGAGTAGCAACATTACGGTCAAGTGTCGTGACCTCGGTGGCCGTACAATCGCCCTATATGATAGGATCTAGATCAACTGTGAAAGTGAACCAAGGAAACAAAGGGAGATGGATTTTAACTCTGGCAAGTGAGACATGTTGGCTTTTGGTAGGTAAATAAGGCAGGAATTGCAGCGAAAATGGCAGGGCCCTGGAGAGCGTTGTAGAACAGACCAACTTTGAGGTGCATGTACTGTATCTGGTTAATATTATGTGAAGTTCTGGCTGCATAGATTTGGTGCTAGAAATTATGGAGGTGAGATTGACAAGGATATTACTGGGACTGCATGGTTTGAGTTATGTGGAAGACTGGATAGACTGTGGTTTTTATTTCCTGGAGAGAAGGAGGTTGAAGGGTGAACTTATAGAATAGATCAGAGTCTGTTGCTCAGAGTAGGGGAATCGAGGACCAGAGGACATAGGCATAAGGTGAAGGGGAATAGATTTAATAGTAATCCAAGCGGTAACTTTTCCACACAAAGGGTGGTGGGTGTATGGAACAAGCTGGCAGAGCAGGTAGTTGAGGTTGGGATATCACAATGTTTAAGAAACAGTTAGAGAGGTGCATGGATAGGACAGGTTTGGAGGGATATGGACCAAGCGCAGGCAGGCGGGACTAGTGTAGCTGGGACATGTTGACCGGTGTGGGCAAGTTGGGCCGAAGGGCCTGTTTCCACACTGTATCACTCCATGGCTCTGTGACCTCTATAACTACATGAAATGAAGTGGTGCTTTGATAACGTGAATGGTCACAGTCTTTTGACCAGGGCAGGGTGTCTAAAACTAAACGGCATAGATTTAAGATGAGAAGGCAATGGTTCAAAGGGCAGCCGAGGAGCAACATTTTCACATAAAGAGTTGTGCATATGTGGAATAAGCTGCCGGAGGAAGCAGTAGAGTTGGGTAGAATTATACATTTAAAAGATACTAGACTAAGTGGGACCCGTTGGGTCCCATGTTCACACGGGTCGGCTGGTCCCTCTATGCAATATTCCACCTCTCCACCAATTCCAATATTGGTGACCAGTGGGGGGGGGGGGGCTTCTGGAGCACTAGTATGGGTGTTGTGGGGCGAAGGGACTGGTTTCCAGAGGGCTAGTATGGACATTGTGGGCCGAATGGATTCTTGGGCTGGCAGCTCAGTCATTCAGTCCTGATGGGCTGGCAGCTCAGTCACTCAGGCCTGGTGGGCTGGCAGCTCAGTCACTCAGGCCTGGTGGGCTGGCAGCTCAGTCACTCAGGCCTGGTGGGCTGGCAGCTCAGTCACTCAGGCCTGGTGGGCTGGCAGCTCAGTCACTCAGGCCTGGTGGGCTGGCAGCTCAGTCACTCAGGGCTGGTGGGCTGGCAGCTCAGTCACTCAGGGCTGGTGGGGTGGCAGCTCAGTCACTCAGGGTTGGTGGGCTAGCAGATCAGTCACTCAGGGCTGGTGGGCTGGCAGCTCAGAAACTGACAGAAATTCTGCACAAAACAGGTGAGAGACTCTGTGAGAGAGAAGGGGAGAGGGTGGAGAATCAATTTTAGACATTTTTCATCTTATTTAAAAGATCACAGCAATGAAGGAGGAAAGTCTATCCTGGCCTGGATCTCACAGGGAGCCAATGAAGGGAGGGAGAAAAATACTTGGGTGAGGTTTAATACTTACAAGGAGAATACTTACTGATGGGCCGAAGGGACAAAAAAAAATAAAAAAAAGAGTGAGATCTCCGTGAAAGGCACTTTTTGTGGACTTTTCCTGGCCTGGCACGGGCCTTTTGGACCAAAATGCTCCTCCTGGGCTATAACGGGCCTTTTTGGCAAAAAAGGTTTCTGGGCTAATAGGGGCCTTGTGGGACGAAATGAGTGGTGGTTTTGTGGGACGTAGGGGCCTTGTGGGACGAAATGAGTAGGCCAAAGGTGAGCTGGCAGTTCACTCACTCACTCACGGCTGGTGGGCTGGCAGTTCACTAACTCACTCATGGCTGGTGGGCTGGCAGTTCACTCAATCATGGCTGGTGGGCTGGCATTTCACTCACTCACGGCTGGTGGGCTGGTGGGCTGGCAGTTGATTGACTCACGGCTGTTGGGCTGGCAGATTATTGACTCATGGCTGGTGGGCTGGCAGTTGATTGACTCACGGCTGGTGTGCTGGCAATTGATTGACTCATCGCTGGTGGGCTGGCAGTTCACTCACAGCTATTCCTTGGAATTCCATTTCAAGCAGAGTCCAGGCCACCAAATTCAAATTCAATTTCATACCATTTCAAGCAGAGTGCAGGCCAACAAATTCAAATTCAATTTCATACCATTTCAAACAGAATGCAGGCCACCAAATTCAATCTCAATTTCCTTCCATTTCAAGCAGAGTGCAGGCCACCAAATTCAATTTTATAGCATTTCAAACAGAGCGCAGGCCACCAAATTAAATTTCAAAGCATTTCAAGCAGAGTGCATCCAAATTCAATTTCATAGCATTTCAAGCAGTGCTGGCCACTAAATTCAATTTCATAGCATTTCAAGCAGAGTGCAGGCCACCAAATTGCCAAACCACTCATTGCATTGTCATTAAGGGCTTACAAATCATTTATTGCAAGTTCATTGCAGACTCAGTTCAGTTGATTCACAGCTTAGAATCACATTTGTGGACTCTCCCTCACGATCTTCCAGAGTGACTGACTCACGTCCAGGCATCTAGGGTTTTATAGTCCTACCCCACCCCCAGAAGGGTCGTTACCTTTATAGTGGTGATTGACAGGCGAGAGGACCAATCAGCTGATCTCAAGATTTTTAACCACTCATAATTTTTTTATTTTTCATTGATCGGCAAAATGCTTGGGGCTGCCTCAGCGGAGGAGGACTGTGAGTAATATGGCCAAAAATCATAGCGATATAGGGTAGTTTTTTTTTTCTAAAATCAATATACAGCGCAGACAGGAAGTGTTCAAGATTAGTCTTTTAGTTATATAGATTTGGGCAGGTTCATGGGTAGACAAGTTTTGGAGAGGTATAGGCCAAATGCAGGCAAATGGGAATTGCTCGGGTAGGCAACTTGGTCAACATAAGCGAATTAGCAAAAGCGCATTTTTCCATGCTGTACGACTTTTGGACTCTTACCTTGCTCAATCACATAATCTACATATGGTTCGACACTGGACATCAAATGATCTCTTTCCAGGGAAAAGAAAGGGAGATACAGATTGCGTTGGAAGGAACTGCAGATGTTGGTTTACACCGAAGATAGTCACAAAATGCTGGAGTAACTCAGCGGGACAGGTACCATCTCTGGAGAGGAGGAATGGGTGACGTTTTGGGTCAAGACCCTTCTTCGGACTCTCCCTCTGTGTCTCCCTCTCCCCTGACTCTCATTCTGGACCCAAAAGGTCACCCATTCCTTCTCTCCAAAGATGCAGCCTGTCCCGCTGAGTTACTCCAGCATTTTGTGCCTATCTTTGGTTTAAACCAGCATCTGCAGGTCCTTCCTACACATGGGTAGAACTCCCTTGAGTAGGGAGTTGCAATGTTTCAACCCAGCAGTGATGAAAGACAACAGATGTATTTCCTGGATAGGATGGTGTGTGAAACAGGAACCTTAAAATGGTGCTGCCCTTGTACTTTTTGCCAGTCAAGGTTACTGCTTCGAGAGTACTGTCAGCAACTGACATGCATTATGTATTAAGGGCGGCACAGTGGCACTGCGGTTACAGCACTTGCAGCACCAGAGACCCGGCTTCAATCCAAACTATGGGTGCTAACTGTACGGAGTTTGTGTACTCGCCCCGTGACCGCGTGGGTTTTTATCTTACATGTTCTGTTTTCTCCCACACTCCAAAGAAGTACTGGTTTGTATGTTAATTGGCTTGGTATAAATGTATAAATATAAAATTGTCACTACTGTGCGTAGGGTAGTGTTAATGTGCGGGGATCGCTGGTCGGTGCGCACTCGGTTGGACGAAGGGTCTGTTTTCATGCTGTACAGTATCTCTAAACTAAACTAAATGTGGAAGAAATGCTGTGTGTGCTTAATGGGAGACTAAATATTTTGAGTGTTGATGGAGTGCCATTGTGCTAATTGCAATTTTCTCCACAATACCTCAAGACCAAGCTGTGAAAAGAAAATGCCTCATCTTATTTTACCCTCAGCCTCCTCACTGAAGCCTTTTGTGCCTAATCCTCAACACACCATTCTTCACTTTAACATCGAAGTACCAAATAGTGAAAGGCCTGGATATAGTGGATGTGAAAAAAATGTGTCCACTAGTGGGAGAGTCTAGGACCAGAGGCCATAGCCTCAGAATGAAAGGACGTTCCTATAGTAAGGAGACCAGGAGGAATTTCTTCAGTCGGAGGGTGGTGAATCTGTGGAAATATTTGCCACAGAAGGCTGTGGAGGCCAAGTCATTGGATATTTTTAAGGCAGAGATAGATAGATTCATCATTAGTATGGGTGTCTGGGGTTATGGGGAGAAGGCAGGAGAATGGGGTTTGATGAGAGAAAGATAGATCAGCCATGTTTGAATGGTGGAGTAGACTTGATGGGCCGAATGGCCTAATTCTGCTCCTATCACTTATGACTTTATGAACTCATGAACACATAACATTTCCCAACACAGCCGCTCACAAAGTCTGAAGGCCAATATCTCAGAGTTATAATGTGGAATGTGCATTGCACACCCACTGTCAAAGTATTTCAGTGGTCGCCTGGTGTCTTTATATTTCAATGGTCATTCAGTATCTGGGTGTTTTAGTGGCGCTCAGAATCCTGCCATTTTCAGCTTGCGTCTCGGAGATTCTGAAGAAGGGTCTTGACCCGAAACGCCATCCATTCCTTCTCTCCAGAGATGCTGTCTGACCGGCTGAGTTACTCCAGCATTCTGTGTCTCGCCTTGAAGAGTTCATACTGTTGCTATAGACCTGCACGGGAAGGTAGACGCTCCCACCCCCACGAGTCTCGGGCAGATGGGGCTCGTCAGCCTGGGAAGGCAGTCCATCTAGGAGAGGGAAAACTCTGATTTAAAACCTCCACTGCCTTGTGGCCATATCCAGTCATGGAAAAGGCAACAGGAGTAAACCTCAAGAAAATCCAGAGTCGGAGCCCCTAAGGCAGTTTGTCGTTGTCTACAACCTCGCTCTGGCAGCTCCTGCGACGGCGCTGGTGCCAAACTGTAACGGCCCTGCTGTTCCTTTGGATCGATCAGCGACGTGGAGAGGGGTGACGTGCTGCATGGGCAACAGCCTGTCCTCCATATGACACCGACCAGGATGCATCACCCATTGTCAGTCATGACCGAGACGGGCCTACTACTGCTGCTACCATTGCACTTGATGCCGGATATAAACGCAAGCACCAAGAACACCAGGACAATCCAGAAATCTATTCTCCATATCTCCCCATAAAAAACGTTCTGCCTAAAGTCTTCTGCTGAGATCCTTTCCCTTCTGTTTCCTTCCCTTGCTTCCAATATTGTATCCTGTTGGTCGTGCTCTCTGTGCACATTCCTGGTCATGGTCAATTCCCAGAGGTACTCTGACAAGTCACCCATGTCGGGGAACAACTGATCTGTGTTCAAGCCGTTAAGTCAGCAAAATTAAACTCACTGTGTAGGAAGGAACTGCAGTTTAGGTTAGTTTAGAGATACAGCATGGAAACTGGCCCTTCGGCCCACCGGGTGCGCGCCGACCAGCGATCTCCGCACAATAACACTATCCTACAACCACTAGGGACAATTTTTACATTTACCAAGCCAATTAACTGACAAACCTGTACGTTTTTGTAACGTGGGAGGAAACCGAACATCTCGGAGAAAACCCACGCAGGTCACGGGGAGAACGTACAAACACTGTACAGACAGCGCCCATAATCGGGATCGATCCCGAGTTGCCGCATTAGCTGTAAGGCGGCAACTCCTCCGCTGCGCCACCGTGACTGTCCGAAATGGGCAGGTGCAGCCCATCTAAATGGGCAGGTGCTGGTTTAAACTGACGATAGACATAAAAAGCTGGAATAATTCAGTGAGACAGGCAGCAACTGGGGAGAGAAGGAATGGGTGACATTTCAGGCCTAGGCCCTTCTTCAGACGGAGTCAGGGGAGAGGCAAACTGTAGATGTAGTAGACTACAGGAAGAATGTAAAGAATGACCCTTCTTCAGACGAGTCCAGTGGGTGACGTTTTGGGTCAAGACCTTTCTTCAGGCTCCTCAATGCCTCCATGTGTACAATCCTCCACATGTTTAAACTGCTTGACTCTGCTCATTATGGAATATTTATTAAATGATCAACTTCACCAAAAGATCTGGAATTTTAATGATGGCTAAAAGAAATAAGGCCGTAACTCATCTATCAGGAGTTGATATTCCTCTTATGCAATGCTGATAATGGCACCTTCACATTGCTCAATCTTGTTTGTCCTTTTAAGATTAATAGAGGGTCTACTCCAAATTGGCATTAGAAACATAGAAAACATAGAAAAATTGGTGCAGGAGTAGGCCACTCGGCCCTTCGAGCCATTCAATATGATAATGGCTGATCATCTAAAATCAGTATCCCATTCCTGCTTTTTCCCCATATCCCTTGATTTCATTAGCCCTAAGAGCTAAATCTAGCTCTCTCTTGAAATCCAGTGAATTGGCCTCCCCTGCCTTCTGTGGCAGGTTCATAACTCTCTGGGTGAAGACGATTTTCCTCATCTCAGTCCGAACTGGCCTACCCCCTCATTCTTAAACTGTCAAAACATTATTGTACACTGATGTCTTGCCTTTTTGGGCACAGTACATATAGGTCCACCAAACCTTTCATGGAAGTCCATGAGAATAAGATAACCAGGTCTGCTCACATGCCACGGGTAGCAATTTGTTGAAACTATGTTGATTCCAATCCCGATTTATCCCCCAATGCTATTTAGGTCAGGACTGTAAGCTCAAGGTTTTCACTCTGGTTCCTCTGTCATTGTAACCTTTGGTTTCCATTCAAGCTTCTTTCTGCTGCATGATACAAATATCTCAGACATCACTGCAGATATATCCTCATGGGACACACATACTTTGTAATCCAAGTCCCATCTCGTTGGACTTTTGTTTCTTGCTCCTTTACCCTTAGTTCCAACCTTTCAAGATCACAGCTTCAGCCCTTAGTCCTGATTACTTATCTACCTCATATTTTGTAGTATTTTATATTCCGCATGATATAGAAGTAGCAATGTTACAAAATTTTGAGATTTTAAAAATAAAGTCTGCAATTTATCCCATCAGATAAAGCATAAAATGATGTTTAATTTGACACCTAATTCACTTTCATATCTTCAGTATTAAAGAAGTTATGGCCATTTTCATACTCGGAAATTAGCATCTTGTTCCATATTGCTTTTCCATTGACTTAACACAAAAGCTGTGATCGAGGACAGTCAAAAGCCCATAACTTTTTTAAAAATTAAGATAACTGAAAGAAATTTTCAGTTATTATAGATTGAAGCATTCTGAAACAAATATGAAACAATCTTACTTAGAAGACATGAAAGTAAAGCATATAATTAGTTATTTACCTAATTGTAGCTAATTACAAAATTCAATTACTAGATCTAAACATCTATCAATTTCTTAAGAATAGATTAACATTTTTAAATAGCCTAAGTGTCCAAATAACATTCACACAATAATTCACAATATAACATAATTTTTAAATCTCATTTTCATGAATTTACAGGCCAAATGGAAGGAATTGAATGTTTAATACCTGTAAATTAATGGGCATTTAAATCATCTTGTGAGTGGGAATTTCTGGAAAGCGATCTTTTGGAACGTTCATTTGCGATGAATTTAACCCCGTATTGGCATGAAAAATTCTGCCGTTAATTCGGGGAATAAAATCACCGTGTCGCATGAAAAAATGTGAATTAAAGGCTTCTTAAGAAGCACTTTTATACATTTAAAGAAAGCACTTTCGTTTACCTGTCCCGTGTGTGAAATCCGTCCCCGTTATCGGCGTTGACGCTTCAGGAGCTGCTTTTAAAATAACTCTAGCGCTGACATTGACGATTTAATAAAAATAAAAAACACACAAAACGCCGGTAGGAACGATTCATCAGCCAGCGCTTGTACTCCAACAAAATATTAACTAGGACAAGGAAGGAGAAACCCGCGTTTTAACCCCGCCCCCCCTTAAAGGCGCCAAAATCGCGCACACGGCCAGTGGCAGAATTACAGCGCGGCTGAAGGTAAGTTTTGTAACATACCTAATAGAAGATGTTCATTTGACCTGTCTGGTTCTCAGATCAATACAATCAGTCCAATTTCCCAGCTTATTTCCTGTAATTTATTCTTTCTCACATCTCCATCAACTCCCTGAAATTCTTCTGGTATCTGTGTGCAGTAGGAGGATAATTCACTAGACAACTGGCTTGCCAGGATATCTTTGCAATGTGAGGGGAAAGGGGAGGACCCGGGGGAAACCATTGTGACCACAGGGAAAATGTGCTAATTTTAGTTTCGCTTAGAGATACAGCGCGGAAACAGGCCATCGGCCCACCGAGTCCACACCGACCAGCGATCCCCGCACATTAACACACTAGGGACAATTTTACACTTATACAAAGCCAATTAACCTACAATCCTGTACATCTTTGGAGTGTGGGAGGAAACCCACGTGGTCACGGGGAGAACGTACAAACTCCATACAGACAGCACCCGCAGTCAGGATCAAACCCGGGTCCCTGGCCCTGCAAGGCAGCAACTCTGCCATTGTGCCACCATGCCGCCCACTGCACTGTGCAGTGGCAGCACCAGGAGTGAACAATGCCACCCATACATGTGCCTCACAGCCTGAGCAAGTTAGAATGTCACTGTTCTGGTTCATTTCCAATGCATATGACAATAAACACTCTCAAGTCTTGAATCCTGCAAACATCTCCAGCTCCTTCATGTAGTGTCACATTTCCATCTGCATCCTAATCTAAACCCATTTATTTCTTCTTTTCAACATCTCAATTTATCCACGTCTGTTGGATTCTTCAGTGTTGATGATAAGATCATCATCCTGAAACATTAACCTCATACCCCTCTCTTCACAGATGCTGTCTCACCTGAACTTTCCCAATCATTTTTTTTTTTTTTAATTTCAGGTTTCCAATATCTGCGGGATTTTTACTTTTCCCTCCCAACCTGGACTCAGTCATCCCATCCATGCACCCATGTTACGGAACCATTTTCTTCCAGAGGGTGGTGAGCATCTGGACTACATTGCCTGAGAGAATGATGAAAGCAGAATCATTTAAGAAGTGTCTAGATGAATATTTGACACAGAAGGCTGTAACAAAAGTGCCGGAAAATGGGATGAATACAGTTGAGTGCCCACTGGTCAGTTTAAAAGTGGTTACATGCTGTCTGACTCCATTACTTAGATCCTGACAACGGGTGCTTGTCTTTACGCAGTTTGTACGTTCTCCCCGTGACCTGCATGGGTTTTCTCCGAGATCTTCGGTTTCCTCCCACACTCCAAAGATGTTCAGGTTTGTAGGTTAATTGGCTTGGTGTAAATGTAAACAAAAATTGTCCCTAGTGTAGGTGTAGGATAGTGTTAATGTGCGGGCATCGCTGTTCAATGCGGACTCGGTGGGCTGAAGGGCCTGTTTCCTCGCTGTATCTAAACTAAACTAAACTAATCTAAGAACATGGACAGATGACGTTTCGGATATGGACTCTTCTTCAGACTGATTGTGGGGAGGGAGGAAAGTGCCTCAGAATTAAAGGGCCCACTTTTAGAAAGGAGACGAGGAGGATCGTCTTTAGTGAGAGGATAGTTAATCTGTGGAACTCATTGCCACAGAAAGCTGTGGAGGCCAAGTCAGTGGATATTTTTAAGGCAGAGATAGATAGATTTTTGATTAGTACTGGTGTCAAGGCTTATGGGGAGAAGGCAGGAAAATGGGATTAGAGACAGAGATCAGCCATGATTGATGGCGGAGTAGGCTCGACGGGCCGAATGGCCTAATTCTACTCCTATAAAAAACTTGTGAACTAGTGAATTTGTGAACACTTGGACAGGTCTTGCGGAGGAAGAGTTGAGGAGAGCAAAGGCCTATCGCTTCACTACTCCAGACTAACCCTGGCTCCTTCTCATGACAGATACCTCACTCTGTCTGAATCCAAGGACATGCATGTCTTCAGATGCAGTCTGAAGAAGGGTCTCGACCCGAAACATCACCCATTCTTTCTATGCAGAGATGCTGCCTGTCCCACTGAGTTACTCCAGCATGTATTCGACGTATTCCTTGTTGGGCTTCCATATGTTTAGATGTAATTTATTAAAATATGTAGCTTTCCAAAGAAGGCCATGAATGAGAGAAGATAATTCCTGTCTAAGCTGTGTTGTGAATGTGCACATTCTTTTCATTATTTTGCATCTGGCTTTGAAAACATTACATTTTAATCATTAATGTTCAGTTTGTTTTCCTACTAAACTGCAATAGAGAGGGGAATTTATGAAATGTATCATAAATTTTTCATTTAGTTTTAGAGATACAGCGCGGAAACAGGCCCTTCGGCCCACCGAGTCCACGCTGCCCAGCGATCCCCGCACACTAACACTATCCTACACACACTAGGGACAATTTAAACTTATACCAAGCCAATTAACCTACAAACCTGTATGTCTTTGGAGTGTGGGAGGAATCTGAAGATCTCGTAGAAAACCTACGCGGTCACGGGGAGAACGTGCAAACTCCGTACTGAGAGCACCCATAGTCGGGTATATGAAATAAATGTATCATTTTTAACATACATTTACATATCTCCACAACCTGGCAAATTTAGCCTGCCATCTCACCTGCAAATATGTCAAGCAGTTGGAAAATATTTTTGTCTTAAAATCTGGTATTATTTTCATTAAATTGCTGAGATTTCTTCTCAACACTCTGCATTTCCTCATTCTCAATTGCGTTTTGAAAGGCTTCAGAGCCATGTTAGGTGTAAACAGGATAGCCTCATCATGCTCTGTTGGGTAATATGGGCCAATGCTCTTTGGATTCTAGCTGTCTCATAGAACAGACAACAAAGAGTTCCTACTTCCTTAAGTTTGTTTTATTTTGTTAGAGGAAGGAATTTATTCATATCCTGCTAGCCAGATACCAAAGAAAAAAAAACTAATGCTTTCTGAAGTTTCCTACCAATGTTATTATTTCCTTTAAAGTTGTCAAAAACATCAATTTTTGATTATAGGCAGGCCAATATTTTAAACAGAAATAACAAGTCTGGTGCCCACACTGAGCTCCCATTCATTTATAATGCAGCCCGCCTGTGTAATTGAAGCAGAACACTGTTACACCGTGTACCATTAGTACTGGGACATTTAAGGGCAGACTTCAGTTTACAGAAGCATCTAAATAATTGTCAGGGTTATTTTCTCCATAATGAGTGATAACAGAGAAAACCACAATCTGGTTTGTTTTATGTTTTCCTACACGCCAACATCTGAAAAAGATTTAATTTTTTTTCAAAAGAACAGCAGCACACGGTCATCTATTCGTTTGCCAATGAGCGAACAGAGTAGCGGCAACTTCCACTTATTTGGGACATTGATTAACACCCTTTGTAGACACAAAATACTGGAGTAACTCAGCAGGACAGGCAGCATCTCTGGATAGAAGGGGTGGGTGACATTTTGGGTCGAGACCCTTCTTCAGACTGAGAGTCAGGGGAGAGGAAGACAGAGATAAGGAAGGGTGAGGTGTGAAAACGAGGCATCAAAAGGATGGGGCTCAAGGACACTGTAGAATAGATCATTGTTAGCTGGGAGAAGGTGACAACAAAGCAAACAGAGATAAAATGTAATCAGGGGGACAGTCAGACTGGTCGGAAAACTGGGAAGGGGGTGGGAGGAAGAGAGAGGGAGAAAGCAAAGGTTACCTAAAGTTTGAAACGTCAATACAGGTTTGATCCTGACTATGATTGCTTGTCTGCAGGGAGTTTGTACGTTCTCCCCGTGACCTGCGTTGGTTTTCTTCAGGATCTCCAGTTTCCTCCCACACTCCAAAGACGTACAGGTTTGTAGGTTAGACACAAAATGTTGGAGTAACTCAACAGGGCAGGCAGGGAGTTGTGAGTCTGTGGAATTCTCTGCCTCAGAGGGCGGTGGAGGCAGGTTCTCTGGATGCTTTCAAGAGAGAGCTAGATAAGGCTCTTAAAGATAGCAGAGTCAGGGGATATGGGGAGAAGGCTGGAACGGGGTACTGATTGGGGATGATCAGCCATGATCACGTTGAATGGCGGTGCTGGCTCGAAGGGCCGAATGGCCTACTCCTGCACCTATTGTCTATTGTCTGTCTATTGAATAGAAGGAATGGTAATATAGTTATTGTATTAGTTATACAATGTATATTATTGTTATAATTATTTTATTATAGTTGATAACAATTTTATTTTTCACAGATTTAAAAATAAGAGGTGTAAATTATTGATCATTATTATCACAATCTATTTGCTGTGATGCAACCCGTGAAGAGACATCCCTGACATCTTCTTACAGTGGTTTGAAAACAAAGTGAAACAAAACACATTTGTAGAAAATCCCTCATTCACAGATTTACTCCCCATCACCATGCATTCTTTGCAGGATAGCAGATCTTAAGATGCAGGTGGCAAAAAGATAACTCATCAATGGAGAAACTGGCAGCTAATTTCAAACATTAACTTCTTGGAGAACTGTGAGGTACCAATTCAGATTTTCAGTTCCATTGTATTACTGGAAAGAAAATTTCCATCATGAATATTTCCATTGCCGTGCATTGCCCTTACAGCGCCAGAGACCCGGGTTTGATCCTGACTATGGGTGCTGTCTGTATGGAGTTTGTACATTCCCCCCGTGAACTGCGTGGGATTTATCTGAGATCTTTGGTTTCCACCCACACTCCAAAGATGCACACATTTGTAGATTAATTGGCTTGGTATAAATGTAAAATTGTCCCTAGTGTGTGTAGGGTGGTGTTATTGTGTGGGGATTGCTGGTTGGTGCGGACTCTGGGCTGAAGGGCTGTATCTCTTAAACTAAACTAAACATTGCTTGTGTTGTTCCGTTCCCATAAACATCTGTTTCTAGTGATTAGACTATCCTGTTCACAAATTCATGTTTTACATGGCCAATTGGGCCAAAGGTCAAAGAATGTAAGCACGGACTGTCACCGTCTGGGTGAAAGAGGCAATACTGTCTATTGTGCCAAGTATTACTGCTTCTTCCTACCTTTCTAATTCTTTCCATCAGAACTCTGAAAAGATAATCTTTTCAAGAATATATCCAGTTTTCATTCTGAAAACATGAATTAAGCTCTTTCCTTCACTCTTTCAAATGTGTGTTAGAATTTATCACACGCTGCGTTTCAAGAATGTTTCAGTCAGTGGGGGCTCTGCGAGACGGCTGTCCTGCCAGCAGCGCGTTAGTCAATTCTACTTTTTTTTTTTTTTTAGTATGTCCAAATGTTTGTTTTAATGTCCTTCGGTGTCTTGTGTATGTGGTGGGGGGGCTGAGGGGGGGGGGGGTAAGGGGGGGACTACTTTCGGTCACCTCCTACACGGAGAGGCGACTTTTTCCATGTTGCCTAACACCAAGGATTGGTGCGGCCTTTCCCGGAGACGGGCCCGGAGCTTCACCAGCGGACGCAGCGTGAACTTCTCAACCGGAGCGGGTGAGACCTCGCCGGGGGTCACCTGAAGGGAGTGCTCCGATCACTGACCCGCGACAGCCTGAAGCCGCGGTCTGCGGAGATTCCAGCTGGCGCGGCATCCGGAGCCTGGGATCCCTGGTTGGGGACCCCGGAGGAGAAGAGCTCCAACTGACGGCCCACGGCCTACATCACCTTGAAGCCGCGGTCTGCGGTGCTTCTAACCGCGGGCGCGGCAGGGACTTACCATCCGAGCGGGATCCCTCGCCGGGGATCCCTGGAGAAGAGCTCCGACCGCCGGCCCGCGGCCTACAACAGCTTGAAGCCGCGGTCTGCGGTGCTTACTTACTTACTTAATTACTTACTTACCATCCGGAGCGGAATCCCTGGAGAAGAGCTCTGACCGCCGGCTTACGTCATCTTTAAGCCGCGGTCTCCGGTAGGGAAGCACCGATTCGGGACTAACCTTGCCTGTACATCTGGCCACCCACAGCGGCGACTGCGGAGGTTTCTGGGGAAAATGGAGGAGGACTGGCTGAACGTTGTGCCTTCCACCACAGTGATGAATGCTGTGGTGGATGTTTGTGTTCAATGTTTTATTGTGTATTGTGTGTGTTTTTTATTGTACCGTTGCTGGCAAGTTCATTTCACTGCATTTCATTGTGTATGTGACGAATAAATCTGACTATTGACTATTTACTATGGATCTCACAGTTTTTTTTTTGCTAGAAGGCAATGGCTTCATACAAGATTTTAACTATTATATTGGTCATAAAATAAGTGTGAACAATGAAAGGGTAATATGTACAAACTATTTGTTTCAGTATATAAACAGGTTTGTTTCTAATCGAGTTCCTGGTCCTCAGTTGCAATATTAATATTCAATTCATAATCCACGGGTTATGTATGAACTCTTTCAACTGCACACGCCTGGAATACTTTAGTTTCAGTTCCTGCTAATTCGGAGGCAGGTCACTCCGGTCAGCCTGACCCTGCGATTGGAATTTTATAAGTTAGTGGTCAAGGTTGCATTTGATCAATCATCTCTCGGCCTGCTTGAGAAGCACCTATTGTGACAGTTTAGTTTAGTGTAGTTTAGAGATACAGCGCGGAAACAGGCCCTTCGACCCACCGAGTCTGCACTGACCAGCAATCTCTGCACATTAACACTATCCTTCACACACCCGGGACAAATTTATATCTATACCAAGCCAATTAACCTACAAACCTGTACGTCTTTGGAGTGTGGGAGGAAACCGAAGATTTCGGAGAAAACCCACGCAGGTCACGGGGTGAGCATACAAACTCCGTACAGACAGCACCCGTAGTCAGAATTGGTGCTACAAGCGCTGTAAGGCAGCAACTCTACTGCTGTGCCACCGTGCTGCCCTGGTCAGTGTGGAGGGCAATACAAATTGCAACCGCCCTTTCTCTCTCAAGTCAAGGAGGATTAGCAGAAGATAGCAGCAAAGAAAGAATAAATGTATTACAAAATTCTCCGAGTTACTTAAATATTCCACAAAATGCAACTAGTTTTCAATTTCCAAATCCCCAACCATACCTGACTATACCACAAGAAAAAGGCCATCACTAATGAGTGGCCACACAAGATGCAGGCTCTCTGTTACCATGTAACACCACATCCACGCTCACACACTTGTCTTTTGTTCCTCTAGTTACACTATTGTGTCAAACAACTGATTAATTCAGAAACTGATTGTTATGTCTGTACCCTTCATAAGCTATTTTACTCAAGGTTAATCTAATACTAGTATTTGAAAATCTATATCAAAGGATTGTAAATTACTGCTAAAAATGTTTCCAGATGTTTTGCAACAGCTCAGAGCTATCAGAAGAAAGGGAATTTCTTTACAGTTGAAAAGGTAAGCTTATGGATAGCGACAGTTATACTGCTAAACCCTGGCGGATTTAATTAACTAAGTTAAAACAGTGCCTGCTTAAATAGAGAGGTCAAATGTTAGAATAATACAATGATGGTAGTAGCTGCATTTGAAATTAAATCTATCTGGCAAAGCATTTACAACTTGTTATCAGTTTCGGTGGCACAAATTCATTTGGCACCGTGAAAGGAATCACCGTCCTTCTGATGATCTCATGTGTTCAGTCATGGTCAAAAATATGTTCAGACAGACAAAGTCAGGTAAAACCATCAAAACTGAACCATTCATGTCATTGTGAACGTTATGATATTGTTTACTGTGTTCTATGTTTACATATTCTGTTGTGCTGCTACAAGTAAGAATTTCATGGAAGATAGACACAAAATGCTGGAGTAACTCAGTGGGACAGTAAGAATGTCATTGTTCTATCTGGAACATATGACAATAAAACACTCTTGACTCTTGACTCTCTCTTGAACTATGGTAAGAAAATACACTCACCATGGAATAGATCGGGTAGATGCACAGTTTCTTGCCCAGAGTAGGTGAATCAAGGATCAGAGGACATAGGTTTAAAGTGAAGGGGAAAAGATTGAATAGGAATCTGAGGAGTAACGTTTTCACACAAAGGGTGGTGGGTGAATGGAACAAGCTGCCAGAGGAGGTAGTTGAGGCTGGGACTATCCCAATTTTTAAGAAACAGTTAGACAGGCACATGGATAGGACAGGTTTGGAGGGATGTGGAACAAACGCAGGCAAGTGGGACTAGTGTAGATGGGACATGTTGGCCGATGTGGCCAAGTTGGGCCGAAGGGCCTGTTTCCACACTCTATGACTCTATGACTGTATTCAATACATATACACAAATAAAATTCTATTTAAGAAAGAAAAACAACCAGCAACCTCTTAGTTCAAAATAGTGGATTGTTTAGTACACATTTCCACAATGGTGATAGTAGAAGCCAATGACCGGAGAAAATGTTAATATTATGAATTTTGAGGAATTGGTTGCAGATGATAATAATTCCATCAACTAAAAGGCAATGCCCAGAGATGGCAATTATTGCAACAGTAAATTTCAATAACTGGAGTATGCAAACCATTAAGTATTCCTAATTAAAACATGACACATTTTATGACTTTTGCATGTGATACAAAGCCACAGCTGCTAGGGGCTTTGCTTCACGCTGTATTACCATCTGCAGGCTCAGATAGTTCTACAAACGTAATGTTTATATTATCAAAAGTAGCCTTCAAGTTGGTTATATCCCTGGAGCATCAACTTGTTGACAAACCTCCTCTAGGTGCATTATAATTTTGTCATGCTCTGTGAAACGGGTGATATGTTCCTTCTAAGCATTCTGTGAAATGTCACTGCACTTATTGGTATCGGTGTCTATTCATAATTAGATCATTAATTATTCTGCTTGCAGGCAGGTGAAGAATCTTCCTAGTACATCTGAGAATTACATTATCAGAGTGATTGATGTACTCATCAAGGGGAAAGATGTTGGTATTGATCATTCGTGATTGTATTTGGGATCAGGGTAGCTTTATGCTGTAATCTCTGCCAATAAGGGTACAATTGCAAAATAAATGAGGTATCCTAAATAGAGTTCTTGTCAGATCCGTGATGATGTTTAATAGCAGAGAATAGGTATTGTACTTGGCAAATAGGGTTGCTGCCTTAAGCGCATTACTGATCAAACTGGTCGTGATGTTGAATTAGAGCCTTATTTACAACAATTATCGTATTGCCAATTCCCACCCTTTGCTACTGGACGTATACATGGATAGGGAAGGGTTAGAAGGCCTTAAGCCGGTAGGTGGGACTAGCGTAGATGGGGCATCTTGGTCAGCATGGGCAAGTTGTTTCCATGCTGCAAGCTGTATGAGTCTAAGTGAGAAGATTGCTCCCTTCAACTTCTATACTTGAAGAGCAGTACTATAATTTTGTAGAGCCTGCTCCCAAACTTGGCCAACTATGCCTTTCAATACAGTTTGGTTTAGTTTACTTTAGAGATACAGTGTGGAAACAGGCCCTCAGCCCACAGAGTCTGCGCCGACCTGCGATCCCTGTACACCCGTCCTTTCCTACACCCGAGTGACAATTTGCAGAAGCCCATTAACTTATAAACCTGCACATCTTTGAAATATGGGAGGAAACTTCCCTGAAGCACCTGGAGAAAATTCACGTGGTTGCAAGGAGAACGTATAAACTCCGCACAGACAGCATCGGTAGTCAGGATTGAACCCAGGTCTCTGGGTCTGTCAGGCAGCAACTCTAAGTTGGGCTGAAGAGCCTGTTTCCACACTGTATCACTCTATGATACAGTAGGCCACTAGGGGGCGCCACATAATGGCAGCCTCTGCCTACAGTCTGTCTGTTTTTCCATCTTTTCAGTTATTTTTAGTATGTTTTAAAAGTATGTGTTGGAGTTTCCTAGTCTTTTTATGTGGGGGAGGTGGGTAGGGTAAGGGGAAACCCTTTTTCCAGTCACTTCCTGGCGAGGATGTGACTATTTTCCAAGTCGCATCTTCGTCTCCCCCCGGAACAAAGCTTCAGCAGTGGCGCAGCACTGGATTCACCGCGGAGCGGGCGATGCCTTACCTGGATCGCCGTTTGAAGCTCCGGAGTGTTGGGCCTGCTGCTTCAACATCGTGGAGCTGTGGTTTGTAGAGCTTCCAGTGCAGGCGGCGCTGACTTCAACATCGCGGAGCCCTGGCATCCATTGCCGGGGTCGCCAGCGTGAATCTCCACCCAGCTCGGCCTGTGGACTTCGGGAACCGCGGCCTACGGTAGGAAGCGGCCAATTCGGAGGTCCAGGCCGCTGAGAATGTTCTTCCGTTCTGACGTCGGAGTTCCATCATCCCAGCGAGTGGGCCTGAACATCGGGCCGCCCGTAGCGGCGACTGCGGAGGACTCTGGAGGCCCCGACCATGGGTGAACATCAAAGAACATCAAAGAGGAGGATGACTGAACTTTGGGCCTTCCCTCACAGTGGGAAACTTTGATTCCGCTGTGTGGGGATGTTTATGTTAGAGACTATCATGTTCTGTGTTGTTTTTTATTCGTATGGCTGTATGGTGACCACACATTTCACTGCACCAATTGTCTCTTGAATCTCTTGACTCTATGACTCTAAGTCAGCTACAGTAATACAGTGGCTCTAAGAGCAAGTCAGTGCCTGTATATCTTTTGACAGATGACTTCCCTCCTTACATCCGAAAGCCCTTACACCATCTGCAAACCACTGGTCACAAACGACTGCCTGCTCACACACACACACACACACACATCTCCAGCAATGCTCAGGAAGCTCATGCATACCAAGATAAAATAAACCAATTAATTGCCACTGCAATCATTACTAATCATTTTCCACACTACAGGGGGGCAGGGGCAGGGGCAGGGGCAGGGGCAGGGGCACAGCTAGCAGACCCTCACAGCTCCAGTGAATCTGGTTCAATCCTGACATCTGGTGCTCCCATTTCTCCCCAAGACTGTGGGTTGATGGGTTAATAGGCCACTATAAATTGCCTCTGGTGTGGGTGAATGTTGGCAAAGATGGGAATATGGGGAGAATTGTAACCTAAACAGAATTAGGGAGTTTCAGTTCAGTTCATTTTAATTTATTGCCACATATACCGAGATACAGTGAAAAGCTTTTGTTATGTGCTATCCAGGCAGTAGAAAGACAAGCTAGACAAAAATGCAGGAGAAACTCAGCGGGTGAGGCAGCATCTATGGAGCAAAGGAAACAAAACGTTGTCTATTTCCTTCGCTCCATAGATGCTGCCTCACCCGCTGAGTTTCTCCAGTATTTTTGTCTACGTTCGATTTTCCAGCATCTGCAGTTGATCGATTCCTTTAAGTCTAGACTTAAAACCTATTTCTACTCACAAGCGTTTCTTGAGGTCCTCTGAGGGAGTGCTGTATGTATGTATTTATGTATTTATTGTTAGATCTACATACCACTGTATGTAGCATGTTAGTACCTGCACTGATGTAAAGCACTTTGGTCAACGAGAGTTTGTTTTTAAAAGTGCTATAGAAATAAAATTGACTTGACTTGACTTGACTTGACTTGCAGTTCCTTCTTAAGCAGAAAGACAATACATGATTACGATTGAGCCATTTATGGTGTATAGATACATGATAAGGGAATAATGTTTAGTGGAAGGTAAAGCCAGCAAAGTCCGATCAAGGATAAATGTTGCCGTAGGAATAGAGATTGAAGAGTTTGGAGTGATTGTAATATGTGATTGTAGATCTGCTTCAGTGGTTAGCATGCAAATAGTCGCCTGGGTTGGACTCCATCTTGAGTGTGGGACTTGAATTGAATTGAATACTTTGTTGTCACATGTGGCAAGTCACGGTGAAATTCTTTGCTTGCATACCCAAGGTGTCTGCAAATGGTCAGCCATGAAGGGCGCTTACAAAGCTACAAGTTCCCTCCCCACGCCAGGTCCCCTGTTATTCTTCCCCCCTCCCCCTCCCTCACAGTGGTCCCCCCACGCCAGGCCCTCCTTTGTTCCTTCCCCCGGCAGCGGCATCCTCACTCAATGTGTCCGTCCTCGTCCGTTGGTCGGTCGGCGCCATCATCGACCGCAGCACCGACCTCTCCACTATCACCGACCCAGGCCCCAGCCACGGGCTCCGCCAACCCAGGGGCCGTTGGCCGCGGGCTTCGTCGACCCGCAAGGCACCGGCCTCGGTTTCTCAGCGGCACCTCCAGAAGGCATCCTGAGTGTGAGTCAGGAATGATTCCAGAGGACTATTAGAGGATGGGATTGCTTTATGAGTCTGCAGAGACTGGATCAGCTGAGTGACCTCTTTGATATGTAAAGGAAATATTGGATAATTCACAAAATGCATTGTAGTTACTCTCCTGGGCTCCACTTATAGAACCTCCCAAACCTGCTACTCATATCATCAGGACAAGAGCAACTGGTGCATGCGGACACCACTGACTGTACGTTTCCCCTAACTCATCCTCACTTGGAAATATATCACTGTGCTGTCACCAGCACTTGGTCTTAATCCTAGAACCTGATATCCAAAAGTAATGTGGGAATGCCTTCACCAGAGAAATGTTTGCAGAAGGTAGTTCACCACTTTCCATATGGATATGGATGATACATATCGGCTTTGACAATCTGACAATTACAACATCTCAGAGAAATGTATACGTAAAGAACACACTTTGCAGGAGTCTCCACCCTTCCTTCTTCCTGTATGTTCTGGGTTGTCAGTTATCAGTGGCTCAGGGGCCCCTAATTGAAATCTGGACAGTTCCTGTGCATGAGAAGTGGGGGGATTTCCAACCTGCTTTGATCTGAGACTATTGGTATTGATTTGTAATGGTTACCTGGATATGAATAACCCAGACTGAAACATTTCCTTAATAGGATTTGTCTTGTTAATCTGATCTATCAGGAATTGAGTGTATGATGGAATAAATTACTTCAGTAGCCCTTGGGTTCAAATGCAGGTTAAATGTCTCAGTATGGTATATCTATCTGAATGTCTAACATTGCTGAGAACCATTTGACGGGTGCTGGTGAGTGGGTAATCAAGATCCTCTTTCTTCAAAGATAATTTTAACTAAGTCATCATCTTGAAACATTGACTCTCTATAGTTTACTTCAATTATTTAGTGTTTTGGGGGATTTTTCCTTTTGTTCACCAGCACTAGTTTAGTTGAGCTCAGGGATACAGCATTGAAACAGACCCATTGGCCACCAAATCCATGCCGACTATCGATCACCCATTCACAACTGTTCCATGTTATCCCACATTCAAATCCACTTCCTACACACTAGGAGTAATTCACAGAGGCCAAGTAACCTATAGACAATAGACAATAGGTGCAGGAGTAGGCCATTCGGCCTTTCGAGCCAGCACCGCCATTCAATGTGATCATGGCTGATCATCCCCAATCAGTACCCCGTTCCTGCCTTCTCCCTATATTCCCTGACTCCGATATTTTTAAGAGCCCTATCTAGCTCTCTCTTGAAAGCATCCAGAGAACCTGCCTCCACCACCCTCTGAGGCAGAGAATTCCACAGACTCACCACTCTCTGTGAGAAAAAGTGTTTCCTCGTCACCGTTCTAAATGGCTTACTCCTTATTCTTAAACTGTGGCCCCTGGTTCTGGACTCCCCCAACATCGGGAACATGTTTCCTACCTCTAGCGTGTCCAAACCCTTAACAATCTTATATGTTTCAATGATGTTACCTCTCATCCTTCTAAACTCCAGAGTGTACAAGCCCAGCTTGTACACTCTCTCAGCATATGACAGTCCTGCCAACCCGGGAATTAACTTTGTAAACCTATACGTCTTTGGGATGTGTGGAGGAAACCAGTGCACATGGAGGAAGCCCACCTGGTCACAGGGAGAAGATACAAACTCCACACAGACAGCATTCAAGGATATAACCCAGGTCTCCGGCTTTGTAAAGTAACATCTCTGCCAGCTATGCCACTGTGACTAAATACAGGTGAGCATATTTAGTTGAGGTTAGTTTAGAGATACAGTACGGAAACAGGCCCTTCGGCCCATCGAGCCCTCACCGACCAGCGATCCCCGCACATTAACACTATCCTTGGGACAATTTTTTAAAACATTTATACCAAGCCACTTAACCTACAAATCTGTACGTCTTCGGAGTGTGGGAGGTAACTGAAGTTCTCGGAGAAAATCCACGTAGGTCACTGGGAGAATGAACAAACTCCGTACAAGGAATCACTCATAGTCCCGATCGAACCGTGTCTCTGGCGCTGTGCCACCTGTAATATTGTATGCACATGCACATTCCTCTGCATATTCAACACCATTGAAGACAATGGAACTGTATTTGCCGTGTCAAATACAGTTGGCAGCCAATAGCTCTGCACATATTTTTCACTGGTAACAAGAAAATAATTAATTTTCCCCCTTGGTGGTACAATTTCTAAAACACAGCAAGATTTAATGTCAGGGATCAGACAGTTCTGTGTGGAAGGAAGTGAAATCACAATTTTAACTGAAAATAAATTATTTCCACCCTTTATGAGCTCTGACAGCTCCTGCTTGGGAGGTTTTATTTATAAAGGAGCACATATTACAATTGGTGCTGTCAATTCACATACTTAATTTAGCTAATTTAGCTAATTTTGAGGTATTTAAAAGCAGTCATTAATATATGTTAAGATCCATTGCATATCACAGTATAACAACACATTTAATCGGTCTATACTTGTTTTCACCTGGACCACAGCTAACAATGGCCTGTTTCCTTCATCATCGTTACTTTTTTGCATATCTTTCATTCATTTGTTCTACATCTCTCTACATCACGGTCTATATCTCTCGTTTCTCTTTCCACTGACTCTCAGTCTGAAGAAGGGTCTCGACCCGAAACATCACCTATTCCTTTTCTCCAGAGATGCTGTCTGACCCGCTGAGTTACTCCAGCTTTTTGTGTCTCTCAATTGAATATGAGATCACATTCGCACATGGAAACCTATGATAGTAAGTTAATTTGTGGTCTTCCATTGCAAACTCAAGGTTTCCAAACATGACCAGTGACATCAAACATGATGGAGTGCACATCTTGAAATTATTTGAACAAAATTAATTTGCACATTTGTGGCCTGTGAACTGGAAGAAATTTCGACTCAACTCAGTTTTAAATGAGTTATATTTGTGTGGTTATGTACCCTTGTTCATGATTCCCACGAGTGAAAACGTTTCAGCATGTACCCCTTCAAACCGCAAAGGATCGTACATATTTGAGAAGTTAACCTCATTCGCCTAATACAGGTCCAAAGCATCTTGCCCCTTCTCGATGACAAATCCATCTCATTGAACTAACTCCAATGCCACTATAACCCTTTTTTTTAGGAAAGGTGAACTGCATCTGCATGAAAGATTCTAGGAGTGGCCTCACCTATGGCGTGTATAAATATAACAGAAGATAGACAGGAAAAGCTGGAGTAACTCAGCGGGACAGGCAGCATCTCTGGAGAGAAGGAATGGGTGATGTTTCGGGTAAAGACCCTTCTTCAGGCTGAGAGTCAGGGGAGAGGGAAAAGAGAGATAAAGATGGCGATGTGGAGATATAGAATAAATGAATTAAAGATGTGCAAAAAAGTAACGATGATAAAGGAAACAGACCATGGTTAGGTGTTTACTAGGTGAGAACGAGAAGCTGGTGTGACTTGGGTGGGGGAGGGATGGAGAGAGAGGGAATGCAGGGGTTACTTGCAGTTAGAGAAATTAATATTCATACCACTGGGCTGTCAGCTGCCCGAGCGAAATATGAGATGCTGTTCCTCCAATTTGTGTTTAGCCTCACTCTGACAATGGAGGAGACCTAGGACAGAAAGGTCAGTGTGGGATGGGAAGGACAATTAAAGTTTGGCAACTGGGAGATCAGGTAGGTCCAGGCAGACTAAGCGGAAGTGTTCAGTGAAACGATCATGCAGTCTATTGCCTTTTCTTAAACTGCAACACCATTACAACTAAAGTCTTAACCACTTGTTTGATCTATCTGCTAACCTTGTATGATTCATTCCATGGAACTCTTTGATCCCTCTGAAATAAGTCTCTTGTTTGCATTGCCGTAGGGGTTGATGCTGGTGCCAGTGTTGTTAACATCTACAGTATTGATTTGGAATACAACGTAGTGAACATTGTTTAGTAAATTTGTAGAAGATGCCAAAATTAGCGATATAGAGGACAGTGAGGAGGGATATCTAGTTTACATCAGGACCTTCATCAGTTGGGAAAGTGGGCCACGGAATGGCAAATTGAAATATAACTGGCAAGTGTGAACTGTTGCACTTTGGATTAGCAAACCAGGGCAGGACTTGGACATAAATGGTAGAGCCCTGGAGAGTGTTTCAGAACAGAGAGATCTGGGAGTACAATTTAATCTAGTTTAGTTTTTTAGTTGAGAGGTACAGCGCAGAAACAGGCCCTTCGGCCCACCGAGTCTGCACCGACCGGCGATCCCCGCACATTAACACTATCCTAAGCACACTGGGAACACTTTTACATTTATACAATTATACCAAGCCAATTAACCTACAAACCTCTATATCTCTGGAGTGTGGGAGGAAACCGAAGATCTCAGATAAATCCCACATGGGTCTTGGGGAGAACGTGCAAACTCCATTCAGACAAACACCCGTAGTCAGGAACAGAATCCGGGTCTCTGGCGCTGTAAGGCAGTAGCTCTGCCGCTGTGCCACTGTGTCACCCTACTTAGTTTCGTTTTTTTAGATTAGTTTAGTTTAGTTTAGTTTAGTTTAGAGATACAGCATGGAAGCAGGCCCTTCAGCCCACTGAGTCAGCACTGACCAATAAAACGAATGACAAATAAAATTGACTTTGACTTTGACCAGCGATCACCCATACACTAGCTCTATCCTAAACTCTAGGACAATTTACCAAAGCCAATTAAACTACAAACCTGCACGTCTTTGAAGCGTGGGAGGAAACCAAAGGTCCCGGAGAAAACCCATGTGGTGAGAGGGAGAGCGTTTTAACTCCATACAGACAGCACCCGTAGTCAGGATTGAACCTGGGTCTCTGATGCTGTAAGGCAGCAACTCTACCGTTGTGCACAGGTGGATGGTTAACTGAAAGTGGAAAGCTAGCTGGACAATGTGCTGAAGAAGGCACTTGCCTGCTTGCCTTCATCGGGAAGGGAGTTGAGTACAAAAGTTGCAATGAAGCTGGACAAGTCATTGATGAGACTGCATTCATAGTATGTATGACCTTCTGATCATCCAGCCATAGTAAGGATGTCATTAAGTTTGAAAGGGTCAGAAGACATTTACCAGGATGTTAACTGAATTTGCAAGCTTGAGTTACAGCGAGAGGTTAGATAGATTGGGTCATTGTTTCCTAGAACATAGAAGGCTGAGATGTACACAATCATGAAGCCATGGATGAAATGAGTGTTCACATTCATTTTTCCAAGGTAGGGGTTCTAAAACTAGAGGGTATAGGCTAAAGTTGAGAGGGGAGATATTTAAGAGGGTTCTCAGGATAAACCTTTTCACTCAGTTTGTATCTGGAATGAGCTGCCAGAGAAAACTATAGATGCGAATACAATTACGACTTTTAAAATACATTTGCAGAATAGGAAGGGTTTAGAGGATCATGGGGCCACAAGCCCAGAATGTCAACTTGGTCGGCATGGACAAGGTGGGCTGAAGGGCCTGTTCCCATGCTGTATAGCTCTGTAACTCTATGACCTTAGGTCTCGGTGACTCTAATAATTCATCCTTAGATTCCTCTTATCTTCACACTTCCCTCTGAAAATCCCTTTGCCTGATTTTAGCCCAATTCCCCCAGTCTATCCAAATACTGTTGCAGAATCAAAATGTTCTCACCAGAACTTGCTCTACCACCTATTTATATATCACTGACAAACTTAGAAATCTTAAATGTTATTCCTTCTTTCAGGGCATGTGTAAAATAACAAAAACTGTGGGCCAAAAATGTGTGTTGTACTCCACTAATTACATCTTTTCAGCCTGTGAAGGTCCATTTCATTCAATTTCCATGCTTTCCATGTTACACCTAGTTTTTAATCCATGCTAACACACTTCTTCCTATAACTCTTCATTTTTGTGGCAATGTTAAATGCGCTTTGAAAATCAAAATGTACCACATGTACAGACTCTCCTGGATCAACTCTCCCTGACCAATCCTCAAGGGATTTTAACAAATTCTAACAAAGCACAGGTGGCACAGTGGCACAGCTGATAGAATTCTTGCCTCACAGCACCAGAGACCCAGTTTCGATACTGACCTCGGATCTTGTGCGATTGGAGTTTGACTGTTCTCCCTGCGACCATGTGGGTTTCCTTCGGGTGCTCCGGCTTCCTCCCACATCTCAAAGATGTGCAGAAAAGAAGGTTCATTGGCCACTGTAAATTGCCCCTGTTGTGTAAGGAGTGGATGAGAAAGTGAGATAACAGAACTCGTGAGAATGGGTAATCATTGGTCAGCATGGACTCGGTGGGCCGAAGGGCCTGTTTCCATACCGCATGCCTAAAAACTAATAGCTAAATTCATCAACCATGATTTATCTTCCATGAAACTTGGTGGACTGGATTTGATTATATTCATCTTTGCTAAAAGATTAACTACTTTATCTTTGATTATTGATGACAGGAACTTGTTAATGTTAGATATTAAAACAACTAGCCTACAGTTGCCTGTCTTCAGTCTCCCTCCTATCTTTGAACAAGGGAATCACACTGGCTATTTATCAATCTTCTCATACCTTCCTGGAATTTACTGGGTGCTGAATAATCTCAAACAATGAGTCCTCTTTCACTGCATCCACTTGAAGGCAAGTGAACAAGTCCCAATGATTTGTCTGGCATTACCCCAGTAAATGTATCTGATACTTTTCCACAATGATTGGGATTTTTACTGAATCCTCTCACTTACTTTTATATTAACCATTCTGTTTTCTTGGGATATTTGCAGAGACTTCCACAGTGAAGATTGATGTAATTGATGCAGATGAAGAAGGGTTTAGGCCCGAAACGTTGCCTATTTCCTCCGCTCCATAGATGCTGCTGCACCCGCTGAGTTTCTCCAGCATTTTTGTGTACCTTCAATTGTTTTAACATACCTGCCAATTCTTTGTTTCCTGTTATTAATTCACCAGTGTTGTTCTCTATCAGTGCTATCTGTACCTTAGCCGCCTTCTTCCTATTTACATATCCATAGAAACACTTACAGGTTTGTTTCCATATTACGCACAGGTTTTATCGCAAAATCTATTTTCTCCTTTCATGAACTTTTTATTTTTTTTCACTGCTGCATACTAAATACTTTCTTGTCTGCTTGATTATCACCACCACTTGCCACTTTGTATGATCGGTGCTGCATACTTGTCTTTACATCTTCTATCCCAGCCTCTCGTAAGGTCATAAGGAATAGGAGAATTTGGCCATTCAGTCCAGCAAGTCTACTCTGCCATTCAGTCATGGCTTATCTAACTCTCCCTCCTAACCCTATTCTCCTGCCTTCTCCCGATAACCTCTGACAGCCATACTGAACAAGAATCTATCTACCTCTGCCTTCAAAATATGGGGTGGCGTGTGTCGGAAATAACTGCAGATGCTGGTCTACACCGAAGATAGACACAAAGCGCTGGAGTAACTTAGCAGGACAGGCAGCATCTCTGGATAGAAGGAATTGGTGACTTTTCAGATCGAGACCCTTCTTCAGACTGAGAGTCAGGGGAGAGGGTGACACAGAGATATGGAAGAGTAAGGTGTGAAAACGAGCCATAAAAGGGGATGCAGTTCAAGGAAAATGTAGAATAGATCATTGTTAGCTAGGGGAAGGTGACAACAGACATTAAATTTAATCAGGACAGTCAGACTGTCAGAGAAGTAGGATGGGAGAGAGATGGAGAGGGAACACAAGAGTGCAATCCTCAGGAACTATCCTCTCGATCCTTCTCCTTGCCAATTCCGATATCACATTGTCTTACCCCTGACCATTCACAAATTTAGAGATGGCTACTTTAAGGGATTTACCTGCCTCCTGAAATACCATGTCTGGGCATTTCTCCCTCTACCTAATATGCCAAAGTGTTTGGAACAAACCTGAATAAATCCCCTTTCTCACACGTTAAAGCTGATATGTTCAAGAGCCCCATGTAGGAATCTTTGTTTAAAGAGAGTGGACGTCAGTGGCCTTGGAGGACTTGAAAGTCAAGTCAGGTTTATTGTCAGATGCAAATGTACTGCGAGGAATGGATTCAATGTTAGTCTCTTGCCTGTTAGAAGAGACTGGATAGGCTGGGGGAAGTTTTTCTTTGGAGCATCTGAGGCTGAAGGGAAATCTTAAATAGGTATACTGTACATCATACAACCTTATATAAAATATATATAGGCAACGTGGAGTAACCTCTTCACACAGAAGGTGGAATGAGCTGTGAGTGGAATGAGGAAGTAGTACAGACAGGTACAATGACAAAATGGAAGAGCTGTTTGGACAGGTACGTGGATAGAAAAAGGTTAGAGGTTTATGGGCCAAATGCAGGCAATGGGACCAGGTCAGGTAGACGACTTGCTCAAAATGGAAGGGTTGGATCAATGAACCTCTTTTCGTGCTATGATTCTAATTATACAGCAATCATATGTGAAATACAATCATACAGTGCATTCAGAAAGTATTCAGACCCCTTCACTTTTTCCACATTTTGTTACGTTACAGCCTTATTTTAAAATTGATTAATTCCATTTTTTTTTATCATCAATCTATCCACAATACCCCATAATAAAAAAGCTAAAAGGTGTTTACAAATTTTTGCAAAGAAATTAAAAAGAAATAACTGAAATATCACATTTACATAAGTATTCAGACCCTTTACTCAGTACTTTGTTGAGGCACCTTTTTAACACCTGTTTTCACTTTTTTATTATGGGGTATTGTGTGTAGATTAATGATGGAAAAAAATGAATTTAATCCATTTTAGAATAAGGCTGTAACGTAACAAAATGTGGAAAAAGTGAAGGGGTTTGAATACTTTCTGAATGCACTGTATGTGTATTTTTGCATCCAATCTCTGCCTCATAAAAGTGGGCGCAGCTGTAGAGCTGCAGCATCACTGTGCGAGAGACCTGGGTTCGATCCTGACTACGGGTGCCATCTGTGTCAAGTTTGTATGCTCTCCCCGTGACCAGTGTGGGTTTTCTCCAGGTGCTCCCACATGCCAAAGATGTGCAGGTTTGTAGGTTAATTGGCTTCTGTAAATTGCCCCTAGTGTGTAAGATGCGAAGGTTCGGTGACATATAACTTTTTTATTTTTATTTTATTTTTTTTTATTTTTTTATTTTTATTTATTAGAAGTACATTACATTACAACCACATACATTAATACTCGTCATTTGTATCTTCTTACAATTAATGTACTCCCTTTATTTTTTTTATTTTTTTTACACTAGAAAAGGAAAAGATTGAAAGAGAGAAGAAAGTGAAGGAAAAAGTGAAAGTGTAGAAAAGTGTAGAAAATGTAACAACAAAAAAGGACGAAGACCCTATAAGAGCGAAATTAAAAACAAAAGAAAAAGAGTTAAGAAATAGGCCCTAGGAAAAAAAAGAGAAAAAGACATATAACTTATATAATATAATGTAATAGTAAGATTAAACGAGAACTTACCAGTTTGAAGTTTGATCTGTATTTTATGAGGAGTTACGATGAGGGATTACGTGAAGAACCCGCTCAGTGCGCAGGCGCGGCATACTTCCAAGCAGCGGTGTGGAATCACAGATAGACACAGGTATTTGAAGTAAACATAGTAAAGAAAAGGAGACATCAATTTATTAGTTTGATCCATATAATGAGGGTGGGAGCGGAGGGCACGTAATCCCTCATCGTAACTCCTCATAAAATACAGATCAAACTTCAAACTGGTAAGTTCTCGTTTAATCTTACTATTTTACTTCGGAGTCACGTGAGTGACTTCGTGAAGATTTCAAAGCTCTGTGATTTCAAACCGTGTAACAGTTTTATTTCACTCACTGCCGAAAGTTCTTGAGGGAGGAAGTGTTATCGTAATCAACCTATGAATCTGTTTCTCAAGAAACACAAAAGGTAGTTATTAACAATAACAAAATTAAAGTGCTCCCCCGGGCTTAACTTAAATATTTGCAGCTTGTAATATTTTCTCTGCAAATAAATCAGGTTTCATCAACGGCTTATTATAAAAGTTCTGAATGTCGTTTCCCTCGACCATCCTGCTGTATTCAGAATATGGTCAACCGGTACGTCCATTCTGTCGGCCGTTGATGTAGATGCTGCCCTAGTGGAATGAGATTTAAATGTATTAGTATCTATTCCGGCAGCCTTCAGTACCTGTTTGAGCCATCTTGAAATGGTTTGGCTCGTTACCCGGCCATGAGGTTACTTGTGGCTGACCCATAAGGCTTTTCACTCCCTCTGATATTGTGGGTTGTGTCTATGTAATGTTGTAGATGGGTCACGACACACAACCGTGGCTTTTGTGGGTAGGCCCGGAATACCACCAGTGGATTAGCTGTTCCTGGCCTGCTTTGCTTCACCAGACCCTGTATGATGAATGTGATCTGATCTGGGGTGGTCACCATGTTGTCCAGCCTTAACTTGTGTAGTGACTGGACCCTCTGAGCGGATACGAGTGCCATCAACATGAGCGTTTTTAGTGTAGATTGCTCGAGGCTGAGGGATCTGGCTGGTGGCCATTCCCTGAGGTATGTCAGGACCACACTGATATCCCAAATATGGGTATACCTGGGTTTAGGGGCTTGATATCATAAATGCCCTTCATCAGTTTTACCACCAGTGGATGGGATCCCATTGCCTGTTGTCCTGCTGGTTTGAGATAAGCAGAAAGAGCACTTCGCGCTGTGTTGATGGCACTGTAACTGATCCCTTCATCATGGTGTAGATGGGCCAGGAATTCCAGTA
>JAXLNO010005880.1:0-58715 GCA_038087875.1 Malacoraja senta
GTTTGAGACCTGACGCCCCTTCTGCTCTGCTTAACTAAATCATAAACATAAAATATTATATTATTTGCAGATGTAACCATCCTGTCCAGTCGCAATTATGTAGCAACTGAACCCGTTGCGCTGAGACCAGCACAATAAGGATAACTACCTTTTGAGAGCCGGGCCAAAGCTAAGGATGTAGCTGGAGCCCCCTGGTGAAGTAGTGTTAACACAATGTCAATATCCCATACTGTCCTGTACTTGTCCTGGGAGAACTTGTGTTAAAGATATCCTTTACAAACTCGATATCCAAGGGTGAAACCCGACAGAGTGGATCCCGTTCGCTGCAGCAAATATGATGGGAAGGCACGTTGGGCACAGTTAATAGCCCTATAACTCAATTATTGTCAAAGACCCATTGGAAAACAAACTCCAAGACGTCAGTAATCTGTACCGTATTAAATGTAACATTAGCATTTAAACAAAATGCTTCCCATCTCCTGAAGAGGAAATTTACTGCTTTTTTGGTGCTATCCCTGCACTCTGCAGTGAGCACATACATGGATCAGTGTGACAACCCAAGCCGTAGGAGCAGTCTATTCAGAATCTGCAAGTCAATAAATTGATTTTATCATGCAAATGCTGGTTTCCCGAGCCACAGGCTGAACCAGCAAAGTTTACGTTTAGAATAACCGTATAAGGTTGTATTATTATTCCTGACAAAAGCGGGAATCATGGCTGCATAGGCCAGTCAGACAGTACGAAAACCTAAAGCGGGATCTTGCTGACTTTATTTCAAGACCCGACTGATGAGGCAAAATGGAGAAAGACATAAAAGAATATTCCTCCTCCTTGTAGCGAGAATGTATCTCTGGCCACTGTTATGCCACATATTTTTGCAACCGGTGAATGAGCATGAAAACAAACATATCGATATTCGGTGTTCCATCGAACCATAATTTCATAAAATACTTTGTGATCCAACACCCATTCTGTGTTGTCATTGAACTGTACGTGATGATATACCAGTGGCAAATGAGATTAGGTAAATTACTACAGGATACTTTTACTTGATTGCACCCATGTGACTAACATATGCCACCACCATAGTGTATCAACTTGAAGTTGAGCATGCAGATTATGCAGATTTGCTCAATAACCCTTTAACCCATAGAATGCACCTAGTGTCTATAGATAGTTGATACCAATAACTGAAGAATTGGCAACTCATGCAAATCTCCTCCACCTCCGAACTAGAGATGACATTCGCAATTTTCCACCTTAGAGCACTTAGCATCAGTTTGTAATATAACTGAACTTTTACTGACCAAACTACTGGAGCAATGCTGGATATTTGTTCGTCCATCATTGTGACTTTGGTGGCTTCAGCTGGTAATAGTATAGGTCTGTGAACAATTACCTACATGGCACTTGAGAGGTTGCTACTTTGCACGATGTCAGTCCCCCACTTGCACAGCTGAATCACAGCTACTATATTGCCAATTACGCTTGATGAATAGAAGGCTGCTTTATAACAACAAGGTTGTTACAAGCTTCTATTAACTTCAATATCTTGCCCCAGGGCAGAGTCACAGACTAATTAATAGTTAAAGGTAAATCCCACTGATCAACAAGTCTATTTGGTATCAACTTAAATTTAACTGGTTAGACGAGGAACCCCAATTTCTCAAATATAGTTTGAGGCTGAAACAGATGATTTTAGCAAAATACAGCGTTAGAATACCATCCAAACAAGACATAACAAGTGTTTTTGAACTCTGAGCAGTCCAAACACCGATTTTAGTAATTTGGTAAATAACCTGGGAGCTGACGTTAGCCCATTTTGCAATGCTTAAAAGGCCTGTCTCACGAGTCTGTGGTCATTGGCAGTGAAACAGGAACTATCTACCGCTCCTGGGCCGCCAGAGACCGCGGGCTCGGTCAAACGCACAGTACCGCGACAGTGTTCCCAACACCGCACGGTGCTAAAAAAAAACCTACACTGTCCAAAAATATGTTCCTACCGCACAGCCGCTGCCAGTGAGGCACGAGTGCGGCATGGTCACCGCCACAGCCGCCGCCAGTGCGGCACGAGCGCCGTGAGTCGAACCTTCACCGCCACAGCCTCCGCCAGTGAGGCACGTGTGCGGCACGGCCACCACCACAGGCGATCCGAAAGACGTCATCAGCCGAAACCGCAAGCTCGTGGAACCGGCCGTACTTGGCCCCCCGCGCAGCATCCGTGCGGCGCTCTCGTGGTTGCCGTGCGGTCCCCTCTTCCGGCGATGCCGCGCTTCACCGCCAACGACCGCAAACCCGTGGGACAGAGCCATTACTGTTATAATTACCTCATCCAGCTAATTTCAAATGTCTCCCGTGACCCCTGTAAATGGGAACTGAATAGAAAATTCAGAATGTATCTTTGAGATCGATGCATGCCATAAAGATCCTTATGAAAATCAGTTGTTAAACAGTAACGAAGTTTCCTATTCAGAAAAGTTTATACTGCACATGCAAGTTAAATGACATTCTCCATCTTTCACAATGAACAGGCCACGCCTGCCATCATTCCGTGCCTGCCTCAACCGATAACTCTGGCCCGACTTCCGAGCCTGTGTTGAAAGACAATCCTGGCCCTAATACTGAGCCTGCCTCGAAAGACAACTCTGGCCATAATTCTGAGCCTGCCTCGAAAGACAACTCTGGCCATAATTCTGAGCCTGCCTCGAAAGACAACTCTGGCCATAATTATGAGCCTGCCTTGAAAGACAACTCTGGCCATAATTCTGAGCCTGCCTCGAAAGACAACTCTGGCCATAATTCTGAGCCGCAATTCCAACCTGCTTGGAATGCTAGTATTGTGCAGTTTTACATGGTTAGATGCCGCTAAGTAGATGGCAATGCCTTAAACATTTGTGTGTTGTACAAAACAAGTGTAAATATTACCAACTTGTAAGTGGTCCACTTACCCCATGTTTCGGAAGTGCCAGACCCACCTACCTGCCTGTTTATTCCTGGTTGTAGAGTAGTACTGGTAGGGTGCCCGTGGAACCTCTGCCCAGCTTTCACGCTGCCATCAGCTTCAGTGAACCGCTTACTGTCGATGGAGGCGTGGGGTGTGTTATCGCTGAAACGATGAAGCTTTGCTCGTCGTTGGTACCTTGATTGGTCCGACAGTTTTTGCTTCCTCATCCAGGTTTTGCCTGTTGAATAGGTCTTACCTGAAGAGAAGATTCGGCGGCTGGCTCTAATGTCCCCTTGATAGCACTGTTCACTGCCGGCACTTGTAGCGTGAGGGGAACTCTGGACCCTTCCGGGTATTCTGCACACGACTGGTAACCAACTCTTCTGGCAGCAACACCTTCATTTGCGAGGATTCCCTTGAAGCCATACGCATGTGCTCCAGTATGTTCCACGGACATACTTTAGAATTTGAAGTCAGTTACACACTGACCACTCACACTCCCCTCCACAGAGAGTGAGATTCGTAGGCAGCCCTGAAATAGTTGCTGCCGCAGGCCCCTGAGGATACCTGCACTGATATGGCCCCTCCAACGGACCTATACAAGGATGGAACATCCATGCTCCATTTTTTCCTTGCGGGCATGTCGATTTAAGCCCTTCGTGCCTCGTGGTATGCTCTCCGCTATACCTTCGAACTCATGAGTCAAAAAACTGACCCCGATTGGCCAACTCTTCATCCAGCGGTTCTCCTGAGTCTGTTGGGATGGCAAATCTTGCTGCCAGGAATGGTACCTCTGACTCGTGCCCTTCATCCCTTGGGGTATGCTCCACGGCTTATACCCACAGACTCAGCGTCAGAATAACACTGACCCCGCATGCTCTCCTCCTCCAAGAGGGAGACATTAAGCAGCCCTGAATCAGGTGCTGCTGGTGCGGGCTCTCGACGAGGCCGGCGCTGACACAACTCCTCCTGTTGGAGTGTATCTTGGTGGAGCATCCTCTCCATTAGGAGCTCCATCCTGGACAACTGTCTAAAGACGTTATCCATTACCGGAAGGGAACCCTCCCGGCCCGACTCGTCCGAGTCCATAGGCCTGACCGACTTATTGTTGGTTTTACCCCATATCCTGGGGACCACAACGGTCTGGGAGCCAATGTCAGCGACTCTGGTGGTGATACCGCCTTCCTCCTGGCTTTACCCCCTCCACGGGAACCACAGCGGTCTGGGAGCCGCTGACCACCTTGTCAGCGACTGGGGTAGCGAACCCGACGGCCGCCGGTTACCCGTGCTTCCGCGGTCCAGACCTGAAGTGTCCCCATGGCCCATAGCCGTTTTCCCCGCAGCCCGTCCAGACTTTGCCCGGAAAACATCCAGCTAGAAACCTCTGTAAGAAGAGGTTCCTGCAAGAAAAAACAGAACCTGGTAAGAAATACAAAACTTACCTGTAGGTTTAAACTTACCGCTGACAGGAGCGATGTGCCTGCCAGACCGGTGCTTCGCCATGCGACAGACGTAATGACGCGCATGCGGGCTGGCGGGTTCTTCACGTAGTCACTCACGTGACTCGGAAGTAAAATAGAACAAATTGTCCTACAACTTTAGGCTGTGCACGCCATACGCGAGAAGAATATTCTTCCCATGACCGCGTGGGTTTTATCCAAGATCTTTGGTTCCCTCCCAATGTAAATTGTCCCTGGTGTGTGTGGAATAGTGTTAAAGTGTGGAGATTGCTGGTCGGTGCGGACTTGGTGGGCCGAAGGGCCTGTTTCTGCGCTGTATCTCTAAACTAAACTAAATGACACAAACAACAAAGAAAGATAAGGAGAAAAGTTGTAAATTGTACAGTGTTTTGCTGTTCTTGCTTAAATTATCTTTGGCAATTAAAATCGAGTAAATCCAAAATGATACTTATGCATCAATCCAACATGACATAATAAAAATGCATTAATGGCGGTGCTGTAATGGCGCGGCCCCTGCAGCTCGTCTGTCCATTAAAAAAAAAATTTGTCCTGTTTGCTGTGTTTTTTTAAAGATTGTTTTAATATTTTTTTATATATATGTTTTTAGCTGGGTATATGTGGGGGGGTGGGGGAAACTTTTAAATCTCTTCCCTCATGGGAGACACGACCTTTTCCCTGTCGGGTCCTAGTTGTCGTTGGGGCCTAGCACCGTGGGGCAGCCTTCAACCGGAACTTACCATCATGGGGCTGGCCAGCCTCGGAGTATGGAGAGCCGTGGTGGCGCACGGCTGCGACCAGACTTTGGTGCTTCGGAGGCTCCAACTGCAGGCATGTGGACGGTGACATCGGGAGCTCGCGGGTCCCTGGTGGGAGACCGCTTTTCAGAGCTCCCGCGGCGGCAGCTTCTCCCGCCCGAGTTGCGGGGTTGAAGGCAACCCGGAGCGGGGCCTGACATCGCCCAGCGCGGCTTGAACGACCACGGGACTTGCCATCGCCCGCAGGGGGCTCCAGCGTCAAGACCCGGGACTTGCCATCGCCCACCGGGGGCTTTAACATCGGGAGAGGATGGAGAGCAGGGGAGAGACAAGACTTTGCCTTCCATCACAGCGAGGAGGAGACTCACTGTGATGTATGTCTGTGTGAATTGAGTTGGTTGTGTGTCTTGTATAATTGTTTATTTTTGCTGCCAAAGGGACTAAAGATGGAAATTAGCTATTGGCTATAATCTTGCATATTTACATGTAAATGTTCATCAATATGCACTGTCCCTGTTTAAATAAAAAAATAAAAAATAAAATAAAGTAAAATAAAATAATAACGAGGACACCATGCATAGAGCTTTATTCAAGCACAATACATCATGGAAATTTGTCCGTAAAGTACTACAGTTGCTGGAAATCCAGAGAAAAGTGCCAGAGATTTTTAATAGACCAGTCAGCCTTTTTGCAAGGAGAAAGAGTTTGAACGTTTTCAGTTCAATATCATTAAAATAACTGATCTATTATATATTTCACTCTGGATGACAGCTGAATATACGTAGAGCTTAATAATTATCTGCAGCAATATTAATCCAATTCAATGTAATAAATGTTCATGCGGGTGGGTTGTAGACTACCCAGGTGGAATATCAGGTGCTGTGGTTGCATCTGGCCTCACCTGGCAGTCGAGGAGGCAGAGTATAGACAGATTAATATGGGAATTGGGAGGGGAGCTGAAGACGTTTGCAATCAAGAATTCATGATGGCCTCTGCAAAGGACTTAGAAAAGAAGGTTTGAGGAGGTACATATGAATCTGTGCCCCATTCAGAAGGACTGTTTAGGGATGAACAAACCAGGGAGTCACAGAGAAAGTGGGACCAAGAGGACACTACCTGTACGCTGTTTTGGGGGAAATGGATTGAGAGCAGAAGTGCGGGAAATGGAGGAGATGCGGGTGTCCTTGCTTTACATCTTACCAGGCTCTGCAAACAGCACATCATTCTTCATAATTTCCATCAACTGCAACATGATCAAACCACCAGTTACATCTTCCCCTACTGATCCCTTTCTGCCTTCCAATCTCTCCGTGACCCCCTGGTTCGTTCCTCCCTCCCTGTCTCCAAGCACATCCCTCCCCACTCGTATAAGGTGCAACACCAGTCTCTACACCATCCCCTCACCACTATCCAGGGACCTAAACAGCCCCTCAGAAAGACATCTTTACTTCACTATGTAATATTTTTACTCCCACACCATCCACTCAAATAAATGCCAACTTTGGCAGAATTAAATAGTTTCAACTTGTTTGTCTGAAGTGCCGAAGTTCTAAGAGAAACCTATGACATTAGACAAAACAGCCTCCTTCTTCAAATAAATCCAACAAAATGAAATGAAAAGAACATAAATTTAAAATCAGAGATGTTAAGAAAGATTGAAAGGGGTAGGTAGTGGTTAGAAGAATCTCAATAACTTAGTTGTAAGATAATAAACAAGTAAAATCCTGAAAGCCAAATAAGTGAAGATGGAACCTGTTTTATTTTTAAGGCTGCAGCCCTGACTGGTCATGACTGAACCTAACAAAACCTGCGTAAAAGCCTTGCCTGTCTCCTTAATGGCACTTTTATGGCAAGTGATGCATAGAGATGACAGGATCAACAGAGATGGAGAGCAGTCATTAGACAGTGATATCCATTTTCACAAATGAACCATTGTTGTTCATGAAGGATCTCAAACAATGTTGCAGTGTTATTTAACTCTGCGCGGGTGTGTTGATGCTAAATAACATGACAAAAACATACATATTCAACATATCAAAGGCAAAATTATTTATTAGAATGCTAATTATATAATTACTGCAGAAAAACAAATCAAGGTTCTGCTTAATGTGAAGATTTAGAAATCATTATATTGATTAATTGTTATATTGGTCTCTAATCAAGTTCAGCTCCTCACAGTCATGTCGTGGTACAGCATAGAATAGTAAGATTAAATGAGAACTTACCAGTTTGAAGTTTGATCTTTATTTTATGAGGAGTTACGTTGGTGATTACGTGAAGAAGACCCGTCAGGGCGCATGCGCGTCAATCTTCAAAGCAGCGGTATGAAATCACAAACAACACCATAATTGAAGTAACATATTAAGATGATCAACATGAGAACTACCATTATGACCTTTTTTCTATGAGAGAGGGTTGGGCGTGGCGGGCACGTAATCACCAACGTAACTCCTCATAAAATAAAGATCAAACTTCAAACTGGTAAGTTCTCGTTTAATCTTACTATTTTACTTCGGAGTCACGTGAGTGACTATGTGAAGATTTTAAAGCTCTGTGATTTTTATGTCGCAGATCAAAATCCCGGCTTCTCACTGCATCGATTAACTCTGAGTATCATCAATAATGCTGTAAACATGACATTGCATATCATGCAAAACCAAAACAGTTTTATTTTTGGTCATAAAACAACCAATAAATCTTCTTAATTTAGGGGCAACAAACGAAACAGAATTAAACAGTATTGAAAACAGAATTTAAACAATAGCAACAGCACTCAATATTGAGTGGGCAAACAGCCCTCCATCGGCAATCGGCCGATGGTAGTATTGCTGAAACACAATTTCATTTTTCCAACCTGCGGCTTTTAATATATGGTCGATGGGAACGTCCATCGCCCTGACCGCCGATGTTGCTACTGCGCTAGTGGAATGAGATGTAAACACATAAATGTTAATTCCTGCCTGAACCAACTCTTGCTTTAACCACGTTGAGATAGTCTGAACTGCCACTCTTTTATGTTGGCTTCTTGTAACTGACAAATAATCCTGTTTCTTCTTGTCTTAAAGCCCTTGTGGCTTCAATGTAATGTAAGAAATGTGTCCTTACACTTAAAGATGGATCTGTAGGATATGCTGAGAACACAATCTTAAATCCTGTCACACCTGGCCTGCTTTGTTTGAGCAGGTCATAAATATAAAACAGAACATTCTCTGTAGTCACTTCCATTCTATCTAACTGAAGTTTTTGTAAAGTCTGCACTCTCTGTACTGACACCAATGCCATTAGCATAGCCAATTTCATGGTTAATTTTAACAAAGTTATAGACGTGACAGGGACCCAATGATGAAGCATGTTAAGAACAACGCTTACATCGCAGATTACCATATACCTAGGCTTCGGCGGTTTGGAATTAAAGATTCCTTTCATCAACCTAGATATGAGAGGGTGAGAACCTATACTTTGTGTCCGTGTACCTATTATAAGATATGCCGACAAAGCACTTTTAGCTGTATTGATAGCACTATAGCTAAGACCATCATCATAATAAAGTGTAGATAAAACTCTAACACATTTTCAATAACTACAGTATCATATTGAATATTCTTTTGAACACAATATTGTTCCCATTTAAAAAATTTTTTTTTTTTACATAAGTCATATACTGCTTTTGAGTAGTCTTTCTCCAGGCTGCAGTGAGTATATCCACCGTTGGCCTAGAAAGTCCTCGACCAATGTAAGGCATTCTTTAAAAACCTGCAAATTAACAGATCAATACAATCACATAACGGATGAACTTAACGCGTTACTGGATGCTCCAGCAAATTCCTACTGTTTGGAATGAGCAAAAGGAGGTTGGATCGCTATCTGTAACATCAAAGGGAACCATGGTTGAATCAGGGAATTTGATATCACCAAAACCCCTGAAGCGGCATCCTGCTTTATTTGCTCAAACACCGACCTATGAGGCAGAATGGTGGGAAAATGTACACAAACATATCATCCCAATTTAGTGAAAAAGCATCAATTGCCACTGCCCCTGGATCTGGTGCCCATGAAACATATTTTGGCCTTCCATATAGAAGTACTCTGTTCTTGAACACATCCTGGTTCAACATCCACTCTGTATTATCACGGAATTTTCGTGACCTGCCATCTGGTACTACATTAAGTTTCCCTGGCAGATAAATAGCTCCAATCCAAATATCTCTATCCATACTCCAGGTCCAATTTCATTTGCCAACCTGTCACATGATAATGATTTGATTCCACCCATGTGATTCATATAAGCAACTGCTGTAGTGTTGTCTATTTTGCACTGCACATGCAAACTAGTTTTGTTAGTGCCATAAGCCTTGAGTCCATAAAATACTCTTGGTTAATTCTCCATGTTTGCAGAAGCAATGTCCATCTGTCTCCACAGCTGGATCTTGTATCAGTAGCACCCTACCCAAGTGCTCTGACATCTGTCTGCAAAATCATGGAAGCTTGGTCCAATAACACTTTGGAACTACTAGTGGACACATGCTGAATCCACCATTGTACATCAGCAACAGCCTCTATTGATAGAAGCATGGGTCTATTATAATGACCCTAATGTATCCTCAGTGCTTGTTCCTTTGACCTTTGTAATTGTAGATAATAAAGTGGCCACTATTGAACTGCTGGAAATGCTGCCAGCAGTTTCCCCAGCAGACTCATCACCTGGCTAATTGAAGGCTGTGTGTCAGCAATTAACTTGATACAGCTCTTAATTAGCTCTACCCTTTTTTGCCTGGGCAAGGTCACAATCATGTTGATTAAGTCCAATTTTTTAAAAAGTGGTTTTTACCAACTGCCAATGATGCTTCAGCTATTTCCTTTGATTGTCCTACAATCAAGATATTATCTAGTTAAGCCATGAGCACATGCCCTTGACTTCTCATCATGCCTAGAATAGGTTTTAACAACTTTGTAATCACTCTAGGAGCTGAAGACAAACCATTAGGCAGTGCATTGTATTGCCATAATTGCCCCATCCAGCTGAATTTTAAATCTTCTATCCTGCAAATGAACAGACACTGAATCCGCATCTTTAAGATCTCCTTCACAAACGTTTCCATCTTAAAATGTCTATACCGTACAAAAGGGTTAAGCCTATTCAGGTCCTGTATAATTCTGCATCCCCCATCCTTTTTTGGTCTGGGAAAGATATTGGACACAAACTGATGGCTTTGGTAAACTGCCTTAGCAATTACATCTTTATTAGATAAGCTTGCAAGTTCCACCTGAACTTCCAATTGTTCAGTGATACTGAAGTCAAACCTCCTCCAGCTCCTTCACCTGCTTTGCGAAATCCTCGCCAAACAGCTGTGCCGGTTGCACTGTGCCAGGCTGGCAGAGTGAAGCATATTTAGGGTTGATGGTTGGTCTAAACGCAGTCTTGCGGAGGCAGTTAATCTCAAAGTGGGCACTCCACAATAGCGCCACACCTTTTTGTTGTAATTTCGTCATGGCCTCTCCATCCAACATCCTGGCAAAGCTCGTTATGCCAGATGCCAGCAACTTTAAAAATATGCTGGAGCTTCACCTCCTCCTGCGCTCTCATTTGTATGCCCATCTTGCCCCAAATCTTCCTGTTCCCAACAGGAACTTTTAACAGGCCAGTTGATTGGGGCTTCATGCTTCCTTACTGTCTCATCCATTGTCAGCTGCTGTAGCTGATGTGAGACTTTGTAATTTATGCTGGTGGCAAGTTCCTCACCCAGAGGCTCACCAGCGTCCGACGACATGGCAAACCGTGCTGCACACGGTGTCAGCTCTGGCCGCTGCATGTCCTCCCTTTGGAAGTCGTCGTCGGACTCAGGGTCAGAGCGTATCTGCCCTTCTGCACTCACCTCTTGCAAAGAGGGTGCTTTCAAGCAGGCCTCTACTAGGCACTGCTGGCGGAGCCTTCCCGACAGCCTCCCGCCTGCACAACTCCTGGAGTGTGGCTTTGTGAAGCAGGCCTCTCCTAGGCACTGCCGGCGGAGCCTTCCCTACGGCCTCCCGCCTGCACAACTCCTCCTGGAGTGTGGCTTTGTGAAGCAGGCCTCTCCTAGGCACTGCTGGCGGAGCCGTCCCCACGGCCTCCCGCCTGCACTACTCCTCCTGGAGTGTGGCTTTGTGGAGCAGCCCCTGTATGCGCTGCTCCTTTTTGATAACCGCTGGGGCATGGTATCCTGTCCCTGACGGGACTCTCCTGGCCCGACTCTGCGGAGTCAATGGCCCTGACAGACTTGGCTTATGCCTACCGCCCGACTGGTGTTGGCTGTGTACCCGGCTGGGCACTCTGCCAAGTCTGTCGCCGCACCGCTACCAGCTTGCGACTCCCCAGAGGTGGCAGGCTGCCTTTCAGAAACTGCGCTCCCGCAGCTCTCTCTCTCCTTGTCCGTAGCAGGCCTGCACCTTGATGATTTTTTACTTGTTCCTGCATTATGGGGGAAACAATTTCTACTTTTTTCTAACTCCTCCAAAGTCTCCCCGACTTTGGTGGAGTTGTAAGTACTCACCTGCAGGACGAGCTCCGTCTTCCTGCTGCCGGGCTCCAATGCGTCAGACGTAATGACGCGCATGCGCCCTGACGGGTCTTCTTCACGTAGTCACTCACGTGACTCCGAAGTAAAATTGGGCTCTTTGTGCCATTAAGTTTATGTTGATCACTTTGTGCATCTACAGTAATCCCATTTAGGCCATATCCTTCAATGTCTTGTCTATTTTAGTGCTTGTCTAAATGTCTTTGAAACGTAGTTTCTGATTCCACTACCTCCTGTGGCAGCACATTACAGTTATCAAAATTGTGTTAAAAAACGTACCCTTTTAAATCTTCTATCTTTCAAAATCCGATTCCTTCTTGTTCTCAACACATCTACCATGGGAAAAAGATTTGATTATCTACGCTATCAATAGCTTTCATAATCTTGGTTTATTGGGTCACCTCTCACCCTTCTTTGGTCCAGGGAAAACAAGCCATTCTCTCTCCAATACTAATGTCCACCAGTTCCAAGCAAAATCCTTTGTATATTCTTCAGCAATATCACATCCTTCCTATAGAGTGGTGATCATAATTACAGACATTACTCCATGAGAGCCTGAACCAGTGTTTGTAAAGTTTATTCTGTTCAGAAGAGCTCACAAGTTCACCCCTTCTTGAGAAATCAACAACCAGCCCTAATTGCTAAAAGCTATTTATTTAACTGGAATCAATACTTCAATATCATGCAGTTGAATCCAAAGAAGGGTCCCAACCCGAAATGTCACCTATCCTTTCTCTTTAGAAGTGGAGCCAGACCCGCTGAGTTACTCCAACACTTTGTGTCTATCTGTCTAACTTCCACAGTCTTCCCTTAACACAAGAACATTATTCTCTGAGTAAACAAAAGTTCTGTATCGAATACCCATTTAATTTGTACAATTTACTTCTAGTGTTGGATTTGACATGACCACCTTGGTCAAATTATGATATTCATAAGATTCTGTATTAAATCATTGTAAAGTCCCATACAATGTTACAAATATGCCATATTAAACCATTCCTATCTAAGACCAAAACAGAGAGTATTTGAAAAAAAGCAGCAGATCTGTAGTAAGAGAAACAGTTAATGCTTTAGTTCCAGGCTCCTTCAAGATTAATTCTTTTTCTTTCCACAGATGCAGCTGATTTGCTGAGTATTCTCAGCATTATCAATTTCTGTTTTGGATTTCCAGCATATACAGGGTTTTTTTTAATTTCCATTCATTGTTATTTGAGCTTTATTATTCCTACTGTTAAGGCTACTGGGATGGATTTCTCCATGGCACTTACTCTGCTCTGCCAACCCATGATAATTGCCAATACAATAACTATTAATTATGTTTTAGAGCTGTTTTGAACTTGTGCTGTTCTGAGCAGGGCATCAGCCAAAGTTCTCAGATCAAGAAGTGGACTTGCCTAACATAACTATTTTAATGTTTAAAAAGTCCATGCATTCAGGAGAAAAAAACACACTCCTCCTTGCTGGCTGCTTCTGGCAATCACTCCCCTAACCTTACAGGTGAATCTGAAACAAGTTTCTTACCTGTAGAGATACTACAGGTATTGGCAGTTCAGATTAAGGTCCAGTGGTTGATTCATTGCATTCTCAGGCTTTAATTATTTTCTAGCCCACTATCCTATTGGCATTTCCTATCACCAGACACAATGTCATAGCTGGTAGAGCTGCTGCCTCACAGTGCTAGAGAATCAATCCTGACTTGAGGTGCTGTCGGTGTGGAGTTTGCACTTTCTCCCTGTGACCATAGGGTTTCCTCCGGATGCTCAGTTTCCTCCCACATTCCAAAGAAGAGCGGGTTAGTAGGTAATCGGCCTCTGTAAATTGCCCCTAGTGTGTATGGAGTGGATGCAAAAGTGGGATAACATAGAACTAGTGTGAATGGGTGATTGATGGTCGGTGTGGGCATGATGGGCTGAAGGGCCTGTTTCCATGCTATATGTTTCAATCACCCCACTTCTCTGAGGTTCAAAAGAAGCTTTCCCAGCCATCCATCAGACAAAGCACATCTTTCAATGGATGGTGTGCTGGATGGCCTCACAGATCATAGAATCATTAAATCACACAACATGAAAACAGGTTCTTTGGCCCATCAAGTCTTTGACAACCATCAAGTAACCAATTACATAAATTCTACATTGAATCAATTATATCCACCCTCCATTCCCACCAACTTCCCCACAGATTCTGCCACTGACTTAAACTCTAGGAGCAATTTACAGTGGCCAATAAGCCAACCAATCCACATGTCTTTAGGATGTGGGAGCAAACAAGAGTATCAGGGAAAAGTGTTCTAATGATGCACAGGTAGTATTTGAAAATGGACTGTAAACCTAGACTTCTAATATGCACTGAAATTGGTACTAACTCCTGGAAAGAGGCAATAGATCCTACTGTGTTCTGGGAAATCTAAGACTGACACTTCTGTTGGAGCTAGGAATAAAAATTGAGTCAGTTAGCTCAAATTTACACCACAGAATACCTTTACTCAATTGCTATGTAAAAAGCTGTGTCCTTACATATCCAAATAATGAACAAAAAAGACAAATGCTTCAGTAATAATCGTCTCTAAGCCAATGTGTTTTCTTTGCAATCTATGTCAAAAGGCCTTTATAGTGAATCAGGTCTGTTTCCACACAACTAAATTCCCTTTGCAAATTGTTGATAGTCCTGGCTTTAATTATTTGTTTTTATTTTCTCAATTGATTGCTTCGGGCTGTTTAGCAATGATTCAGCAAAGTCAAACAGTTTTTTCAGGAGAAGGATTTGCATGATAAACTTCAGAATTGTTTTGGGGATGATTGTTTAGAGAGAGCAAAATATTAATCAAGGCAGGCAAAGAGTCTGTGTTATTATAATTCAAGTGAGGTCTGTCAAGCATCCCAAGGTTTCAAAGTGAAAGCTAGTTTTAACATAGGGTGGCAATGAGCTCCACTGCACTGTTGCTATTGTAAAGTATTAAGAATAGATAATATTTTTGACCTATAAATATTAAAAGTGTAAAATCTAAATACAAAGCTAGTAAAAGCTTTGTGCATTTTTGTAGTTTTCTTATAAATACAAAGCAATGAGGGAAATATTGACATTAATTTTTTGTTGCAGAATTGTAATTGACCCAAAAGGATTCCTAAATATATCACAGTTACATGCTCTGATGATGGCATTATAACTGAGTACTGAAACTGATTTGATCTGAGAAAATTAATGCAATGTCAACAAAACATATGTACATCCAATACATTTTATTTAGGCAAAGGGACCCCAATAATTATTTGACCTCTACAAATGACTGATATTAAAATATAGGTATACATTTTATTGTTAACAATTCTAAATACACTGCAAGTTAGATTGGAAGTTAAAATAGAAAGTAAAGCAGTTGAACTTCTCAACGAATCCTTATTACGTCTTCAGGAGGAACATCTGTGATTTTTTGTTGTTTGTTGCACATGGCTGTCAGCGTTACATCATTCTCACGAAAAACCATCTTTTCAAAGTGCTGTCAGTCCACTCCCCAGGTTCATTACAGGTGATTTGTTGCAACATTTATATTTTAAAATTTGCATTGTACCTGAATGCATTGAGGAAAAAAATATTTTCTTATCATCAGAACTAAGTGCATGCAAGAGCTTTGGCCATTTGCATTCAAACTCCAACTTCTATGGAGCCTTGTGTCAGCCCGTGAGCATAGACATAGAGAGTTAGTGAGCAAAGACATAGTGGACAAGCCCCTCAGTCCATCGATTACATAGTGTGCAATACATTTGAATGGATGCAAACATGCACTTGCAACAAAAGATAAATTTCAAATGCAATACACATATGATGGTATACTGTCAAATCTCAAAATGGTAATTAGAATTTGTGATGCAACAGGCTATTTTGTGTTGAATTAATTAAAGCCTCTGAGAAATTTTTGGATCTGCATTCATAAAAGAAAGTAGGGAACGTTCTTCAACGTATTTGAAGCTGTTGCCAATATATTCAGCACAGTTGTACAGCACATAATGTTGCTGCCGCTCAAGTTCAATCCTAGTCTCTAGTGCTGTCAGTGTGAAGTTTGCACATTCTCGCTATGAGCACAGGTGTTTCCCCCAGCAGATAGACACAAAAAGTTGGAGTAACTCTGGAGAGAAGGAATGGATGACGTTTTGGATCGAGATCCTTCTTCAGACTTTAGACGTGTCTATCTTCGGTTTAAACCAGCATCTGCAGTTCCTTCTTACACAGTTTCCCCCAGCATTTGGGTTTCCTCTCACATTACAAAGGCTTGCTAATCAATAGACCACTGTAAATTATCTGTCCCTATACCTCCTCCCTCGATTCTGTCCAGGGACCCTGACAGTCCTTTCAGGTGAGGAAGAGGTTCACTTGCACCTCCTCCAACCTCATCTACTGTATCCTTCTTATACATCGGCGAGACCAAACGCAGACTGTGCGATCGTTTTGCGGAACACCTTCGCTCAGCCCGCCTGAATCTATCTGATCTACCGGTTGCTGGATACTTTAATTCTCCTTCCCATTCCTACACAGAGCTTTCTGTCCTAGGTCTCCTCCATTGCAAGAGTGAGGCTAAATACAAATTGGACGAACAACATCTCATATTTTGTTTTGGGCAGTTTACAGCCCAGTGGTATGAATATTGATTTCTCTCACTTCTGGTAGCCCTGGCATTCCCTTTCTCTCTATCCTTCCCCCACCCAAGTCGCACTAGCTTCTCATTTTCACCCTACAAACAGCTAACAATGGCCTGTTTCCTTTATCATCGTTACTTTTTTGCATATCTTTTATTCATTGTTCTTTATCTCTCCACATCACCGTCTATATCTCTAATTTCCCTTATCCCTAACCAGTCTGAAGAAGGGTCTCGACCCGAAATGTCATTCCAGGGATGCTGCCGGTCCCACTGAGTTACTCCAGCTTTTTGTGTCTATCTTCACTGTAAATTATTCCATATGTTGGTGGAAAATGTGGGGCAGAGTTGAGTCCCTTATCGCAAATACAACATCCTTGAATGTATTGTTGTCACCACAATAAAACATTCCAGATCCAGGTCTGTTTCTGGCTAATAGCGATATATAGGATATTACTGATGGGTGGTGGGCATTGGAAATGACAGTTATGTAAGGAGGGAATGGTAGAACATGAACAAACATGTACCACGTGGTAGAATTTCTAGCCCATGGTTTTTTAATTGATTTACTTGTTGAATAAGACTCTATACCAGGAGCAAACAGTCAGAACATATACGTACCCTTTGTTTGAAAGATGTAGTGTTGAACTATTGCATATTGACACCAATCCATAAGTGTATCTTTGAATTAGAAGTTTCAACATGCCGTAAGCCTTACCTAATTTGATACAAATACATCTCTAGATGCTCCTGAACACATCATCAGTGATGTAACCTGGGGGTCATTGGGTGTTTCGGGTATTTCAACATCAGACACCCTCACCCAGGCGACCCAGCCGTGGTTGACCAGACCACGACTTGTGTTCAGGTGGCATTCGCTCCTCCCCATGGACCTTCTCTCCTGATCCAGAGCCATCTCGAGGCCTTCTCCGCTGCCTCTGTGGTGTTCATGATGGCCCTTCTCCTCACCATTCCAGTGATGCCCAGTGCACTCAAGGCTTTGTAGAGTGATTGCCCTGCAAAACCTCTGCAGCCCACTTCGATGGGCATACACCTTGCCTTCCAGCCCTGCTTGCGGCAGTCTATGACCAGCTCTTCATACTTGGCCATCTTCCTCTCGTGGGCCTCCTCCAGACAGTCCTCCCACGGCACTGTCAGTTCCAACAAGATGATGTTTTTGGTCGCCTCTGAGACCAGGAGGATATCTGGCCTCAGGGTGGTCGTGGCAATGTGCTGTGGGAACTTCAGCTGTTTCACCAGGTCTACAGAAAGCTGCCAGTCCTGTGCAGTCACCAGGATTCCTGACGGATTCCTGGCTGCTGTGGTTCTTGGCAGCTGCACTCCGGCCTTCACGAAGGTGATCATCTGGGTGGCGGGGCGTGCTCATCTGCAGCTGCTGATTCCCATGCCGATGGCTTCTGCAATGGGTTTAAGAACCTGGTCGTGACGCCAGGTGTACCGGCCCTGCCCAAGAGCCTTTGGACAGCAGCTCAGGATGTGTTCCAATGTCCCCTTGCCTGAGCATTGTGGGCAATCTGGAGATTCCGCTTTGCCCCAGATGAAGAGATTCGATGGGCTGGGCAGGACATCATACACTGCCTGGACCAGGAACTTGATGCACTGTGGTTCAGCCTGCCAGAGCTCAGTCCATGTGACTTTTCGGTCCATGGCCTGCTCCCACCTTGTCCAGGCTCCCTGCTGCCTCAATCCAACTGCTCTGGTACACCTCTCCTCCTCCACTGCTGCCCTCACTTCCTCCTGGACCAGCCTGTGCCTCTCCTTCCCCTTGCCCTAGTCAAACTGGGGAGATGGGAAGATTCCCAGGCCAGCTCTTCCCCGAGTCACTGCTCCCACCAGGACTCTGTGGCGTATCCGAGACTCTGCTTGCAGCACGGCTTCGCCGGCTCTCCACTTCCTCCCAGTTTTCACCTCCACCCCTGCCTGAGCCACCTTGGGGTCGCTGGAGTCCCTGTACAGCATCACCTCTCTGGCCCAAGTCACCTTAAACTCCTCCTCCAGGGACTTATGGGGCCGCTGGAGCTTGGTGTTATTTCCATATAGGGCGATGCTGCTAAGGCTCCTGGGCAGTCCCAGCCACCTCCTGAGGAAGCTGCTGACTTTCCTCTCCAATCTCTCTACGATGGATATTGGGACTTCATAGACAAGCAGTGGCCAGAGTATCCTTGGCAGGGTACCATGCTGGTAGATCCATGCCTTGAACTTGGCCGAAAGCCCCGACCGGTCCACTGCTCTCAACCAACTCTCCAGCTGACAGGTTGCCTGGACAGATGCTGTACCCTTCAGGCTGCTGTTAAACACCTTGCCAAGACTCTTCACTGGCCTTTCGGAGACAGTTGGGATTGGTGTCCCTTCGATGCTGAAGCGGAACCTGTCCATGACTTTGCCCTTCTTCAGCACCAGTGACCTTCATTTTCCTGGCTTAAACCTCATCCTTGCCCATCCAATCAGTTTCTCCAACCCCTACAGGATCCACCTGCCTCCTGGCACTGACTCAGTGGTGACTGTCAGGTCGTCCATGAAGGCTCTGATTGGTGGTTGCCGCACTCCTGACTTGGTCCGAGGGCCCCGGCACTCTGGCTCAGCAGACTTGACGATCATGTTCATTGCCAAGGCAAAAAGGATCACAGAGATAGTACAGCCTGTGATGATCCCAACCTCCAGTCTGTGCCACTCTGATGTTACTGACCCTGATGAGACTCTCATGCTGAACTGGTTGTAATAGTCCAGGATGAGATCTGCCACTTGGCCTGGCACGTGATGCTTGGCCATGACTGTCTGGATCAGCTTGTGCGGAATGGAGCCATAGGCGTTCGCCAGGTCAAGCCAGAGCACTGTCAGGTTTCCCTTGTTCTCCCTGGCTTCTCTGATGAGCTGGGTCACCACTCCCGTGTGCTCTAGACACCCCGGCACTCCAGACAAGCCTCCCTTTTGCACTGAGCTGTCGATGTAGCCATTGCTGGAGAGGAAGTTGGTCAGCCACCTCGCCACTATGCTGAAGAAGATCTTGCCTTCAACGCTTAGCAAGGAGATGATCCTGAACTGATCGATCTTCTTGGAATCTTCTTCCTTTGGGATCCAGACTCCTTCAGCGAATCGCTACTGCTGCGCCACTTTCCCTCTCCTCCAGATGACTTTCAGGATCTTCCACAGCCGTTTCAGTAACAAGGGGCAGTTCTTGTAGACCCTGTAGGGGACTCTGCTCAGGCCAGGGGCTGAGCCAGCTCTTGCTCTCTTCACAACGTCCTGGACCTCTTTCAGGAGTGGCTCTCTACTATCAAACTCCTTGACACCAATCCGTAAGTGTATCTTTGAATTAGAAGTTTCAACATGCCGTAAACCTTACCTAAAAAAATGATGTATGGTGACATTAACAATCCAACATATCTTGAGCATCACATATCAACAATAACTACTTCCAGATTATTTCAAGATTGGTTATATGAAGAATGAAACTCCTTCACATCGACCACAATGCTGAACACTCGTCAATCTACTGCCTTATGTTTTTTGCATGTTCTTCATTAGTTTCCTGGTAACTGATTAAAGCAGTCAATTTAGTGGCACTTTCGTACATTATTGAAAGCCTGGTTTTTACAACAAATCACTAGTTTTATAATTACCACTAATGATACTGTTTTTTTTCTCCAAATTTACATTAATTCTTTAACTATTAAAGTCAGATGTGAACGTCTTCAGATCAATAGACACTCTGCATACTAGTACAGTAACTTAACTGTTATGCAAGCATGCCTCATACAAATAAATTATCTCTATATCCATGACTGTACAGCCAGATACAACTCCAATGCCCTCTCCCCTGACACTCAGTCTGAAGAAGGGTCTCGACCAAAACGTCACCAATCCCTTCTATCTAGAGATGGTGCCTTTTCCGCTGAGTTACTCCAGCATTTTGTGTCTATACTGTTATAGTGGTTTGATTGAGTTTTGCTTAGTTGCCTCATGACAATGGCCCAGATTCTCTAATTGATGTCTGTCTGTGACTCACAAGTGGCTTGTAACCACAATGTGCTGGGTCTCAAGCAAATGCCGCAATACTTGTTAATCACTGACACTGTCAGCCCCTGTAAACTGGCTTTACACTCTTTTAGGTTTATGTTTAGGTTTATTATTGCCATATGTACTGAGGTACAGTGAAAAGCTTTGTTTTACATGCTATCCAAACAGATCACATACATCATACCTCAAGTACAATAGATAAAGCAAAGGGGAAGCTAGAGCGCAGAATATAATTCTCAGCATTGTAGCGCATTGTAGTACATCAGTTCCTTAGACAAGGTCCAATGTACTCAATGGGGTAGAGGTGAATCGAACAGTATCCTGGCTTAGATACATAGATACATAGAAAATAGGTGCAGGAGTAGGCCATTCGGCCCATCGAGCCTGCACCGCCATTCAATATGATCATGGCTGATCATCCAACTCAGTATCCCGTACCTGCCTTCTCTCCATACCCCCTGATCCCTTTAGCCACAAGGGCCACATCTAACCCCCTCTTAAATATAGCCAATGAACTGGCCTCAACTACCCTCTGTGGCAGAGAGTTCCAGAGATTCACCACTCTCTGTGTGAAAAATGTTTTTCTCATCTCGGTCTTAAATGATTTCCCCCTTATCCTTAAGCTGTGATCCCTTGTCCTGGACTTCCCCAACATCGGGAACAATCTTCCTGCATCTAGCCTGCCCAACCCCATAAGAATTTTGTACGTTTCTATAAGATCCCCTCTCAATCTCCTAAATTCTAGCTAGTATAAGCTGAGTCTATCCAGTCTTTCTTCATATGAAAGTCCTGACATCCCAGGAATCAGTCTGGTGAACCTTCTCTGCACTCCCTCTATGGCAATAATGTCCTTCCTCAGATTTGGAGACCAAAACTGTACGCAATACTCCAGGTGTGGTCTCACCAAGACCCTGTACAACTGCAGTAGAACCTCCCTGCTCCTATACGCAAACCCTTTTGCTATGAAAGCTAACATACCATTCGCTTTCTTCACTGCCTGCTGCACCTGCATGCCTACTTTCAATGACTGGTGTACCATGACACCCAGGTCTCGCTGCATCTCCCCTTTTCCTAATCGGCCACCATTTAGATAATAGTCTGCTTTCCTGTTTTTGCCACCAAAGTGGATAACCTCACATTTATCCACATTATACTGCATCTGCCAAACATTTGCCCACTCACCCAGCCTATCCAAGTCACCTTGCAGTCTCCTAGCATCCTACTCACAGCTAACACTGCCCCCCAGCTTAGTGTCATCCGCAAACTTGGAGATGTTGCCTTCAATTCCCTCATCCAGTTCATTAATATAAATTGTAAATAGCTGGGGTCCCAGCACTGAGCCTTGCGGTACCCCACTAGTCACTGCCTGCCATTGTGAAAAGGATCCGTTTACTCCTACCCTTTGCTTCCTGTTTGCCAGCCAGTTCTCTATCCACATCAATACTGAACCCCCAATACCGTGTGCTTTAAGTTTGTATACTAATCTCTTATGTGGGACCTTGTTGAAAGCCTTCTGAAAGTCCAGATACAACACATCCACTGGTTTTCCCCTATCCACTCTACTAATTACATCCTTGAAAAATTCTATAAGATTCGTCAGACATGATTTACCTTTCGTAAATCCATGCTGACTTTGTCCAATGATTTCACCACTTTCCAAATGTGCTGCTATCCCATCTTTAATAACTGACTCTAGCAGTTTCCCCACTACCGATGTTAGACTAACTGGTCAGTAATTCCCCATTTTCTCTCTCCCTCCCTTCTTAAAAAGTGGGGTTACGTTTGCCACCCTCCAATCCTCAGGAACTACTCCAGAATCTAAAGAGTTTTGAAATATTAACACTAATGCATCCACTATTTCTGGGGCTACTTCCTTAAGTACTCTGGGATGCAGCCTATCTGGCCCTGGTGATTTATTGGCCTTTAATCCATTCAATTTACCCAACACCACTTCCCGACTAACCTGGATTTCACTCAGTTCCTCCATGTCCTTTGACCTGCGGTCCCCTGCTATTTCCTGCAGATTATTTATGTCTTCCTTAGTGAAGACGGAACCAAAGTAGTTATTCAATTGGTCCGCCATATCCTTGTTCCCCATGATCAATTCACCTGTTTCTGACTGCAAGGGACCTACATTTGTTTTAACTAATCTCTTTCTCTTCACATATCTATAAAAACTTTTGCAGTCAGTTTTTATGTTCCCTGCCAGTTTTCTTTCATAGTCTATTTTCCCTTTCCTAATTAAGCCCTTTGTCCTCCTCTGCTGGTCTCTGAATTTCTCCCAGTCCTCTGGTATGCTGCTTTTTCTGGCTAATTTGTATGCATCATCTTTTGCTTTGATACTATCCCTGATTTCCTTTGTTATCCACGGATGCACTACCTTCCCTGATTTATTCTTTTGCCAAACTGGGATGAACAATTTTTGTAGTTCATCCATGCAGTCTTTAAATGCCTTCCATTGCATATCCACCGTCAACCCTTTTAGAACTAATTGCCAGTCAATCTTGGCCAATTCACATCTCATACCCTCAAAGTTACCTTTCTTTAAGTTCAGAACCATTGTTTCTGAATTAACAATGTCACTCTCCATCCTAATGAAGAACTCAACCATATTATGGTCACTCTTGCCCAAGGGGGCACGCACAACAAGACTGCTAACTAACCCTTCCTCATTACTCAATACCCAGTCTAGAATAGCCTGCTCTCTCGTTGGTTCCTCTACATGTTGGTTTAGATAACTATCCCGCATACATTCCATGAAATCCTCTTCCTCAGCACCCCTGCCAATTTGATCCACCCAATCTATATGTAGATTGAAGTCACCCATTATAACTGTTTTGCCTTTGTTGCACGCATTTCTAATTTCCTGTTTGATGCCATCCCCAACTTCACTACTACTGTTAGGTGGCCTGTACACAACACCCACCAGAGTTTTCTGCCCCTTAGTGTTTCGCAGCACTACCCATACCGATTCCACCTCCTCCAAGCTAATGTCCTTCCTTTCCACTGCGTTAATCTCCTCTCTAACCAGCAACGCTACCCCACCTCCTTCTCCTTTCTCTCTATCCCTCCTGAATATTGAATATCCCTGGATGTTCAGCTCCCAGCCTTGGTCACCCTGGAGCCATGTCTCCGTGATCCCAACTATATCATAATCATTAATAGCTATCTGCACGTTCAACTTATCCACCTTATTATGAATGCTCCTTGCATTGAGACACAAAGCCTTCACAAAGGCTTATGAATGGACCATTTAGAAGCCTAATGACGGAGGGGGAGAAGCTGTTCCTGAGTCTGATACTGTGTGCTTTCAAGCTTCTGTATCTTCTGCCAGATGGGAGCTGGGAGAAGAAGGAATGACCGGGGGTGGGACAAGTCTTTGATTATGTTGGCTGCTTGTGTGAAGTGTAGATGTAGGCAATGGTGGGAAGCCTGTTCTACGTGATAGACTGTGCTATATCAACAACTCTCTGCAATTTATAGAGGTCCTGGGCAGAGCTGTTCCAAAACCATGCGGTGATGTACCCTGGTGCATTCTCTGGTGCATCTGCAGAGGTTCATAAAAGGCACTAGAGAGGTGCTGAATTTCCTCAGTCTCATCGGGAAGTAGAGGCGTTGGTGTGCTTTCATAGCTGTTAAATCAATATGGTTGGTCCATGACAGATCATTGGTAATATTAGTGCCAAGGAACTTTAAACTCCATAGAATTTACACATCCGCACCAATGATGCTGATTGGGGCATCTTGCTTCCTGGTGTCAGTAACTAGCTCCTCATCTTGCTGACATCGAGGGAGAGGTTATTGTATCAACACTATTTCACTAAGTTCTCTGCCTCCTTCCTGTACTCTGTCTCATCATTGTTTGTGATTCAGCCCACCACAGTGGTGTCACCTGCAAACTTGTCGATGGAATTAGAGCTAAATTTGGCTGTACAGTTGTGATTGTAAAAGGAGTAAAGTAGAGGACTGAGAATGCATGCTTGTGGTGCACCAGTGTTGAGAGTTATTTTGGAGGAGGTGTTCTCACCTAGTCTCACTGGTGGAGGGCTGTGGGTCCGAAAGGTAAGGATCCAGTGACAGATGATGGAGCTGAATCCCAGGTTCCAGAGTTTGAAGATGAGTTTGGATGGTATTATGGTGTTGAAGACAGAGCAATAATCGATAAATATGACAAGGACTTAGAACTTGTTGTCTAGGTGTTCCAGAGATGAGTTTAGGGCCAGGGAGATGATGTCTGCTGTGGACTTGTTTTTCGATGGTAGGCAAACTGCAGTGGATCAAGGCTGACTGGGAGGCAGGAATTTATGTGCTCCATCACAAGTCTCTTGAAGCACTTCATGATGGTGGACATTAGAGTCACTGAACGATAGTCATTAAGGACTGCTATCTTATTTCTCTTCAGCATCGCGATGATAGTGGTCGGTTTGAAGCAAGTGAGGACCTCAAAATGGAATAGTAAAAGGTAAAGATATCTCTGAATATCTCTCCCAGTTGAGCCATACAGGTCCTTGTAGATCAATCACTATTGCTTATCTGGTTTTGCTATTTAGGACCCGATCCCTAATCCATGTCAGGTTTCCACCATGCCATCCTGTGGAATGTAAGCAGCCATACTTTCAGTTTGAGCAACGACTTTGAGCATACAGTACCTGTTGCTATGGTACTTATTATGATGTTCTATGACTCAGTGTTAACAGTACTTTACACATGGTGTCAGAAGTGGGATCGCGTGAAATATTGCGGAGATTGAGAAGATCTAAAAATACGTCAGACCCAGTTCTGCTGGACTTCTCCAGTCCTCGCCAGGATGTGGTCAGGGACTCCATCCAGACCAGTTGTTTTCTGTGGGTTTACTCCTAGAAAGTCGATATTGCATCTGCTTCAGTAACCATTGGTTCAGGTGTACCTGTGATTGGCAGGGCGGGTGCCATTCCACCACCAACCTTCTGTTCAAATCGGGCATAGAGTGCATTGAGTTAATTGGGGAATTACCCATTGTTGCCAGTAATATTGCCCGCCTTCCCTTTGTGGCAAAGTCCATCATAGCGTGCAAGCCTTGCCACAATCCATGTTTATCCATGTCATTGCCTCGAGACTCCAGCTTAGCCCAGAATTCCCCCTTGGCATTCTTAATGGTTCTGCAAAGGTTGCAGATAGATTTCTTGTATGGCTCGGGATTGTTTGACTTGAATGCTGCAGACTTGAACTTCACCTGGGAGTGAAGTTCACAGTTCATCCATGGCTTCTGGTTGGTATATTAAACATATCATCTTCTTTGGTACACAGTCCTCTACACGCTTGCTGGTAAGTCTGTGACAGAAATCCATGAATGTCACCATAAAAATCATAGTTCTGCAGTATATTCTTTCCCTACCAACCTCTCATCCAACCTGACTAATTCATAGTCATCCTCAGATTCTCCTCCCACTCTAGCCCCCCCCTGTCCTAAAATGAGTCTGAAACTGTTCCATCCCAGGCTCTCACTCAGTCTCATGTCACTCGCCACTCAGTGATGCAGATGTGCTTATGTGTCTGGTGAGCCGAGATGACTGAAAGGGGAAGTGAACATCCGGGCACAAACTGGGGGATTTAACTTCAGTGCAATGGGTAGAAACCAGTGAGGGACTTGATTTACCAGCAGACAGACAGTTGGAGGTTCAGTAGTTTTACAATCACCAAGAAAGTCTATCAATTAGGGTGCTTCCCCGCCATAAGTAAAGGTAAGCGTCATTAGTCACTTACCTAACTCATAATTCGGACAATCCAGCCCAATATTGCAATGTTGATTGGAAGTCAGCACATGATGCTGCCCAGTTTGTTCTTAGACAGGAAATAATCAGTGGACAGGTTAGAACATATTGCTAATTCACATCCCTCCTTGAACTGTCCCATGGTGACATAAACAAATATATGATAGGCATATGAGCACTACTAATGTGGAAGAGTATACAGTTGGCAGAAGAAGAGAAGAAAGTTATGACTTCTTTGGTCAGAGGGTGGTGAATCTGTTAATTCTTTACCACAGAAGGCTGTGGATCGGTGGATATATTTAAGGCAGAGATAGATAGATTCTTGATTAATACAGGTGTCAGGGGTTATGGGGAGAAGGCAGGTCGAATGGGGTTAGGAGGGAGAGATAGATCAGCCATGATTGAATGGCAGTGGACTTGATGGGCTGAATGGCCTAATTCTTCTCCTATCACATGATCTTATGATCTTATGACTTAAAACCTTTATAGTGTTTGGTTATGACAGGAAAGTCTAAGTATCGGAAGGAGAGCCTTGTTTAGTTTAATTTTAGTTTAGTTTAGATATAAAGCTCGGAAACAGGCCCTTCGGCCCACCGAGTCCAGGCTGGCCAGCAATCACCCCACGCAATAACACTTTCCTACACACTGGGAACAATTTACAATTTTACCAAAGCCAATTAACCTACAAACCTGTACATCTTTTGGAATGAAACCGGAGCTCCCCGGAGAAAACCCACGTGGTCACGGGGAGAACGGACAAACATTGGTTGCAATAAACAAAATGTACAAAGAAAATGCAGGACATGGTTGAAATAACTCTTTAAACAAAATTTGAACATATATCAATCAACAATGTACAATTGGAAATTACAAGTTTCCAGCTATATTTCCTTGTAAATTTATTCCATCATCTACCTCGTGAAATAATAAACACATTAAGCAAACTTAGCCTCGGAAAGCAGCCAACATAATCAAAGACATCCTACCCCAATCATCCCTGCTTCCATCCTGCAAAATGTACAGAGGTTTGAAAGCACATGCCACCAGACTCAAAACTGCTTCATCCCCTCTGTTATCAGGCTTCTGAATAGCCCTTCCATAAGCGAGAGTAATGTTTGATTCACCTCTACCCCAATGAAGACATTGGACTTTTGTTAAGGAACTAATGCACCACAATGCACTACAATGCAGAGAACTATATTCTGCACTCTGTATCTTCCCCTTTGCCATATCTGTTGTACTTGAGTTTGAACTGATTGTATCTGTGTATGGTATATCATGTTTGTTTGGATAGCATGCAAAACAAAGCTTTTGACTGAACCTCGATACATGTGACAATAATAAATCTAACCCTTAACCTAGTAAGGTAAAGTTGTCAGTTTTCTTTAAATACAAATTCCCAATTTTCCATTATTAGAATGAAATTTAAATTCTGAATTGCCAAATAAACTGCATAAATATATTTGTTATTCACAATGCATGTTGCACTAATATCAGTCTTAACTTGTACAAAATTCATAACTGGGCACACCACTGATTCTTAGAATACAGAATTATTGGTCTCAACTGAGGTACCAAAGGATATGTGAATTTGTCAACAGGAAGATGGAGAAAAGTTGGAGGTCAGAGAAAATGTTGCATAATCACTAAGAACTGGTGAAGCAGAAACTTGAGCAACTCACTTGTTCATCTAATAAATGAAAACTGTTAGGACAATGTATAGATAGGGAGAAAATCCAATTAAAGTTTTTGATGGTCGGTTTCTAGTATAAAAAGCGCAAAATAGGCATTTTTGCATAGACTGTTATTTTTGCAAATGTATTGTAGATTCTGATATTTAAAGGGTATTTGAATGAAGTGTATATGTTTTACAGGCTCACTGCACAATTATTAACATTATTGTTACAGTTAGTAATATATGCAATTTACATACAAATATTAGCTATTTTCAATATATGGAGTAAGATATGATCAAAGATTTGTCAACTATAAGACAAATAATTAGCTATTTAACTTGCAAGCTTTTAGTTTGATAATCCTTTCCAAATTAACATTCTTATAGGCAAAATTTAACCAAAGATTAGAAGTCAATGAGTTACATGACCATACACAAAGTGTCTAATTTGGACAACAATACAGAAATACTACATATTGTGTTTTGAAAGCCAGATGTTAACTGCTTTGGACAAGTGTGAGATTTTCACAAAAAAAATCTGCTGGGAAATCTGATTTTCAATGCCCTGGCTGTGAACAGGTCATCCTTAAAAAGTCTGAATGTCCCAGTGAAATGCCTGAAGCACTTGCACTGAGTCTAATCCCTTATGCCATTCTGCATATTAATGGAACATTGTCATAACACATCAAGCTGTTTGATCGTCAAAATAACCTGCGTCACTAATTCCTCTGATGAAACAGAAGACAAATGCTGAGTAAACACTTGGAAAGCATTCATTGCACTGTTCTGATGGCGATGAGAAAGCCCAAGCCTTTCTTGCAGTCACAGAGCTGCTCAACCTAATAAACTACGGCCCATGTGCTGTGAAAAGAGTGGCCTGTAAATGAAAAAAACACGGATTAACCACATTTCACTCTCCTTGTACCAAACTCAGCTAGTGCTTGGAGTTCAGTCAGCCTGACACACAAGCGCCAAATTTGGTATTTGGAAAACATGACAGATGTTAGTGGAATTTTGCAGCTGACTTTTTATGGTAAGGGATCAAAACTGCTGAATACTTTCCTTGTTAACCGTGGATTGAAATTCAAAGGACACGATTTGAGGTAATTGCCTGCCAAATGAATAACTGTTAAAAGCATGATAAGTTCCACTCATTTCTTATGAAAGTTATTTCTGTATAGAGACCATGGCTTGTCATTAGTTCCAGTTAACTTTTACTCTGCCATCGAAAACCAAAAATACTTTCCAAGTAGAATATTTCTTGGGTTTTAGAAGGCAGGATGAAAGTGAACTGGAATTAATATAAATTTCTGCAACTTCTTGCAACTTGCCTGTAAAGAGATCAAAGGAATTATTCTACATTGTTCTTTCATTGTCCTATTTTTCAGCCTCTCCCAGAGCGTTAATGAGTAAATTAGTGGTTGACACAGACAACACTGTGCCTGAGGCCACACAGCACCAGGTTCAAGAACAATTACTTTCTTACAACTGTCAGTTTCTTGAACTGAAAATAGGCACAAAATGCTGGAGTAACTCAGCGGAACAGGCAGCATATCTGGATAGAAAGAATGAGTGACATTTAGGGTCGAGACCCTTCTTCAGACCCGAAACATCACCCATTCCTTCTCTCCAGAGAAGTTACTCCAGCATTTTGTGTATATCTTTGGTTTAAACTAGCATCTGCAGTTCCTTCCAACACAGGTTCTCGAACTGACCTGCACAACACTAATCCTATCTCGGCAATGTAACACTATGAACCATCTCTTCACTACTATAGACTTGTTTTTCTAATTATGTTTAGAGCACTAATGTCATGTATTATTATTTTTATTAGTTTTATCTTTTACTGTCTTGCAGAATTTATGCGTAATTTATGTATAATTTATGTTTTTGTGTGTTGATTGACTCTATGTGCCTGTGAAGCAACGACAAGCAAGGTTTTCATTGTACCTGCAGCTCACTGTACTTGTGCACGACGATAAACTTGGCTTGACTTGTAAAAAGCAGCCATTCCTACTGGAACTTATGGCTGGAGATTGAGAGAACCCTTGAATTCAAGCACCATATCCTCTTCTAGAGGTTGGCATGTTCTGAACTAATGTCATTTGAATTGTATTTATATTAAACAATAGGACCAAAAACATGTCAGACTTCTGCAATGTAAATTTTAATAAATTGGATAAGCAGGCAAAAAAAATTAAAGTGGTATAGCAGATGGGTGTGTTGGTATTGTGGTAATTTACCAAACTAATGTCAAGACACTGAGAGTTTGATCAAGATACACAAGATCAAATACCACCATGGTAGCTGGAGAATGTAAATTAAATGATTCAATAAATTTTGAATTTAATTTGGTATCAGTAAAGTTAGGCATTGAAGCTAGAGAATTTTCATAAGAACTCATACAGCTCATTAATCGTCTTCAAATAAAAAATTCCCATGCTTATGCAGTATGGCCATGACGTGGCTCTTGACCCAGCAAGATACAATACAATACAATGAACTTTATTTTTCCGTTAGGAACTTTGGTTTCTGCAGCCATACAACAAAATGAAACAATTATACAAGACACACAACCAACTCAATTCACACAGACATCCATCACAGTGAGTCTCCTCCTCACTGTGATGGAAGGCAAAGTCTTGTCTCTCCCCTGCTCTCCATCCTCTCCCGATGTTAAAGCCCCCGGCGGGTGATGGCAAGCCCCGCGGCCGTTAAAGCCGCGCCGGGCGATGTCAGGCCCCGCTCCGGGCCGTCTTCAGCCCCGCATCTCGGGCGGGAGAAGCTGCCGCCGCGGGAGCTCCGAAAAGCGGTCTCCTACCAGGGACCCGCGAGCTCCCGATGTCACCGTCCACAGGCCTGCAGCTGGAGCCCCCGAAGCCCCGAAGACTGGTCGTAGTCGCGCGCCACCACAGCTCCCCACGCTCTGAGGACAGCCAGCCCCACGACGGCAAGTCCGCAGGCTCCGCGATTGGAGCCCCCAGGTCGTACCTGAGGGCTGCTCCACGGTGCTAGGCCCCAACGACAATGGAGACCCGACAGGTAAAAGGTCAGGTCTCCCGTGCAGGGAAGAGATTCAAAAGTTCCCCCCCCCCGCCCCCCACATATACACAGTTAAAAGCAATATTAAAAACAATATAAAAACCACAGCAAGAGGGACAAAAAAAAAAGGACAGACAAACTGCTGGGGCCGCGCCATTGCAGCGCCGCCATTATTTGTCAACTTTTCGCTGCACTCTCCAATAGCCTAACAAATCATGTAGTTCAGGAAATGGGGGATAAAATACTGTTCTTTCCAGCAATATACAAGTCCCAAATGAATTTTAAATATAGGATATTTTTATTGCATCTGAATCATGGGGATATTGTGTCAGCTGGTCAGGCAGCATTCCTGGAGAGAAGGAAAGGGTGACATTTCGGGTCGAGATGCTTCTTCGGACTTCAGTCTCGACCCGAAATGTCACCCATTCCTTCTCTCCAGAGATGTTGCCTGTCCCACTGAGTTAAAGGCCTGTCGCACGAGTCTGCGGTAATTGGCGGCGAAACAGGAACTATCTACCGCTCCTGGGCCGCCAGAGACCGCGGGCTCGGTCAAACGCACAATTCCGGGGCCGTGCGGCATTGTTCCCAACACCGCACGGTGCTAAAATAAAACCAACACTGTTCAAAAATATTTTCCTACCGCACAGCCGCCGCCAGTGATGCACGAGTGCGGCACGGTCACCGCCACAGCCGCCGCCAGTGTGGCACGAGCGCCGTGAGTAGAACCTTCACCGCCACAGCCTCCGCCAGTGAGGCACGTGTGCGGCACGGCCGCCGCCACAGCGCCGTGATCAGCACGGCCGCCGCCACAGCCCCGCAGATCCGAAATGACGTCATCGCAGTCGGCCCGCCCTTTTTTTTAACTTACCGCAAGCTCGTGGGACCAGCCGTACTTAAATCACTCGGCCCCCGCGCAGCATCCGTGCGGCGCTCCCATGGCATAGGCTCGGCGCTCTCGCCGTTGCCGTGTGGTCCCCTCTACCGGCGACGCCGCGCTTCACCGCCGATGACCGCAACACCGTGAGACAGAGCCTTTACTCCAGCATTTTGTGTCTATCTTCGGTGTAAACCTGCATCGGCAGTTCCTTCCTAAACACTCAGATCTTGCTAACCTTACTCTCCCCCTATAGTAACTCTGTTCCTTGTCCCAGAATCAGCCGGGAAGGTAAAGATAGCCTCCATTTTCTATTCCCCAACATTTTACACCTTGTGGGCTTCCTTTCTACCAGCCCTTCATTCTCAAGTCCTGAATTAAGTACATTGAGTTAATGGAGTTCTTTGTCATAGGATTGAGACAATTCTTTCTGCTAAACTTCCATCATCTTGGCCATATAACTAAGCTTCGCCCAACAATTTCTCCCCCCATCACAATAACCTTTAGTTTTTCGTTCCCCATTTGCTTGTTCATGCTTCTTTTGAAATTCACCTCCTGTTCTCTCAGCTCTATTCCCATAAAATCGCTACCAACCACTCCTCTCAAAAAATATAAGTAAGGCTACAACCCACTCTAAATTCAAAATTTTCTCCAAACCTCTTGCGTGTTTTAAGTCAATCTTTTACATCTCAATTTCTCAAAAAACAGCTTTTGCCTCTGGTCTAGTAATAACTCTAATCAAATTTGTAATTGTAATTCACTATCTGTCCTTGTTTCTCTCAGCCTCTGCAATGCAGTATCTCTCAGCCTCTGCAATCTCTGCTCTGCTGTCCAGGAGAGTGGGATTGCATTTTCCCAATAGTCCATTTGTCCAGTTATATCTTAGGTATCTGTAGCTTTGGCAAATCATTACTCCTCACAACATCACCTCTGGATTTTTCTAATTATCTCTCCTTTTTGTTTCTCTAAAAAACATTTAGTGCCAATATCATCCAAAGTCTTTGAGTTTTATGTTGACATCTACGGTGCTCAACTATGATTCTCCAACATCTCTGTTGACCCAGCCATTGTTACTTTATGATGTTAGTCTAAATGCTGCTTGAATTGCAGTTTCCCCTCATTCAACCCCAAGACATCTAGAAATCATTGTCTTTGGGTGCCATTAGAAATTCCTCACCTTTTTAAAATCCATTTCTTTCTTCCTGATTTTTTCAGGTTGAAATCAACTGCTCACAATTTTAGCAGCCTGTTTGACCCTGAGTGATCTCTCAAACTCACATCCTTCATTGTAGTGATTACATAATTTTGATTTCATAACATCACCCATAGACAACCCTGACATGACTTATCTACCATTAGAGTTACCATCCATGCCTATATCTCCCTCAGGCTCAAGTACTTCAATATTTTCCTGGTGGGTCTCCAACATCTCATTCTCTAAACTTCAAATCCAAATTTCAGCACATCTAGAATACTGTTGTTTGTTAACTGGTCCACATAAAGTTTGGTTTTGCTATCCTCCTCAGCATCTACATCACCCACCTAATTCTCTTCTTTATGCTGTCCTTCCGTAGCCTTAATAAAAAGTAAATACTAAAAAGAAAGGCAATCATTTGAGAAATCTGTCTTTTTCCAAATCCTACTGCTTATGCATAACAGTAGGCACCTGTAATCTGAAATGTCTTTTCTATATCTGTAGGCTTTCTCCCCTTGACCTGAAACATTAATTTTCTTTCACCACTAATATATAGTGGCTGCATTGTATACTATTTATAGAATGCACTGCAGTTTCTCATCCATAGTATTCCCACAGCACCTTCCAAACCATGATCCCACCATAGGCTCCTGTAGAAGGTTAGATTACATTGGATCCAGGGAGAGATGCAGAAATGACTTCATGGTAGGACAAAGAGGGTGGTGGAGGTTGGCTGATTTTCAGACTGAAGGCCTGTGACCAGTGGTGTCCCTCAGGGAACAATGCATTGCTATTTGTCATCTATATCAATAATTTTGATGAAAATGTACAAGGCAGGATTGGGAAGTTTGCAGATGAGCCTAAAATAGGTGGTTGTTAAAGACAGTGAAAATGGTTGTCAAGAATTACGATGTGATCTCGATCAGCTGGGAAAGTGAGCCATGGAATGGTGAATGGAGTTTAATGCAGATAAGTCCAAGGTGTTGCATTTTTGGAAGTAATACCAGGATTGGACTTACACAGTGAATGGCAAGGCCGTGAGGAATGTTATAGAGGGATCTACAAGCATAAGTACATATTTCCTTGAAAGTGGCATCGCACGTAGATTGCCGAAGAAGGTTTTTGGAACGTGGGTCTTCATCTGTCAGGGAAATGTATGGAAGTTGGGATGATATGTTACAGTTACTGGGACTGGTGAGGCTGGAGTTTGGAGTATTGTTTTCAGTATTGGTCACCATGCCACAGGAAAGATGCCATTAAATGTGAAAGGAGCGCAAAGACGATTTATGAGGATGTTGCCAGGACTTCAGGTCCTGAGCTGTAGGGAGAGATTGGGCAGGCGAGGATTTTATTCCATGGAGCTATTCCAGGGTAAGGGAATCAAGATGTAGAGGACATAGGTTTAAAATGAGAGGGGAAATATTTAATAGGAACCTTATGGGCATTGTTTTCACACTAGTGGGTATACAGAAAGAGCTACCAGAGGAGCCAGGTACAATAACAACATTTAGAAAGATGTGGATAGGAAAGGTTTTGAGGAACATGGGCCGATTGCGGGTAGATGGGACATCTTGGTTGGCATGGTTGGGTTGGCCTGTTTCTGTGCTGTATGACTGTGAAGATTGGTAGGGGCGCTGCGAGACGGCTGCCCTGCCAGTAGCGTGTTCGTTATTTCTACTTTTTTGGGGGGGTTTTGGTGTGTCTTGCGTTGGTTTGGGTGTCTCTCCGTATGTCTTATGTGGGCGGTGGTGGGGAGGGGTAAGGGGGAAACCGCTTTCGGGGCAGCCTCCTCCATGGAGAGGTGCCTTTTTCCATGTCGCCTCCTTCGCGGCCTAACACCATGGATTGGAGCGGCCTTTCCCGGAGTCGGGCCTGGAGCATCGGCGGGAGGCGCAACATGGACTTTCCATCGTGGAGAGGAGTGTGTCAGGTCTCACGTTTGATCTAGTTTCTGTTTCTTATTGTTTTTATTATTATTGGTTGCATTCTTGTCTTATTTTGGTGTCCCACATCTCCTCTCGTTTCAGGTCCCATTTCCTGTCATGTCGTTTCCCCTCGTGTGATTGTTGGCCCCGCCCTGATGTGTTTCACCTGTGTCTCGTTATCCCGTTCGGCTGTGTATTTAAGCCCTTTGTGTTTTAGTTCTCATTGCCAGTTCATTGTGTATGTTACTTTGTATCACCTCGTGCCAGCTCTAGAAATCTTTTGACCTTGTTATCTCGACCAGTGCCTGTTTTCGACCACTGTTTTTGCCTGCTCCTAGATTGTACTGTTGCCTCCATTTTTGCTTACCTGTGTACCGACTTGGACCGATTAAACTCTGAAAACTGATCTGCCCTGTGTCTGAGCCTGCATTTGAGTCCTCCTCCTCGTTCAGTTCTGATAGAGTGCTCCGATCGCTGGCCTGGTGACTTTGGCACCGTGGGGACTGTGGTCCGCGGAGCTTCAGCCCCGAGCGTGGCATGGACTTATCATCCGGAGCCTGGGATCCCTTGCCGGGGATCGCCTGAGAAGTGCTCCGACCACTGGCCCGCGGCCTATAACATCCTGAAACCGCGGACTCCAAGCCACGGAGTGTGTTCCACCGCCTGTACATCGGGCCGTCTGTAGCAGCGGCTACAGAGGGTCTATAGCCCCGACCACGGGTGAACAAAGGAGGTGGACTGGCTGAACTTTGTTGCCTTCCACCACAGTGAAGAATGTTGTGGTGGATGTTTGTGTTCATTTTTAATTGTGTATTGTGTGTTCGTTTTAAGTGTATCGCTGCTGGCAAATTCATTTCACTGCATGTGATGTGCATGTGACGAATACAATTGACCATGACTTTAACTTTGAAGTCTCATTGTTCTAAACTCTGGCAAACATAAGTCCACTCATCCCAATCTCTCTTCATATATCTGTTCTGCCTGCTATTGGGGCTTCTGCTGCCTCACATGAGCACTACATGGAGAAATAAACAAGGAGAAATCCAATGTTCCCTTGCATCAGGGGCACAGTCCCAGGGTCACTATTCAGCAGGCCTGGATAAATCATATCTAGAGAACCATTCCTTTCAGAATTATTCTCAAGATTGAATTTTATAGTGGAATAAGGTTCTGAGTCTTCCCACATCCCTTTCAATTATACAGGTGAACATTTTTTCTATCACTTGCAACAATATCTTTTTTACAATCAAATCTATCAGTATACTGCAAAATATTTCCCCTTCAAAATGCACGCATCTCTTACTCTTATCTGCTCATAGTACACTAGGTATTCTTCTCTCATAAACGTGCATATGGAAGTTTGTTCACACCATAAAAAAGATTTATATGGTGTGAACAGAATTCCATGTGCAAGCTTGTGAATTGACCACAGATAAGACGAGGCTGCATTTGGAGTAGTGTGTTCAGTTTTGGTCTTCCTGCTATAGGAAGGATGTTGTTAAGCTGGAAAGAGTGCAGAGAACGTTCATGAGGATGTTGCCAGGACTTGAGGACCTGATCGAAAGGGGAGGATAGGACTTTATTCCTTGGAGATAGGGTGAATGCACAGGGTCTTTAGCCCAGAGTTGGGGAATCAAGAACCAGAACACATAGGTTAAAGGTGAGAGGGGAACAATTTAATAGGAACCTGAGGCAACTTTCACCAACCAGAAGATGGTGGGTATATGGAACGCGTTGTCTGAGCAGGTAGTATAACAACATTTAAATGATATTTGAACAGGTACAAGAATAGGAAATGTTTGGAGGGATATGAGGCAAACAAGGGCAGGTGAGACAAGTGTAGATGGGCATCTTAGTCAACATGAACAAGTTGGCCCATAGCATCTGTTTCTGTGCTGTATACTGTAACTCTATGACTCTAACTGAAAGCAGTGAAATTATAACTTTGCTTTAAAAGTCGTCTTATGGATTTATATGGGCCTCGGGCAGCTCATTCAAGATTTCCCAAAGAGAACGGGTGTACTATCCATATTCCATCATAACAAGGTAGTCAGCTTGTTTTTTCTAGCCCAGGATACAGGCTGGTGACACAATAGGACATTGCCACAAAATCCCTATTCTCTCATCTAATTACTTCACTATCCTAAACCGTACCTGGTTTTCATCACTGATCCTCTTGGGGATTTCTTGACATCAGCCTTTGTAAACCACACAGCAACACAACTGTGTTCATTCTTGGAGACTTAATAGCTCAGAGAAGATCAGCACACTTATGTTCAAATTGACAGTGGGACACCGACCCAAGCAGTGAGTATTGGCGCACGAAAACAGAAGCGCAGGGAGGAAGCGGTGTAAGACACCTTTCACCAAAGGGTAAGGTCATCTTTCTCCCAGCTGCCATCAGTAAATCAAATTTTAAGAAGGCGCTTGTGTCCAGAGCAGATGGTTGGACATTGTTGTTAGATCTGCTCCGAGGTTTCAAAATTTGGTCAGAACCATTCACGGGGTGTTGATGGTCAACTTCGTGAAGCTGCAGATAGTGGCAACTATCTACCATTAAAGTTATCTACAAAGCAACATCCATGCCTCAAACCTTCTCACTTCTCTCTTTATCCAGCACAACTTTGACACGGACGGCACAACAGCTCAAATAGTTACCAGCTAGGCTTTGAGCTGCATTAGCACTGGGAATAGTTTCCAGTTAATTTGACCAATTTATGGATGGTCTTCTATGATATCATTAAGACCACCAAATCTGCACAGCAATAGGACAAAGGGTATAAAGATATGGGGGAGTGGGAGAGGACTCTGAACATATCAACATCAACCAGCCACTATGATTGACGAACCGGAGGACACATTCTTCAGTGGAGTTTGCTGAGAAAGGATAATAAGTTTGGTATTGTAAGCAAATAATGGAAGCTATGGTCTGCTACAATAGGCAATAGACAATAGGTAGCAATGTTACAAAATTTTGAGATTTTAAAAATAAAGTCTGCAATTTATCCCATCAGATAAAGCATAAAAAGAAGTTTAATTTGACACCTAATTCACTTTCATATCTTCAGCATTAAAGAAGTTATGGCCATTTTCATACTCGGAAATTAGCACCTTGTTCACTATTGCTTTTCCATTGACTTAACACAAAAGCTGTGATCGAGGACAGTTAAAAGCCCATAACTTTCTTAAAAATTAAGATAACTGAAAGGAATTTTCAGTTATTATAGATTAAAGCATTCTGAAACAAATATGAAGCAATCTTGTTAAAGAAGGAGCTGCAGATGCTGGAAAATCGAAGGTACACAAAAATGCTGGAGAAACTCAGCGGGTGCAGCAGCATCTATGGAGCGAAGGAAATAGGTAACGTTTCGGGTCAAAACCCTTCTTCAGACTGATAGGGGGTGGGGAGAAGGAAAAAAGGAAAAAGGCGGAGGAGGAGCCCGAGGGCTGGGGGAGGGGAGGAGACAACCAGATGGCTGATGAAGGGGAGGGGACAGCAAGGGCTAGCAGAATTGGGAGAATTCAATGTTCAAACCCCCAGGATGTAGACTGCCCAAGCGGAATATGAGGTGTATTTTACTCCAATTTACGGTGTTGCTCGCTGTGGCCATGGAGGAGACCCAGGACAGAGAGGTCAGATACGGAATGGGAGGGGGAGTTGAAGTGCTGAGCCACCGGGAGTTCAGGTTGGTTATTGCGGACCGACCGGAGGTGTTCGGCGAAACGATCGCCAAGCGATTGGTCTCACCGATGTAGATCAGCTGGCATCTAGAGCAGCGAATGCAATAGATGAGGTTGGAGGAGATGCAGGTGAACCTCTGTCGCACCTGGAACGACTGCTTGGGTCCTTGAATGGAGTGGAGGGGGGAGGTGAAGGGACAAGTGTTGCATCTCTTGCGGTTGCAACGGAAAGTACCAGGGGAGGGGGTGGTATGGGAGGGAAGGGAAGAATTGACAAGGGAGTTACGGAGGGAGCGGTCTTTGCGAAAGGCAGACATGGGGGGAGATGGGAAGATGTGGCGAGTGGTGGGGTCACGTTGGAGGTGGCGAAACTGACGGAGGATCACTTGTTGTATGTGACGGCTGGTGGGGTGAAAGGTGAGGACTAGGGGGACTCTGCCCTTGTTGTGAGTGGGGGGATGGGGAGAGAGAGCAGTGTTGCGGGGTATGGCAGAGACCCTGGTGCGAGCCTCATCTATGGTGGAGGAGGGGAACCCCCGTTCCCTGAAGAATGAGGACATTTCAGATGCCCTGGTGTGGAACGCCTCATCCTGGGAGCAGATGCGGCGTAGACGGAGGAATTGGGAGTGGGGGATGGAGTCCTTACAGGAAGCAGGGTGGGAAGAAGTGTAGTCCAGATAGCCATGGGAGTCGGTAGGTTTGTAGTGGATGTCGGTAAGGAGCCTATCACCTGCGATGGAGATAGTGAGGTCAAGGAATGGTAGGGAAGTGTCGGAAATGGTCCAGGTGTATTTGAGTGCCGGATGGAAGTTGGTGGTGAAGCGGATGAAGTCAGTCAGTTGTGTGTGGGTGCAGGATGTCGCACCAAAACAATCATCGATGTAGCGGAGGTAGAGGTCGGGGATGGGGCCCTGGTACGCATTGAACAAGGATTGTTCTACGTACCCGACAAAGAGGCAGGCGTAGCTGGGGCCCATGCGTGTGCCCATAGCTACGCCTTGTATTTGGAGGAAATGGGAGGAGTCAAATGAAAAGTTATTAAGTGTAAGGACCAGCTCCGCTAGGCGGAGGAGGGTGTCAGTGGCCGGGTATAGATTCCTTCTACGGTCGAGGAAAAAACGGAGGGCTTCGAGACCATCCTGGTGGGGGATGGAGGTGATCAATGACTGGACGTCCATGGTGAAGATGAGGGGGTGAGGGCCTAGAGAGTGGAATGCGCGGAGATGACGGAGAGTGTCTGAGGTGTCTTGAACATAGGTAGGGAGGGAATTAACCAAGGGGGATAGGATGGAGTCGAGGTAGGTGGAGATGAGTTCGGTGGGGCACGAACAGGCAGAGACAATGGGTCTACCGGGACAGTCAGGTTTGTGGATTTTGGGGAGAAGGTAAAAGCGGGCTGTGCGGGGCTGGGGAACGATGAGGTTGAAGGCTCGGTCGGGCAGGGCGTGGGAGTGGATGAAGTCGGTGATGGTGCTGGAGATGGTGGCCTGGTGCTCGTCAGTGGGGTCATGGTCCAGGGGTAAGTAGGAGGAGGTGTCTGAGAGTTGGCGCGTGGCCTCTGCTTTGTAGAGATCGACGCGCCAGACTACCACGGCACCTCCCTTGTCGGCGGGTTTGATAACCCAATCTAGGTTGTTGCGGAGTGAGTCGATGGCAGTGCGTTCAGGGGGGGAGAGATTGGAGTGAGACAGGGGAGTGGAGAAGTTGAGGCGGTTGATGTCACGGCGGCAGTTTTGAATAAAGAGTTCTAAAGCCGGAAGGCTACGAGGGGGGTTCCATGAGGATGGGGTGCGTTGGAGACGGGAAAAGGGGTCATCAGTGGGGAGCGAGGATTCCTTCCCATGGAAGTGAGCTGTGAGGCGGAGGCGACGGTAGAAGCGTTCCAAGTCATGGAGGGCACGGAACTCAATGAGATGGGGACGGAGGGGGACAAAGGTAAGACCTCTGCTGAGGACAGACCATTCGATGTCGGAGAGGGGGAGGTCGGGGGGGATGGTGAACACCCGGCAGGGATGGGGGTTGGGGCCGGAGGAAGGCAGGTGGGTGGAATGGGGACGAGGCGATGTGTGGTGGGGGGGTGGTGGGTGGTCAGGGGGTGGGGGGGTGAGAGGGCTGTGGTGTGGGTGTGGAAGAGAAGTGGTCCCATAGTTGGAGAGGGATGGGGAAGAATCAGTGGAACTAACACTGAGATAACCAGGGCTAGGCAGGCTAGTGCTAGGACCCAGTGGAGTCAAACCCCGGAGAGTGGGAGTGAGCAGCGTGGAGGCTTCAGGCCCAGTACAGAGTCCAGTTTGCAGGTGAGGCGACGGCTGCGGGCTGCTGGAGGGAGGTGCAATGGCGAGGGTCGGCGGACCCAACGGTAGGAGTCCTCGGGCAGTGGAGTCAGGGTCGGGGGGGCTGGGGGGCATTGCAGTGGCGAGGGTCGGCGGACCCGATGGTCGTGGTCCGTGGGCAGTGGAGTCGGGGTCCGTGGGGCTGGAGGGCGTTGCAGTGGCGAGGGTCGGCGGACCCGATGGTCGGGGTCCTCGGGCAGTGGAGTCGGTGGGGCTGGAGGGCGTTGTAGTGGCGAGGGTCGGCGGACCCGATGGTCGGGGACGTGGGCAGTAGAGTCGGGGTCCACGGGCGATGCTTGGGAGGTCCCGGTAGGCGGATGGTCGGTGGGGCGGCGCGGTTCGACCAGCCCGGTGAGGCGACGGGGTGAGTAGGGTGCGGTGCGGCGGCCATGTTCGGGGAGCAATCGCATGAAACAATCTTACTTAGAAGACATGAAAGTAACGCATATAATTAGTTAGTTACCTAATTGTAGCTAAACATCTATCAATTTCTTAAGAATAGATTAACATTTTTAAATAGCCTAAGTGTCCAAATAACATTCACACAATAATTCACAATCTAACATAATTTTTAAATCTCATTTTCATGAATTTACAGGCCAAATGGAAGGAATTGTATGTTTAATACCTGTAAATTAATGGGCATTTAAATCATCTTGTGAGTGAGGATTTCTGGAACGCGATCTTTTGGAACGTTCATTTGCGGTGAATTTAACCCCGTATTGGCATGAAAAATACTGCCGTTAGTTCGGGGAATAAAATCACCGTTTCGCATGAAAAAATGTGAATTAAAGGCTTCTTAAGAAGCACTTTTATACATTTAAAGAAACCACTTTCGTTTACCTGTCCCGTGTGTGAAATCCGTCCCCATTATCGGCGTTGACGCTTCAGGAGCTGCTTTTAAAATGACTCCAGCGCTGACATTGACGATTTAATAAAAATAAAAAATTCACAAAACGCCCCTAGGAACGATTTTTCAGCAAAAGGTTGTACTCCAACGAAATATAATTCAGGACAAAGGAGGAGAAACCGCGTTTTAACCCCGCCCCCCCCTTAAAGGCGCCAAAATCGCGCACACGGCCAGTGGCAGAATTACAGCGCGACTGAAGGTAAGTTTTGTAACATACCTACAATAGGTGCAGGAGTAGCCCATTCGGCCCTTCGAGCCAGCACCACCATTCACTGTGATCATGGCTGATCATCCACAATCAGTACCCCATTCCTGCCTTCTCCCCATATCTTTAAGAGCCCTATCCAGCTCTCTCTTGAAAGTATCCAGAGAACTGGCCTCCACCACCCTCTGAGGCAGAGAATTCCACAGACTCACAACTCTCTGTGTGAAAAAGTGTTTCCTCCTCTCCGTTCTAAATTGCTTACCCCTTATTCTTAAACAGCGGCCCATGGTTCTGGTCTCCCCCAACATCGGGAACATGTTTCCTGCCTCTAGCGTGTCCAAACCCTTAATAATCTTATATTTCAATAAGAATCCCTCTCATCCTTCTAAACTCCAGAGTATACAAGCCCAGCCATTCCATTCTCTCAGCATATGACAGTCCAGCCATCGCAGGAATTAACCTTGTAAACCTACGCTGCACTCCCTTAACAGCAAGAATGTCCTTCCTCAAGTTAGGGTACCAAAACTGCACACAATACTCCAGGTGTGGTCTCACTAGGGTCCTTTACAACTGCCGAAGGACCTCCTTGCTCCTATACTCAACTCCTCTTGTTATGAAGGCCAACATGCCATCTGCTTTCTTCACTGCCTGCCAGATCCAGTTGTACTTCCCCTTTTCTTAACTTGACACCATTTAGATAATAATCTGCCTTCCTGTTTTTGCTACCAAAGTGGATAACCTCACATTTATCCACATTAAACTGCATCTGCCATGCATCTGTCCACTCACCCAACCTGTCCAAGTCACCCTGCATTCTCATAGCATCCTCCTCACAGTTCACACTGCCACCCAACTTTGTGTCATCTGCAAATTTGCTAATGTTACTTTGAATCCCTTCATCTAAATCATTAATGTATATTGTTATATACGGATTATTGTAAATACCTGCGGCCCCAGCACCGAGCCTTGGGGTACCCTGCTAGTCACTGCCTGCCATTCTGAAAGGGACCTGTTAATCCCTACTCTTTGTTTCCTGTCTGCCAACTAATTTTCTATCCATGTCAGCATTCTACCCCCAATGCCATGTGCCCTAATTTTGCCCACTAATCTCCTATGTGGGATCTAATCAAATGCTTTCTGAAAGTCCAGGTACTCGACATCCACTGGCTCTTCCTTGTCCATTTTCCTAGTTACATCCTCAAAAAATTCCAGAAGATTAGTCAAGCATGATTTCCCCTTCGTAAATCCATGCTGACTCGGACCGATCCTGTTACTGCTATCCAAATGTGCCGCTATTTCATCTTTTATGAATGACTCCAGCATCTTCCCCACCGCCGATGTCAGGCTAACTGGGCTATAATTCCCTGTTTTCCCTCTCCTGCCTTTCTTAAAAAGTGAGATAACATTAGCTACCCTCCAATCCACAGGAACCGATCCTGAATCTATAGAACATTGGAAAATTATCACCAATGCATCCGCGATTTCTAGAGCTACCTCCTAAAGGACCCTGGGATGCAGACCATCAGGCCCTGGGGATTTATCAACCTTTAGTCCCATCAGTCTACCCAATGCCATTTCCTGCCTCATGTGGATTTCCTTCAATTCCTCCGTCACCCCAGATCCTCTGGCTAGTAGATCAGGAAGATTGTTTGTGTCCTCCTTAGTGAAGTCGGATCCAGTACCTGTTCAACTCATCTGCCATTTCCTTGTTTCCCATGATAAATTCCCCTTTTTCAGTCTTTAAGGGTCCAACTTTGGACTTGACTATTTTTTTCTTCTTCACATACCTAAAGAAGCTTTTACTATTCTCATTTATATTCTTGGCTAGCTTACCTTTGTACTTTTCTCCCCATATTGCCTTTTTAGTTATCTTTTGTTGCTCTTTAAACATTATCCAATCCTCTTGCTTCCTGCTCATTTTTGCTACGTTGTACTTCTCTTTTATTTTTAAACTGTGCCCGACGTCCCTTGTCAGCCATGGTCGTTGCTTACTCCACCTGGAATCATTCTTCCTTTTTGGAATGAACTGATCCTGCAACTTCTGTATTATTCCCAGAAATACCTGCCATTGTTGTTCCACTGTCATCCCTGCTAGGGTATCTTTCCATTCTACTTTGGTCAGCTCCTCCCTCATGGCTCCATTGTCCCCTTTATTCAACTGTACACTGACACCTCCGATTTACCCTTCTCCCCCCCCCCCCCCCACCCCCCACCCCCCCCCAATTGTAGATTAAACCTGACCATATTTTGGTCACTACCTCCTAATGGCTCCTTAACCTCAAGTTCCTTTATCAAATCCGGTTCTTTACATAACACTTAATCCAGAATTGCCTTCTCCCTGGTAGGCTCCAATACAAGCCGCTCTAAGAATTCATCATGGAGGGACTCCACAAACTCCCTATATTGGGGTCCAGTATCAACCTGATTTTCCCAGTCTACCTGCATGTTGAAATCTCCCATAATAACCGTAGCATTACATTTACTACATACCAACTCATGATTCAACGCACCCTATATCCAGGCTACTGTTTGGGGGCTTGTAGATAAGTCCCCTTAGGGTCTTTTTACCCTTACAATTCCTTAGTTTAACAGGAACAGATTAAACAAAATTCCTGTTATTTCTCCAGGACTTATTTCACCCAGTAAATATGAGTGTACAGACTTCCAAAATTTATTTGAGAGCAAATTTTAATTTGTGCCCCTCTTCAAGTACTAGCCATGAAGATGTATTACAAATTCAGTTTAAGTATTATTCCCAGACTACATGATCATTGTTATAATGTGCATGGGAAGTTTATGGTCCCGAAATTGGCTGCCATGTATCCGAATTAGAAGACTGATTTGACTTCAGAAAGTGGAGACAAAAAGTGTTTTACGGTGATCTGTGAAAAGTGCTATATAAATGCAAAACATTTTGTTAACATTTGCCCAGTATTTGCTAAGAAAAACTGTAAATAACCAATTGCGGGCTTATTAACTACCCTGACGTTTAGGTCCTTGAGTTTTGTTCAGTAAAAGATCTGCTTGCTTTGCAGGAACAAATAAATCCATTATTTTCAATCACTCATCTTACTGTTCCAGATGAATATAGGATGGAGACAGCCTCATCTACAGCCACCCTGGAACAAATACTCTGAAGTCCTTTAAGTTCTTTACATTTTACCATAAGCCAAGTCTAGCCATGGTATGCAGACTTTTTTGATAAATCCCATGTTGTTAACCAGGGGGAGGGGTGATATGCCAGTAAAGACATGTCCACTCAGCAATTAATGAAAAGGACAGGAACTGCCAGAAATCTCAAAGAATAATCATGTGGTATTGACCACTTAGAATTGCAATCCCTGGATTAGTGCTGCACGGGCGTAATAAGTGATAGGCATCAGGATACTGCCTTTACCTGACTTACAGGTTTCTATTCAATATCCCCTACGAGTGCAGACGGATATGTGGAAATTGTTTAAAAAAATTAAAGGTTGAGAAGGAAGGGAAGGCAGAAATACCATTTCACCCATTGGTTGTCAAATTTTGGATGAAGTTACTGTGAACCTTACATTGTATTGTGCCCTGTGTAGGGGTATCTACAACTAGATTGGTAGGGTATGCTTGCCTTCATCGGTTGAGGCATTGAGTATAAGAGTCTGGAAGTTACGTGGCAGTTTTATGGAAAATGGTTAGGCCGCTTTTGGAGCACTGTGTGCAGTTCTGCTCACTCCATAACAGACAGGATGACGAGGCTTTGGAAAGGGTGTCATAGAGTCATAGAGTAATACAGTGTGGAAACAGGCCGTTCGGCCCAACTCGCCCACACTGGTCAATAATGTCCCAGCTACGCTAGTTCCACTTGCCTGCGCTTGGTCCATATCCCACCAAACCTGTCCTATCAATGTATCTGTCTAACTGTTTCTTAAATAATGGGATAGTCCCAGCCTCAACTACCTCCTCTGACAGCTTGTTCCATACACCCACCACCCTTTGTGTGAAAAAGGTACCCCTCGGATTCCTATTAAATCTTTTCCCTTTCACCTTGAACCTATGGTCCTCGATTCCCCTACTCAGGGCAAAAGACTCTGTGCATCTACCCGATCTATTCCTCTCATGGTTTTGTATACCTCTATAAGATCTTCCCTCATTCTCCTGTGCTTCATGGAATAGAGACCCAGCCTACTCAACCTCTCCCTATAGCTCACACCCTCTAGTTCTGGCAATATCCTTGTAAATCCTGATTCACAAAGACATACAGGATTGTAAATCTTTTCTGAACCCATTCAAGCTTGACAATATCTTTCCTATAACATGGTGCCCAGAACTGAACACAATATTCTAAATGCACTCACCAACGTCTTATACAGTGCTTAAGAAGTCTATAGATTGCTCCCTGGAATAGAGAATACAACCCATAAGGAGAGGTTGGACAAACTTGGATTGTTTTATTTCACGTGTCGGCTGAGGACAATTAGAAGTAACCAATCTACAACATGGAATGTAAACATAGAACATAGAACATATCCGTGCCGAAAATGATGCCAAAACCAACTTAACTGCCTGCACATAATCAATATCCATCCATTTCCTGCATATCCATATGCCTATTCAAAAGTCTTATAAATGCCACTCGTGACACAGTGGCGCAGTGGTAGAGTTGCTGCCTTATAGGGCTTGCAGTGCCAGAGACGGGGGTTTGATCCCGACTATGGGTGCTGTCTGTACGGAGTTTGTATGTTCTCCCCGAGGTGGTTTTCTCCGAGATCTTCAGTTTCCTCCCACACTGCAAAGATGTACAGGTTTGTAGATTAATTGCCTTGGGTTTGTATATTTGGTATAAGTGTAAATTGTCCCTAGTATGTATAGGATAGTGTTAATGTGTGGGGATCGCTGGTCAGCGCAGACTCGTTGGTCTGAAGGGCCTGTTTCCACGCTGTCTCTCTAAACAAAACTAAACTAGTGTATCTGCCCCACCCACCACCCTTGGCAGCTCATTCCAGGCATCTGGCCCATGCATCTCCTTTTCCCCTCTCACCATCTAGTATTTGTTTTTTACATCCTGGAAAAAGGTTTTGAATATCTACCCAATATATGCCTCTCAAACTTTTATGTACATCTATCAGGTGTCCCCACAACCCTCTGGCATTCCTGAGAAAACAATCCAAATCTGCCCAATCTCTACCTGTAGCTAATACTCCGTATCAAGGCATAATTCTGGTAAACCTCCTCTGCACCCTTTCCAAAGCCTCCCCAACCTTCCTGTAATGGGGTGACTAGAACTGCATACAATACTCCAACTGCGGCCTAACCAAAATCCTAAAAAGCTGCATCATGGCTTCCTGAAACTTGCACTCAATGCCCCAACTTATGAAAGCAAACATACCATATTCCTTCTTTACCTCTCTATCTACCTGTGTTGCCATTCTCAGGGATCTATGGCCCCATGATCCCTCTGTACTTCAATGCCATTAAGGTCATGCCATTAATTGTATATTTTCCCCTTACATTTGACCTCATACTTGCTCGGATTAAACTCTTCTGCTATTTCTCCACCCAATTCTGTAGCCAACCTATATCCCACTGTATACTTTGACAGCCTTCCTCACAATCCGCGACCTCAGCAATCAAAGTATCATCTGCAAACTCACAAACCAACCCGTCCACGTTTTGGTCCAAGTCATTTATATACATCACAAACAGCAAAGGTCCCAGCACAGAACACTGTAGAACTAAAGACAGACGCAAAAAGCGGGAACTGGAGGAACTCAGCGGGATATTCCTTCTCTCCAGAGATGCTGCCTGTCCTGCCGAGTTACTCCAGCTTTTTGTGTCTATCTTCGGTTTAAACCAGCATTTGCAGTTCCTTCTTACACACCCTGTAGAACTATACTGGTCACAGACCTCCAGCCTGAATATTGTTCCTTCCACCACAACCCTGTCTTCTATGAACGAGACAGTTATGAATCCATACAACCAAATCATTGTTAGTCATGTACATGTTAATCTTGTGTATCAGTCTCCCATTGGGACATTCAAATGTCTTACTAAAATCCATGTAAACAGCATCCCCATCCTCTCCTCATCAATCATCTTTGTTAACTCCTCAAAAAACTCAATCAAGTTAGGAAGACACGAGTTGCCATCTACAAAGCCATGCTGACTATCCCTAAATAACTCGATCTCTTCCAAATGGAAGTAAATCCTATCCCAACGATTTATCTCTAATAGCTTCCCTACTACTGATGAAAGGCTCATCAGCTAACAACTCCCTGGATTCACTCTACTTATAAAGGAACAGCATTAGCTACTCGCCAGTCCTCCAGGACCTTGACTGTGACTGGAGAAGGTGCAGAACTTTGTCAAGTTGCAGAACTTCGTCAAGATGCTGCAATCTCCTCTCTTGCCTCTCTCAATAAGCTGGGATAGATCTCATCAGGTCCCGGAGATTAAACCACCTTAATGCTCTTCAAGAACACGCACACCTCCTTCTTCTAAATCGCAAACTGTCCTTGCATATTAGTATTCTCCACACTGATCTCACTGTCCTTCATGTCCTTCTCCTTGGTAAGAACAGATGCAGAGTATTTGTTTAGTAACTCACCTACATCGCCAGATTCTAAGTGGAAATTCCCTCCTTTATCTTTGACTAACCCTACCTTCTCCCTGGTTACCCTCTCATTTTCCAACACAAGGTCCGGAAGACTCCATTCTCAGGACTCCACATACTGTTTTAAGAAACTTTGTTGGTTACACCTTGCAAATTCTGCTCCATCTAAGCCATTGGATACGAGCAATTTCCAGTCAGTATTGTGGAAGTTAAAGCCACCCACTAAGACAATCCTGTTGCTTTGGCATCTTTCTGTAGTCTGTCTACATATCTGTTCCTCGATCTTCTGCTTGCTATTGGGGGCCTATAGCACAATCCCATTAGAGTGCATTCACCTTTCTTATTTCTAAGCTCTACCCATATCGCCTCAGCAGACGAGCCCTCTATTATGTGCTCTCTGAGTGCCGCTGTGGCAGTCTTCCTGACCAATAGCGCAACCCCTCCACCTCTTTTGCCTCCCTCTCGATCACGTCTGAAACATCAAAACATGGAGCTGCCAGTCATGTCCCTCCTGCAACTATGTTTCCGCAATGGCCACAACATCATAGTCCCAAGCACCCATCCAGGCTCTAAGTCCACAATACTCCTTGCATTGAAATAAACACACCAGCTCATCAGCATCACTATATTCCTTCACGTCTCCCTGCCCTTCCTGTGAGACTTAGTGGTCCCAACCTCTACACTCTCATTACTTCTTCACAATTCTGATCTATCACTCTGGTTCCCACTCCTAAGCCTCTCTAGTTTAAACCCTCCTGAGTCAAGCAAGCATCTACTTTTTAAATGTCCCTCCTTCCTTTGAAAAACTCATTTTTCACAAATAATTATTTCTCTCAACTTTCCCCCCGATTTTTCAAAATTGCTTTCTCTCCTCTCAAAATGGTTGCTCTATTTGACTTAGAGGCATAGATAGGGTAGACAGTCAGAATCTTTTTCACAGGGTGGAAATGTCAAGGATTATCAGGCATATTTTTTAAGGAAAGAGGGACAAAGTTTAAAGGAGAAATATGGGACAAAGTTTTTAAACAGAGAGTGGTGGGTGCCTGGAAATTGCTTCAAGGGGTGATGGTGGAGGCAGATACAATAATAACATTTAAGTGGCTTTCAAATAGGCTCATGGATATGCTGGGAATGGAGGGATATGGATCATGTGTAGGCTGTGTAGATTAGTTTAATTGGACATCATGTTTGACAGGCATTGTGGCTGAAGGGCCTGTGCCTGTGCTGTACTGTTCTATGTTCTATGTTCTAGAAGACATACTGTAGGTTAAGATGAAAGGGAAAAAATTAAAAGGACCCAAGGGGCAACCTTTTCACACAGAAGGTGGCATATATGGAACAAGTTGCCAGAGGAAGTCCCATATGTCCTTGGGACTCCTTTCAAATATGTTAAATATATCTCAGCTGATAATGCACATGTGAGAATTTCATAAAAATGGGTTCAAGTGTCAACCCAAAAGCATGAAATACTTCATTTAGGCTGACACTCATATGCATTAGCAAGTGAGTGCTATGCTGTTAGAGAGGCTGTTTTCAGGTCAGTTATTAAACTGAGGGTAGTTGGATATGAAAGAGATTATCCGGCTACTGATGCATTCCTGCATGTGGGACTTGATTGCCATGTTTCTGACATTACAACAAGGACTGGAGTTCAAAATATTTCATGGCTGTAGAAAGTTAAGATGTTGAAGGCTATGAAAAGCTCTATGTCTTTTTATTCTGGGTGAAGGCTTTCAGATTAATCCCATGCTTTTAAGGAGTGATATGCCAATGGGGACACAACGGTTCAGCAATACATGAAAAGGCCAGGCTTCACCTCAAGGCCCATATTGTCAGCAGGTATCAAGCAAATGCAAACATACCAAAGTGGAGTGTCACAAAGCAAATCTCCCCCACAGCATCTGGAATGCAGAAGAATATGAGAAATCGACAAAGTCAGCAAATTAAATTCATACAAACAGCATGAACCAGTAAGACCATCGGGCCTGCACCCCACGGTGATGGCTGAGTATCACAACTAAATACTTCTTCCCTTCTCAGAAAATTATAGAAATGACTTAATTGTTTAATTTACCTCACCAGAATAGAAACACTGAGCCACAGCTTTCTGCGGGTTTCATGTATTGGGACAGTCAATGTTTAGTGCAATGCTCAGCACCAGGAGCTTTGTACCTAGTGCTTCCAGTTCAGACCTGCTCCAACATCATTTCTTTCACAGGCAAATATTCTTTCTGTGCTCATCAATCTTTTGCAGATTAAATACTTTATTGATCAATAATCAGCAATATGAGAGCTATTGCTCTCACAGCCATCCCATCAGACACACACTTTGATCTCCTCAGCCAAGGGAAAAATGTAGATTAAGGGCATAAGTAAGATTTTATTGCTCTTGCCCCATGTGCTTCTTGAGCTCACAGTTAGGATTATATATGCATAGGAATCAACTACTGAAAGAAACAATGGAGATTTCTGCTGACCCATTAAAATCAGTGCTTTGGTAATAATGGATTTGCTCTACTCTGGCCCAACTGAAATATCAAGAGAACTGGTAATGCCAGCATCATTCCATTTATTATTCTATATATATTATCAGGATTTTTTTAGATTCTTTCATTTATTTATTTTTCAGGATGGGGGCATTGCTGACAAGGCCAACGTTTATTGCCATCAATAAATGCCCTTATAGAAGACGGCTTGCAAGAACAATTAGAAATCAATCACACTGCTCTGGATCTGCAGGAGTCACATAGTGGTCAGACTCTAGGAAAGGATGAAGATATCTCAGCACACACTGAAACAAGATGAAGTCCTGCAGCAAAAAAGCTTGTTTAACAAAAAATCATATATTTCTATTTCAAATACCCAGCTCATGGTTTTTCTCTCAGCTCCACATTCCATCACGTTCCTTTTAATTGTGAAAGCTAGGTGGAAATATATCATTTTAATTGAAAACATCACAAAGCAATAGATTTGATAAAAACTGGAGAATTCAATTGTTTTGGGTTGTAAACAACCTAAGCAGAATATGAGGTGCTGTTCCTGTGGCTTCACTCCAGCAATGGAGGAGGCCCTGGACAGAAAGGTCAGAATGGGAATGATAAGAGGAGATAAAATAGTTAGCAAACTGGTTATCCAGCAGACCCAGCATCCATTTCTCCCCTCCCCCTTCCATTCCATTTATATTCCATCCTCTGGCTTCATAATTTGCAGCTTTTCAATCCTTATCTCACACCTTATGTCTTTTCATCTCTGGGCTTTGTCCAACCATCTGCCTACCCCCCCACCACCCCCTCACCTGTATCTATCTCTTGCTTTGTCCTGGCCCTCCTCTTTTCAAGCTTTCTTCTCCCCCTTCCACAATCAGTTTGAAGAAGGGTCCCAACTCAAAATGACACCAAAGCATGCTCTGCCGAGATGCTGCTTGACCATCGAGCTACCTCAGCATTTTATGCCTTTTTTGTAAACCAGCATCTGCATTTCCTTGTTTCTACAATGCAATGTACAATGTGTGTTTGAATGTGTGTTCAAGTATATAAAGTCAAATATTCATTACAAGTTGAAAATCAACAAAAGGAAATATGTTTAATTACTCTGCATCAATATGTTACATTTTGAACAGTTCATTGTGAAAAACAAAATATTAACAAACAATAAAGTCACCACATTTTTTCTTTCAGTGTTTCATTGTGATATTACTGTCCTAATTATGAAATTACTGTCCTAATTATTACTAAATTAAGAAGTGTCACCAGTAACCATTTCTTATGCACTGTTTTAACCAGCCAAGGGTTTGCCAATTTAGTTTAACTATACCTTGACAAAATTTTCACAATCAATGAAACTAATTAAAATCAAATATTCGACTAATTGATGCAAATCAGGCATGTCCAGACAGAGCATTCATGTAATTAGTTTTGTTTAGAAATACAGCATGGAAACAGGCCCTTCGGCCCACTGAGTCCACGCTGACCAAAGATCATCCTTTCACACTAGTTCTATATTATCCCACTTTCTTCACACATAAGGGGCATTTTGTTTTACTGAGGTCAATTAACCTACAAACCTGCACGCCTTTGGGATGTGGGAGGAAGACTGAACACCCGGAGGTTCCCACATGGTTACAGAGAGAAGATGCAAACTCCATACATAGAAACATAGAAACATAGAAAATAGGTGCAGGAGGAGGCCATTTGGCCCTTCGAGCCAGCACCGGCATTCATTGTGATCATGGCTGATCGTTCCCTATCAATAACCCATGCCTGCCTTCTCCCCATATCCCTTGACTCCACTAGCCCCTAGAGCTCTATCTAACTCTCTCTTAAATCCATCCAGTGATTTGGCCTCCACTGCCCTCTGTGGCAGGGAATTCCATAAATTCACAACTCTCTCGGTGAAAATGTTTTTTCTCACCTCAGTCTTAAATGACCTCCCCTTTATTCTAAGACTGTGGCCCCTGGTTCTGGACTCGCCCAACATTGGGAACATTTATCCTGCATCTAGCTTGTCCAGTCCTTTTATAATTTTATATGTTTCTATAAGATCCCCCCTCATCCTTCTAAACTCCAGTGAATACAAGCCTAGTCTTTTCAATCTTTCCTCATATGACAGTCCCGCCATCCCAGGGATCAATCTCGTGAACCTACGCTGCACTGCCTCAATCACAAGGATGTCCTTCCTCAAATTAGGAGACCAAAACTGTACACAATACTCCAGATGTGGTCTCACCAGAGCCCTATACAACTGCAGAAGAACCTATTTACTCCAATACTGAAATCCTCTTGTTATGAAGGCCAACATTCCATTAGCTTTCTTCACTGCCTGCTGTACCTGCACGCCAACTTTCAGTGTACAAGGACACCCAGGTCTCGCTGTACCTCCCCCTTACCTAACCTAACCCCATTGAGATAATAATCTGCCCCCTTGTTTTTGCCGCCAAAGTGGATAACCTCACATTTATCGATATTATACTGCATCTGCCACGCATCTGCCCACTCACTCAACCTGTCCAGATCACCCTGCAACCTCCTAACATCCTCTTCACAGTTCACACTGCTACCCAGCTTTGTGTCATCCGCAAACTTGTTAGTGTTGCTCCTAATTCCCTCTTCCAAATCATTAATATATATGGTAAACAGTTGTGGCCCCAACACCGAGCCTTGCGGCACTCCACTCACCACTGCCTGCCATTCTGAAAAGGACCCATTCACTCCTACTCTTTGCTTCCGCTACTCTTTGGTCTGCCAACCAATTTTCTATCCATGTCAACACCCTACCCCCAATACCATGTGCTCTAATTTTAGTCACCAGTCTCCCATGCGGGACCTTATCAAAGGCTTTCTGAAAGTCTAGATACCCTACATCCACTGGCACCCCTTCATCCATTTTACTTGTCACATCCTCAAAAATTCCAGAAGATTAGTCAAGCATGATTTCCCTTTCATAAATCCATGTTGACTTGAATTAATCCTTTTACCGCTATCTAAATGCCCCATTATTACCTCTTTAATAATTGACTCCAGCATCTTTCCCACCACCAAAGTCAGGCTAACTGGTCTGTAATTCCCCGTTTTCTCTCTCGCTCCTTTCTTGAAAAGTGGGATAACATTAGCTATCCTCCAATCCACAGGAACTGATCCTGAATCTATTGAACATTGGAATATGATCACCAATGCGTCTACTATTTCTAGAGCCACCTCCCTGAGGACCCTGGGATGCAGACCATCAGGCCCAGGGGATTTATCATCCTTCAGTCCCATTAGCCTACCCAATACTATTTCTCGCCTAATGAAAATTTCTTTCAGTTCCACTACCCCCTTAGATCCTCTGTCCTCCAGTACATCTGGGAGATTGTTTGTGTCTTCCTTAGTGAAGACAGATCCGAAGTACCTATTCAACTCTTCTGCCATTTCCTTGTTGCCCATAATAATTTCACCCGTGTCTGCCTTCAAGGGACCCACATTTGACTTTGCTACTCTTTTTCCCTTAACATATCTAAAGAAGCTTTTACTGTCCTTCTTTATATTCCTGGCCAGCTTCCCCTCGTACTTCATCTTTTCAGCCCGTATTGCCCGTTTTGTTTCTTTCTGTTGTCCTATGAAAGTTTCCCAATCCTCTGGCTTCCGGCTAATCTTTGCTGTGTTATACATCTTTTCTTTTAGTTTTATTCTATCCCTAACTTCTCTTGTCAGCCACGGGTGCCTCCATACAGAGAGCACCCAAGGTCAGGATCGTATCTGGGTCTCTGACGTTGTGAGGCAGCATCTCTACCAGCTGCTCCACTATGTTACATAACAATTATAAACAATTATAAACATGTCTTTAGATCTGCACAGAATTCTTGTGTCATCTGTTGAATTTTCTTTGTCCAAAACTCAGTATTCGGCATAATCTCCATAATCAATAACAAAAACTCCATGAGACCTTTAGATAAGAACATAAATATACAGGGAATAAAAGGATATGGATCAAGTGCAGGCAGATTAGATTCGTTTATCTTGTCATTATGTTTGGCACAGACATTGTGGACGAAGGAGCCTATTCCCGTGCAGTACTTATCTGTATTTTATGTTCATGGTAGGGAATAAGATATCTTAGTTTTCATTGACAATGTCTCTTAAAATAGAATGAGCTTTTTATCCAACTATTCAACTTGATAAGGTGCTAAACAGATAGGAGCCAATGGTATTAAAACCTGAAGGCAAAAGAGTAGGAATAATGGGGACCTTTTCTGGTTGAATACCGGCGACTACAGGTATTCCATCGGCATCGGTGTTGGGTCCACTACTCTTCACATTACATGTTAATGATCTGGATGATGGAATTGATGGCTTTGTGGCTAGGTTTGCGGATGATATGAAGATAGGTGGAGGGGCAGTTAGTATTGAGAGAGCAGGGAGTCTGCAGAAGAACTTGAACCGATGTGGAGTGTAGGCAAAGAAGTGGCAAACGGAATACAGCGTAGCAAAGTATACGGTCATGCACTGACTTTGGTGAAGGAATAAAGGCGGAGTCTACTTTCTAATAGAAAGGAGAGAGAAATTCAGAAATTGGAGGTACAAAGGGACTTGGGAGTGCTGGTGCAGGATTTCCAAAATATTAATTTGCAGATTGAGTCGGTGGTAAGGAAGGCAAATACTAACATTCATTTTGAGAGAACTAGAATATAAAAGCATGGATGTAATATGAGACTTTATAAGGCCACATTTGGAATCTTGTGAGCAGTTTTGGCTCCATATCTGAAGAAGGATGTGCTGGCATTGGAGCGGGTCCAGAGGATGTTTACAAGAATGATCCTGGGAATCATTGGGTTAATGTATGAGGAGCGTTTGATGGCTCTTGGCCTGTACTCACTGGAGTTTAGAAGGATGAGGTGGGAATCTCAATGAAACCGAATAATGAATGGCTTAGATCGGGTGGATGTGGAAAGGATGTTTCCAGTAGGGGAAAATCAGATTGCACAGGCTCAGAATAAAAAGGATATACCTTTAGAATGAAGATGAGGAGGAATTTAGCCAAAGGGTGGTGAATCTGTGGAATTCATTGCCACAGACAGTGGTGGAGGCTAATGGCACTGTCCCACTGTACGAGTTCATTCAAGAGATCTCCCGAGTAAAAAAAAAAATCAAACTCGTGGTAAGCACGTAGAATGAACGTTGCGGGTACATCGGAGCTTGGGGACGTCTCTTAGCGGCTCATAACGCTAACGGCAGGTGTTCGGGAAACGCGGTAAGCTCAGGAAGACTCGTGAAGATTTTTCAACGTGTTGAAAAATATCCACGAGAGCCCCGAGTACCGACGAGCGGCCATTACCGTAAATCTCCGAGTTCGAATCAGGGCAAACTCAGGAGAACTCTTTGAATGAACTCGTACAGTGGGACAGGGCTTTACGACATTGGCTGTTTTAAAGCAGAGATCAATAGGTTCTTGATTAGTAAGGCTAATCAAAGGATACGGGGAGGAGAATGGGGTTGGTAGGGAAAAATATATCACCATGATCGAATGGTAGAGTAGTCTTGATGGGGCGAATGGCCTAATTCTATTCTCTTGTTCTATAGTCTGTGGTGTTATTCCATAGAATATTAGTTTATTATTCAATTTTAAGTAGTGTATTTCAAAGTTGCGTTCATTGAAATAAATGATTTGCACAGAAATTCTTAAAGTAAGTATTTGTGTTGAACGATCGCCACATGTAAATCTTTGTTTATGAATTTCATAAGCATTTCAACTCTCAAAACTTAATTTGTAACCATACTATAATCTTTGCAATAGATTTTGCTTTCCTTTTTTTCCCTTGTACATTAATCATTATATTATAGGTAGACAAAATGCTCGAGAAACTCAACGGGTGAGGTAGCATCTATGGGGAGAATAAAAAGATGTACATAATCATTATATTATGTTCGTTTGCACTGTAGGGGCTTCCTGCGCTGCGAATACTCAATGTAAAAGAAAACAAAATATGATTATAAACATGCAATCATTCTCAGTGGTTCTGCATGGTGACTTAAAGTTTCAGCTTCGTACTCACCATTAACAGAGCGTTGTTTTATTACCAAAGAAAAATCTCTGTACATAAGAATCTACCTGTGATGATATGTACCTAGTTAACCTAACCTCCAAGAAGCACAAAAACAGTTTCCTGATGATTACTTCATAGTATATATTGCATCTGAAAAAACCTTTGGTCTCCCGTTGTTCTTTTTTTAAAAGAGAAATAAATCAGCTGCTTCAATTCATTTGAAATATTTTGCTGGAAGATTGTTTTAAAATAAAATCTTAGCAATGCTGTTTTTAAATTACTTCTGCCTTTAATACATTGCAAATATGGCACTTAAAATAAATACTGCAGAGTATATTAAAATTATTAATTACAATTCAGACTGTGGCACGAGACTGTGGCCATCTCTGACTAACCTGCTCCATCAGCACTGAGGTGGGTCCGGTTAAAAATAATCTCAGATAATCCCTATTCTCTGGTGGATAACTCCTAGGACGCCCGTTTGTAAAGGAAAACAGGTTTGGAAGCTTTAACATATTCAGCATGCCATTCACCTTTAAGTGCTCTGTTGACTCAGCTCCCCATTTTTATCTTAACTGTGATTGTCATTTGTCAGCTGTCATATATTGTGAGCAGTTTTTTAAAGTACAGTGAATATCAGACATGTCATTTTGTAAGAAGATGGGTCCATCTAATCCTTCCATATTTACCATAGGGCATCTTTTCAATGTATGCAAAAAACGCCAAATAAGATTTGTAAATTACGTGACTGCCACACTGGATTCATCATGATCTCCCACATTGCTAAAGTTAGTTTTGAAATTTGTATTATAGCATTTTATTTATAATTATTTAAAATAAATGTGCTTTCTTTAGCAGAATTATAACACAATGGATTAGTTCGTTAGGGTACGGTAATTCCTCACATTTTAAGCTCATTTTCACCATGAAATAAACAACTAATTTACAATGGAACATGCATGAAGGAAGTTCAATCTCCAGACTGAAAAGTAAAGGAAATAATTGAAAAGAAACTCAATCCATTTATGTTCTAGCTATTGGGTAAACAATGGTGTGGATAAGGGACATCTGAGTCCATTTTGTTCAAGAAAACCTGCAGAGGAAAATCCTTACAAAGCTGGAATTAAAAATAAAGTAAAATTTATGTTCAGATTACTTGGAATTATACAATTTTAAATGGCATATGAAGCTATCTTGTTTAGATGAGGAATCTTCTACAATAATGAAACTGAATGACAATGCTGCAGCTTCACTCATTGTAATCATCTCTGCAGGAATTACCTTCTGAGTCTTCAATCAAAGCAGGTTTAGCAAAACATTTATTTATAAACTGAAGTCTATTTGGTTAAACTTCAGTCACTGCAAGAAATTAAAATCCAATCAATCTTACAGTACTTGCTAAACGGATTGCAAAAACTAGGATAAAGGGTAAATGGAGAAATTTAGACAACCTGGGTAATTCAAAGATGACCTGACTGGAGAGTTTTCAACTGGAATGCACTGAGGGCTATTCTAGCTATTTTTGTCAATTGATATTTTTTTAATACCAGAATACATGCTGCATTAAAAGTTTTCCATTATGCCAACTACAGGGAAAGTATTTAATAAAGAAACTGTTTTAACAAATTTTGCATGTAGTTTAT
>JAXLNO010005881.1:0-107477 GCA_038087875.1 Malacoraja senta
ATACACTGTTTCAGACTTAAAAGTCTGATAAGCTGACCCTTCAGCATTTTTCTTAATACAATCAAGCAGTCTCTTCAGTTTTTCTTGATAGTATTGGCCTCCCAGATTTAGCACCATCCATGTACATGGTTTTTTTTTTTGCCCCATTCAGTACCTCCATATACTGTTTGCCCAGGAGCTGGGCGTGACTACTATAAGTGATATTGTAGGAGTTTAGTTTCACCTCTTGTAGCTCTTCTGTGCACACTTTATATTTCTAATATCTGGAAATTTTGTGGAGTTTGGAGTCCAAGGTTATTGGAGAAACTTTTGGATGATCTTTTTGATCAGGATTCTGCCTCTTCCCTCAGTCCACAGAAGGAGTCATGGAGTGCATGTGTTGACCACGGTTTGTTGGTAGGAGTCTGACTTCTTGAGTCAATAAATTGTGGCTTTGTAAAAATGCAAACCTTCCCTCCCCTCTTTTAAATCCTGCAATATTGTTTATTTGTTTTTTTTATAGAAGCCATGGTCAGGGCCTATGATGTTTTCATTGGTTTAAGATGTCACTTGATGCTTCATGGAGCTGTACAAAGCAGGTTGATTCTGCATTTGATCTCAGCCTGATCTATACCAAGATGGATCATCTCAAACAAAGATGCAGTAGAAGTGCTGAACACAGTTTCCTTTCTTTAGTCCAGGAAGGAAGGAAATCAGATTTCACTTGCTTACTACCCACTCACTGTCTGGCATTAGGAAATGCCAGTGCATGAACATGGATGAGGATGGGGTTGCCCTTGGCAGAGATATCCACCTCTGTGGTTGAGTAACTGACTTGAATGTGAAGATTGAAGTCCAAGAGATGACTTTAAACATTTAGAGAGATTGTGTTTTTTTGTGTAAAAGATAGCATGGTCAAGAATAATTACATAAATTTGGTATGAATGGGAGATGAGGTATGGAAAACAAAATGGTGGGAATACTCAGCAGGTTGAGCAATATCTGTGAAGAGAGAAACAGTTCACTTTTCAAGTTGTTAATTGTTCCCCATAAAGGGAAGAGAAGCCGATCCACAAATGTGGCCAGCTCTGCTGACTATTTCCAGCATTTTCTGCTCTTTTAGATTTCCAGCATCTGTAGTGGGGGGTTTTCCTAGACTTCTGAGCATTTCGACAACACTGTACCCATTTGTTATTTAGTTTGGAGGTAGACAAAAATGCTGGAGAAACTCAGCGGGTGAGGCAGCATCTATGGAGCGAAGGAAATAGGCAACGTTTTGGGCCGAAACCCTTCTTCAGACTGATTATTTATTATATGATCGGATTGTTATTTAGTTTGTCTACTTTCTCCACCCCTCGCCCCTTCCATTCCACACTGAAAACTTTGAAGAGTGTTCATGGGATATTGCAACACACTGTTATGTTACACAAAACGAGTAAATATCCATTGCTCTGCAGCACCATCTGGTGTTTGCCAGAATACGAGAAGCCAATGCACAATCAGAATGGGCAAAAGAGACGGGAACCTACTAGACATGCAACCTCCAAAGTGAGTAAGGTTCCAGGGGTAACTACTTTGTAGTACTGAGGCAGAGGCATAACTAGTGCAAGAAGAGGGTATCGAATATTGTGCTTTCTGTTCAACAGCTGTAGTCCAGACCCTTGCAGAATTTCCAGGCTTAGTAGAGCATATTTGCATTCTTCACTATACCTCCATAGTATAACATAGTATCTATTTGTTATTACTGTGCACAAAAGCAGAGAAGATCCCCTGTATTGTTCAGCAAAATCTAATTGGTCCCAAATCAAAACAAGGTTGTCAAATCCTTCATGATTGTGAATATCTGTGCCACATCTGTTCTCACCTTTCTCGGTTGTAAGGGGAACCATTTTAGCTCTACCACCTTCACAGAAATAAAATCTCTCATTCCTGCTGTCATTGTGATAAATCCCATCAACACTTTCACTGAGGCCTAGTCAATCGTAAAGGACAGTGACAGGAAGTTAATATGACGCTCCATGAGATCTCAGAGTGGTTTGTAAAGGTTCAGCAAGACTTTATATTCGTAAAAAAGACAGCATAAAATTTGGCTTCCCGGAATATCCTGCCACCTTCAAATATCCCAGATTCTTGTGTTCCTGCACACCGGTCAAGATTGTGCCTTTGATTGTGTTTTGATCGTCTTTTCAAAGCATGTCACTGCACTTATTTGCGTCAAATAACTACACTTTGTTGATCTGTATTGTTCTGACCTCTTGCAATCCTCTCATTGCCATATTTTCAATCTTTGATTTTCAAAACTTTGAAATTATGTCCAATACTGATGTACAGGTCATTATTATAAATGTAATATTGTGCAGAGAGTTTCTCATTGCATTGGTGAGGATTTTCTCTTAACTTGACATTTGACTGAGAGATCCAAAATAAATATGTCTGTTGAAATAGCAATTTTATCTATATTAAGCCTTCCCGTTTCTGCCTAAAAAGGAGTTATTTGGCTGAGTTTAAGAATGGTAATCCTCCTGTTCGTGTTAGCTATCACTAATAAGCTGATTTAGTGCATTCAGAGGTACTCACACTATCTCTGTCCTCCTTTATCCAAGTGACCCTGTGTGATCAGCAACTGTGGTGGTTTTTTGGTAAAATAGCTCATGCAGTTTAGTACTGGAACTAACTATGGCTGAAGTTGTTTTACAGTGTGACAAGACCTTTGAGTGTATTTCCTCCTTGTGTTCTGGGTTACATCATTTTACCAAACTATCCCTTGGCCTAACTCATCCATGCTGACTAAGATACCCATCTACATTAGTCCCATTTGCCTGCGTTTGACCCATATCCCTCTTAAACCAATTCTATCCATGTACCTTGTACCAATGTCTTTCTAAATGTTTCTATGTACCTGCCTCAATCACTTCCTCTGGTAGCTTATTCAACATGCGTACATGCGTACCGCCCTCAATGTGGAAAAAAACTCCCCATTTGTTTTAAATTAAAGCTTTCCCCTCTCACCTGAAACCTATGCCCGCTAGGTCTTGATTCACCAATCCTGGTGAAAAGACTGTACCTTCACCCCATTTTTGCCCCTCATGATATTTTTATACCTGTATAAGGTCACTACTCAATCTCATAAACTCCAAGGAATAAGGTTTCAGCCTGCCTAATCTTTCCCTATAACTCAAACCCTCAAGTCATGGCAACATCCTTGTAAATCTCTGCTCCACTCTTTCCAGCTTAATTCCTGTTGTTTCCAAATGTATTTGATGATACCAGCTTTAATATCTTTCAAGATGATGTGTAGTGTGATTTGCTGAATCAATGCAAAATAACAAAAATATGTCCAAAGGGTAAGAATATGGCTAGCCAATCAGTCTCTTAATAACTACATAACCATTTTACAGGAGTATTGTTTAAAAATTTTTTTTTTCTAAAATGGGAAAACCAATATTGCAACAGATTCAGTGAAAATTAGCAACACATCGAATCTGCACTGCTTTATTTACTGTGGCATATAAAGAGAAATAAATTCATTTAGAATTAAATAGTCTATTAAATTAAAGTATTGTTAAAAGTAGAATTTCGTGGGACTTCAATTTGTCAGAACCAAGTTGTTCACAGGTCAAGGTTCATTGGGTTTTCATGAATGACCTTGTCACTCGGATCTGCTGTTTAACAAATATATGTCCATTATAGTGACGATCATAAAATAGTATTACAGAAAAAAAAGGACATTGATTTTTTGATAGAATTTTTTGAAAAAGCTAACCAGATTTGTATGAAAGTCTTACATGGAGAATAGTTTAGATGTACTGAACACAGCCACCAACACTTCTGTTGGTGGCTGTGTTCCCTCTCCCACCCTTTACCCTTAAATCTCCTATCTTCTACTACAGCATCAGAAAATGTGTTGCCTGATACTACATTAGTTGGTACTGCACGACTTGCTTAGTTTGTTGTTTGAACCCAGAGTATCCACTTTGGCCATTGGTTTAAACAATGTTATTTCTTGGATCGTTAGCTGATATAGAGATTAGGCTTTGATATGATGTACCATCTTGGTCCATTGTTTGGTACCCTTATTGGATATTGGTGCTGCATTGGCAACTACATTTATCAAATGACCTTGCACAACTGGTTTGGTTCGTTGTTGATACAGCATTACTGTGACTTGTTTCACTGGTTAGTATTCTGTTATTCATTGCCAGTTACAATTGGCACAAATTGGATCATTGGGTGGACCCAAATTACTGGCTCAGTTCATGGGTTGGTATGCTTCATTGATTTGCCCCAAATTATCTCCTTCATTCAGGATCATTGTTTGGTCTTCCATTACCAACTTAAATCATTGGTTGGTACACAGTTACCAGCTTGGCCTGGTAGCAACTTCTTGGTAGGATACAAAGTGTCAAGAAACTTTACTTGGGGAATATGAATCACTCAGTCTAAGTCTTATTGAATGACCCAGGAGCATGTGCTCCATTTATGACTTGAATTATAAGGTTCATGAAAGGCTGGTTCCAACCTGCTGAATTCTCCTTGTTGGCACAGATAGCCAAATTTGTGTACGTTTCCCACTCTCCTGTGGATTGCTCTCAATGTCAAGGTGAAATCTGTGCAACAAATATTTGTTGTAAGACCTCTGCCGACCATTGAGGGTACCTACAAAAGAAATTCTGAACCAGTTGGAAGTTTGTTTCGAGGAGGTGGTCAACAGCACCTTGGCGTACTCAGAAGAGAGTCTGTGTCTGTGCTCAGCAACACTAATGAAAATGTTGATGGCAAGCATGTCTATAGAGGCAGCATTGTACAATGAGCAGGGTACAGATCTCTTCTGATACCCCAGTGATTGGATTGCATGTTCAGCACTAGTATTTCATTTTTCTTTTGATACTCTGTCTCAGTCCCTTTATTTTCTGCCCCTCAATAGCCTGCCTTCTCTTTCAGGGTGGCGGGTGGGATTGTCCTTTTGATGTCATACAGTTTACCAGAGCACGCAAATAATAGTCTAGGGTCTTACGTCACTACTTCCATTAAGTCTGATACCTTTAAATGCTTCACAGCCAAAAGCTCCAAGAATGATTTGCCTCATCTCAGAGTGAGATAAGAGAACATCTACTTGGCAGTCACCAAAGCTACAGGATATCACAATAGATAATTAAAACTATATTTGAAGACTAGTATACTGCAAAGTGCAGTAGCGGTGGATAGCTCTGGTACCAAAAGGTAAAGTAATCCCATTGCTTATGTAAACTAGGAGTGTTTTACTTCAAATGCTTTTGACAAAGGAAAAAGTGCATTAATGCACTAAAGCTCATTAATTCTTAACATGTACAGTAATTAGTAGTTGGATGGGAAGGCACAGGCATTTGAGTACAAGATGTTTGAACCATTTTATATGCTATATCTGAACCCTTCACTTTGTTAAACCTTAAACTGCTTGCTTCCTGGGCTCCACTTGTGATGTGTGCAGGTTTAGTAGAACTTCGTAAATCTCCCAGGTGCTTGCTTCAAGTCTCCATGCAAACAAATGTGTTATGTTGATCATGTGATTGCTTAGAAATTTATTAACTCTTTTGTGGGTTATTCTACTATGTACAGACCCTGATGATTGCAAAGCTACTTGAGAGACAAGCCTTTGTTTTGGTCTATAATGGCTTATAAACAGTAGAAACCTGAAGTAGATGATGTAATGTAAACTGTTCAATATTTTTATACTGTGGATGTTGGGGAAAAGGAGAGTAATGAAGTCAGATGGTAGTGTTCATGACCTCCTGAGAAATTACCTTTAGTTTGTTTCCATGTAATTAAAAGCAACTTTTTAAACATGTTTAATAATTGTCTGTGTCTTAATTATTTAACTGTCTTAAAATGCTGTAGTAGTGGAATATTTAGTATATCCCACAGATGAGACCAGTCCAGAAGCCCTCATTCACATCTGTAGATTTGGCTGCTCTCGTACGTGGATAACCTATTGATCCTCTAGTTCGATTAATATGAGTTATCCTTTAGACAGTGTGTTTCTACAGTGCATTTTAGCTTCTATGATTGATTATTAGTAATTTTTGCGTTTTGGATCCACTGACTCCAGCTGCTGTCCGCAACTGAATTGTCGGCCCTGTGCAGTGTTTTAGTCAGGATGACAGCAAAGTATAAAGAGGCATGTAGAAATTCTTCACTTTAACTGAAGGCACCCCTCAATACAAATCGCTGAATTTTCCTTTATCAGGCTGGGCAGTGTCCAGGGAGAGAATTGCAATTTGTCACACTCTAGGGCAGCCTGCATAGTCTAGGTGGGCCATGCTGTTACAGCAAGTAGCCAGTTTAAGGAGTGCACAGACACTTTTGTAAGTATTTGATAAATGTTATGTTGTCTGTTATGAGGAATGTGCTTGCTAAATCCTATAGACCTATCAGGACTGGAGGTTATGTGGTAGTTGAGATGGAGGTGTTTGTAGGTGGTGGCTTTGTGACCTTGTGTTCTAGCCCCCAGTCAGGGCAATGGGCTGTTGCAGGGAACAACGTTTTGCAGTTACTCGCTTTGGCCCGTGGGCAGATGTCACTCGAGCATAACCTTCAGAATCAAGTCACTTTGGTTCTCCCATCTTCCTGCATCCTAGATATGTAACCCTTGTTCCAGCACCATAGCAAAGCCCTGGTTAATTTGTCTGGGTAACAACATGTAGACTGTGCTTTCCATAGCAACAGATCATAAACTGCAAACACTGTTCACATTGCTGGAGACTGCTACATAACTGGGATTTTTTTTGGCAGCACATTAAACTAAGCATTTCTGTAGCAATTGAGTATCTCCAGTCTTCTCCACACATGCAGTTTCAACTCCCCTGACAGAAAGCTCCATGTGCTGTAACTCTGGCAGAGGCCCATGATAAGGGTACTTCATGTCAGTTAGCATCATCGGAGGATTGTGAATTTTCTTGATTGCTGGAAGGATAATAGAATTGATTGAACTGCCCTATTTTGTAGCAATTCAATTAATCAAAGATCATTTCAATCCGTTTTTGGGGATCATTAAAGGAGTGGGGAAAAGGTTTGAAGAGGGAATCTGATGGCTCCATCAGCAACAGTGTCCAAGTCAGTGCTTAAATGCTTAGACGCAGTAGCAGCTGTTTCTTATTTAGACCAATAATGTTTTGATCATCTCCTCATTGTAGTGCTTACTATGGTGCTGCAGTGATAATATTCCCTGTTGATTGACCATGGTAAATAAGGACAGAGCATCCATGTATGTTAAATTATGCTACGATTATTGTGTTTGCTATTCCATCCTTTGACCGCTGGCATCGCCCATCTACTGTGATAAATCACCCCAGTCTGTTTGTGCGTTGGTTAGGTGTACGCCTTGTAGGTCATTTGTTACGTTTATGTTGAGCTTCTCGTAATGTGCGCTTAATGCTGACTGGGCAAAGTATCCAATTCTCCCTCCTTCCAGGGACAACACAACCAAGAACACCCACTTTCATACAGCAAAGCCACAATATTCAAACAGCACAAAGCCACCAGTATATAATAGACACGGAGTAGTAAACAGCCTACAGTTTATGGGGCTGTTGCTGGGTTGACATGATAGAATCCTTGGGCCACCTAAGAGATGGATACGCCAATGATTAATGATCGAGAAGATGATATTGAATAGCTTCTCAAGCAGTTCAGAGAAAATTAAATTTGTGTAATTTCCTTTTTCTCTCCTGCCTCCCACGTTTTCTGGGTTTGTTTGATAACTTAGTCTGTTGAAATAGAGCTGGCCGCAAGAGTGTTTTAGCTATAAGTATATAAGGAGTAGAAATAATCTGATGACACTGTAATTCTGCATAAGAAAAATGTACCTCCTTTCTCTTTTGTGAAGCTACAATGATGATTATGTGGCGACATTACATAAATGATACAGAGCTGTTACCATGTGCCTTCAATGGGATACTTGTAATGTTGATTGGAGTACAGTTTATATACAAGAATCTGTTTAGACTAGGTTTGTTTTTGTATCATATATTCCAGACATTCTGAATTGGATTTTAAAACTAGCAGTGTTATGTTGATCATCTCTTACCAAACTAGAAGTGTTTTTTTTTTGCATTTTGTAAAATGACTGAGTACATACCAGTCCCACAGGCATGTGTTTTTTGTACTAGCAAGTTATATTCCCTGTATTGTGTACTTACAGGATGGATGTAATATGACTTATTAATAAATGTCTAGAACAAATGCAAAGTGTTTATTTATTCTCCCAATGGGGCAAAATTGGTGTTGCACAATTGTGCCATTTTTCTTCTACAAATCCCTGCACTCTAATCATATTTCTGCTTTACCTCTGTCCCTGTTCTCAATTAGCACCAGTTTGTTTGCTCTCTTTTCTCTTGATCAGATGCCTGTTGGGTTGCTAGAGGGAGAAAGACAATACATGCAGTGTGGGGTTGGTCCACACTGTTCTACAGCCTCCGCATAGTCAATCCTGTACCATTTCTGCCAGTGTTCTCTCAGCGTCCAGTGTCCCTTAGCCACAATCTAGTTTATTTGCCTCAAATAGTCACCATTGCCTCACAAACATTGTGACCTTGTTTCCTTTCCTTCAATTATCCTTGCCTCCCTTCTTAATAGCTGTCTTGCCCCAGATATCCTCTACATTTCTGCCATCAATAACACTGCATGATCCCTGGATTCCCAGCACCTTATTTGTTCTCTCCCTCCACTGTCACACTGCTCCAATCTCCACAGCACTTCCAGGTTCTTTTGCAAAAAGTATTTCTACTGTATACAGTAGAAGCTTCCAAGCAGCGGCATGGTTCTCACCTTGCTGGAAACTACCACAAAGATTCAAGATGTCAAGGAAAGTGAAGGAGCAACCTTTGGCACAGAGTGTCCATAACACAGCAGCTGACATGTGAGGAAATACATGAAGAATGCGAGAGGAACCAGCATTGAGAAAGAGCCAGCAATGGTTGGGCATGCATGGGGCAGTCAGTGAGCAAAAGGGGGTGCTGCGTCCCATTAGTTATTGAAGATGAAATGCAAGTGTAATGTAAACTTCATGGTGTGAAAGTTCCTCAAAATGTCACAGCCAGACATGAAGGGCAATTGTGACATCTGTGATAGGCTGACTTAGTACACTGTGTATAGTAGGATTAATTTGTCTAGGAATTAATCTGGCTTCTATAGTTGGGATCAACTTTCACAACATGGTTGCATAAAATTGCTGTTGGCAGCAGTGTACAGCCTGTGTTGATAATGCATCACTGGCCACTTGTAGATTCGTACTGTACAAAACGGGGTCATGTGAGCTATACGTCACTGTATATGTGCTAGCTGGACAGAGATGTAATCCTGTTACCCTGACAGCTGCTCCACATAGCCCTTTCAAATATCATTATCCTCTGAAAATTATGATCAAATCAGGAATTACCACAGAATCACTCAGTCACAACCTCTAGAATCACTGCTCAGCATCTGTGGAGAGAGAGAAGCCAATGTTATAGTTCACCAATTCTTTTGCCAGAATTGGCCAAAGGTTCTGACAAGGGCTCTTTGATCTGAAACATTAACTTTCTCTATCCACAGATGCTCCCCAACCTGCTGAGAGTTTTTAACATTTCTGTTTATTTCTGATTTTATAGTAATTTTCAGAAGGGAATCGGTTAAATGTTCGCAAAGGTTTTATTTAGGGCTCTGGTAGATTATTTTAGTTTTCCTGCATCTCCAATTTTTTTATTTGTTTTCATTTAAAGTTGAATCTGTTGTAACCACTCCCCTAAACTGATCCCTAAAACACAATACTTACAGCACAAAATGTCCTGTTTCCTTTAACCTGTCGCCAGGCTTGAGTCTCCCATTGAGAATGTAAATGCTGTGCCCTGTTGTAACTGCTGCTGTATGTTTAACATTATGAACCTTAAAATCCCCTTCTGGTACTTTCATACAAACACTGCCAGTAAGTAAAGCATTTCTCTCTTAGATTTCAGACAATTTATGTAAATACCGTGAGCTAATTTTATCTAAGAGATTCAGTTTCAGTTAATTCGCAAATGGATTTTGTTCAGTGGATGGGCGTTAACATTTTTTTTTTTTTTTTGCTACAAAGAGGTGAGGTGAGTAGTGAGAAAAGTCAGGGAAGAAGTAGTGAGGTTTGCAGAAGAGCAGGGAGAGATCCTGGAAGAGGAAAATCAGTTTGCAAAAGAGAGAACAGTAAGACCTAAGTCCTCAGTAAAATCATGGACTAAACTCTAAATGCATCCACTTTCCTACCCTATTCCCATATCCCTCGATTCCCTTCTGTTTAAAATCTGTTGATTCCAAATTGAATGTTCACTGAGGATTCACAATGATTCATCGACCTTTTCTTGAAAAACTGACCTACGCTATGATTATTATTGAATACACTACTCTTGATTAGTATAGGTGTCGGAGATTATGGGGAGAAGGCAGGAGAATGGGGTTAGGTGGGAGAGATAGATCAGCCATGATTGAATGCTGGAGAAGACTTGATGATCTGAATGACCTAATACTACTACTACACTTATGACCTACCCCAGTAGAGTTTTCTATTCTCTATTATTTCTTGCGCTTAGCAGTACTGGAAGATATCAACTCAGTGAAAGACACTCTTTGATCTGCCAGAAACGTGTTGGTCTCCCAGCACAACGTGATGTCCATCAGGGAATGTTGTCAACTGGTTCATTCCAGACTGCAGGAGTTCAAGCTGAGCTACTAACTCGAGCTTCGTGCAGCCAACGCAAAGATTATGCGGGGGAGAACCATAAGCTAAAGTCCTTCCGATGCTGAGCATTGAGGGGCAGCATCCATCCGGTGGGGACACTCCTCAAGCAAGGGAGGGACTATCACCTCAGCGAGCCACATTGAGTTGTAAGTCTGTTTTGTTTAAAGTTAGGTGTGAACACAGCTGAGTATGACACTATTGAATGTGTAGACACTGGGAATGCACAGAGTTTCTGCACAGGTTTCTGGTTGATATTGTATTCTGAATAACATTTTTGGGGGGGAAAAGTATTGACTTTACATCCGGATTGTCTGACTTTACACAAAGGAGGTTATTTGGCCCATTAAATCCATGCTAGCTCCCACAGAGTAGACCATTAATCCCATCCCTCACCACCCCTTATTTACGAATATATTTGGAACTAATTTTCTCTCGTGACGAGCCACAATACTTGGATTATTTTTCCTGTTAACCGACACCAAGGGTTCATTTACTGTACATAATTAATCTACCACCATTCCTTTGGGTCATAGGGGAAGAATAGATGTGCAAACTACACACTGAAAACACCCAAGGTCAGGCGCGAACCACTTTCCCCGGGCGTGTGATACAGCAGCATTAACATCACTGTGCTACCCTTGTCTTTTCATTTTGCTGAAATCTCGACGATGTTTGGTCGCCAACAGTGGTCGCTCTTGAGCCATTTCAAGAAGTAACTACAGGTTTGTAGGTTAATTGGCTTGGTAAATGTAAAAGAAAATTGTCCCTAGTGGGTGTAGGATGGTGTTAATGTGCGGAGATCGCTGGTCGGCATGGACCCGGTGGGGCGGAGGGCCTGTTTCCGCGCTGTATCTCTGAACTAAACCAGTTCAATATAGTTTAGTTCCATCTGTTGTTGAGTTGTCTATCTTGTTAAAACTCCATCGTTAAATTTTCAGTCTCTTCTGATTTTATCTTTCGTGATCTGCATTCCTAGAGCCCTGTTATCATTATCAAACTCATTGTCCATTTTATCCACATCACTCCTGTTCCTCGTCTTGATCTTCTTCATATGTCAATTTGACCTAACTAAACAGCCTCCCTGTGTTAGTTTAAAACTCCATCTTAATGATTTGATTCACTCCTACACTAATCGCAGCCTAGAAGCTCATCTCGGCAGAAGAATTCCCTCTTTCTACCACCCAGGTAGTTGCGCTGTCTTGCACCACCAAGGCCATGTACCATATTTAAATTTGGCCACGTCTGGAGGAACGCCTACATCAAATGTATTTGTATCGCTCGCAACTAAGTGCTCAATGTTCTGTGGGCTTGCTTCGTGTACCACTTTTGCACTCCTGCTTTAATTCCCTATACTAATTTCAACACCGCCCAGATAGAAATACTCCAATTTACAAGTACACAGATCTGATTCATAAGTACACTGGACCAAGTGGGACCCGTTGGGCTCCGTCCCACAACGCGGGGGTGGGGGGGGGGGGCACGGCGTCACACGGGAGGGTTGGTGCTCACCCCAGAGACAAGCGCCCCCCCCGGAGCCAATCACCCGTTCCCCCAACGTAACCCGTTTGCCCAACGCAATATTCCACCACTCACCCATAGCCCCCAACTGTGCAGACGTGGCTCATTTCCAATCATCCCCAACACTCCCCCCCCTCCTTCTCTCCCCTCACCTCCTCCACTCCCTCCTTCACCTCTCCCTCCCTCTCCTTTCCCCTACCCTCAGTCACTCCCTACCCTCAGTCTCACCCTCCATAAACCCCTCTCCCCTCCCTACCCCCCTGAACCATTGGGCCCCGTTTCCCCAACGCAATATTCCATCACTCACCTGTTTCCCCAATGCAACCCGTTCCCCCAATGCAATCAATCCTTCCCACGTGGGGTGGGGGGGGGGGGGCAGTCGGCGCTTCCTGGAGCCAATGAATGGACTCAACTTTTGGGTCAGCGTCGGCGCTTCCTTGAGCCAATCAATCCTTCCCACATTGGGGGGGGGGGGGCAAAAATCTCACTCTCTCCTTACTCCCCTTGAAGCCTCTGATCCCATTGTCACTCTGTCACCTCTCCCTCCCTCTCCTTTTCCCCATCCTCAGTCACTCCCTCCCTCACCTCTCCCCTTTCGCACTCCCCCACTAAAGACAATGTTTAAATAACATTTCTTCTCCTCCCATCCCCCGCTCCATCAACTCTCATAGCTTCTGTATTGGCAGCAGAGATCACATTGTGATGTCATTTTCGGTGTTCGGAATCCTCAATGGGGACTCGGGGTGGGGGGCGGTGGGAGAACAAAGGGGGACCCGGTCTGGGGAGCACTCTAGTTTAGAATGCAGGGGATAAGTCTGTGTGTGTTTGTTTGTTTGTTCATTTGTTCCAGTGAAGGCACTCTGCACACGGCAGCCAGCCAACAGTTGCTTGTCTTTTTTCTTTTTCTTTGCAATTTTAATTTCAAGTTTTTGTGATCCTTTTGTGTTGTGACTGTCGGCAGATCAATTTCCCTCCAGGGATCGTGTCGTAAAATGAAATGACTAAGTCAATTCCACAATACCTGACCGATTATAATTTCCAAAGTAAGAGCTGTGGTTATTTCCACATCAATCTTCACCTCCTATCCTCACTCTCCTTTTTTATTCCAGTGCATTTGAAACATTTGTCAAATATTAACGGTGCAGCTGAGCACTGGGCCAAGAGTTCAATTGCTCCCCTTGTTGCGTACCAATGGCCCTTTCTAATCAAAGCACAAACATCTCACAAAATGGGGTAAAAGTCCAATTAAAAACACAAAGTCTTCCAAACATATCCTTTGTTGGATGTGAAATTTGAACTGCAAATAAAATATTAGCTCCCAGTGACGCAGATCAAGTGCAATTTGATTTGGTTTCCAATTGATTTAAGGGTTAGAAAGAATAGATGCCAATTATCTTATTTGATATGGGGTGTCACTGATGCTCACGTCACTTTGTTTCTGATGTAAACGCAATGTTCTCATAGTCTGTGAGTTATGAATGTATCCTCTCCTCCCTCATCAATACACACTCTGCAAGCCGTTGTTTATTTCTGTTAATTTCTCAAAAATAATTTGGGAACAAATTGTACAGTAATAATTTACATGAGTTACATGAAATTTTGTAATCGGAGCAAAGCCAACTTTCTGATAATTCACAAAATAATTTCAAGCATATTATTTATTATTCCAACTATTCCTGTCAATATCCTTCCATCAGAGACTTTAATTAATTGTTTTAGTACATGGCAACTTTCCCCAGAGAAGCATAACGTTTCCCTTTATATTAATAAAACTTTATTGGATCTTACAATTGGACCGCTTATGTCATTGGTAACAATCTCCCCCCACATATCAGTTTTCGCATCTTCAGGGCAGTCCATCCCCTTTCACATGCACTGAATTGTTGCTGAAATGTCAATGAACAGACTACAAGAAGGTCTCTCAGACTGAGAAGAAGTCAAATAGCCAGTGATCGGTCGACGGTTGACTATTAGCCAAGATATCAATTAACCCTTTTCAATTAATGCAATGGAATCTCTTAGTTTCACCTGAACAGCACTCAAATTAATTGGATGAATATTATTTGCAGCACACCTCTGATTATCCATTATACAGGAATCGGAAATACACTGGTTGGACATTTGACGTGCTCCCTTCCCACTAATCAAGGCTCTGGTTCTTGACCTCACTTCCCACTGGCTGGGTCTTCACTTCCCCTGCCTGCTTTCCACCCCCAGAGTCCAATTCCCACCCTCACTTTAAATTTACCTGATTACACAGTAATTGTTCTAAACAGACTAAAAAGTTTTAAACCTTTTTTTGAGGTATTAATAGAAATTACTAGACTAAGTGGGACCCGTTGGGTCCCAACATCATACGGGAAGGCTGGTCCCCCAACGCAATATTCCACCTCTCCACCAATTCCAATATTGGTGGCCGGGGTGGGGGGGCTTTCTGGAGCGCTAGTATGCGTGTTGTGGGCTGAAGGGACTTGTTTCCAGAGGGCTAGCATGGACATTGTGGGGCGAATGGATTCTTGGGCTGGTGGCTCAGTCACTCAAGCCTGTTGTGCTGGCAGCTCACTCACTCACGGCTGGTGGGCTGGCGGTTGACTCATGGCTATTCCTTGAAATTCCATTTCAAGCAGGGTGCAAGGCCACTAAGTTCAAGTGCAGTTTCATACCATTTCAAGCAGGGTGCAAAGCCACTAAAGACAGCGAGTCATGACCTCTCCCTCCTCCATCTTACAGAAACTGAGCCACGCCCACACTTCTGGGTTTTATAGTCCCTCCTCCCTCCCACCAGAAGGGGCGTGGCCTTCATGGCGTGATTGACAGGAGAGAGAACTCAACATTTTTAAAACACTAATAACTCTTTTATTTTTCATCGATGGGAAAAATCCTCAGCACCTGATGAGCGGAAGGAGTAAGATGGCCAAAAATCACAGCCATACGTGGTAGCGTTTTTTCTAAAATCAATATAAAGCACAAACAGGAAGTGGTCAAAATTAGACTTCTAATTATATAGAAGGCAAGGCAACTTTAATTAGGCAAGGCAACTTTAATTAGGCAAGGCAACTTTAATTAGGCACAGCTTTAGCATTTCCAAACCAAAGGCAACACAGCTTTAGCATTTCCAAACCAAAGGCAACACAGCTTTAGCATTTCCAAAGCAAAGGCAACACATCTTTAGCATTTCCAAACTATATTTTCAAACCACATTAAGGGCACTGACAGGTCAGTAAAACCACTCACAGTTTAGTAGACATGTGTTCAGTGTTATTCACAGCTCAGATTGAGAGACGTGACCCTCTCGCTCCCCCATCTTGCAGAGACTGACTGAGGCACTCAACACTTCCCGGTTTTATAGTCCATCCGGAAGGGGCGTGGCCTTCAGGAGTGAGAATCTCAACTTTTCTTAAACACTAATAACTCATTTATTTTTCATCGATGGGAAAAATCCTCTTGTCCTGCGCAGCGGAGGGGGTCTCTGCGTAAGATGCCCAAAAATCACAGCCGTAAGTGGCAGCGTTTAAAAAAAATCAATATACAGAACAATAGGATGTGGTCAAGATCAGACTTTTAGTAATATAGATATCCAATTGACCGGGCAATCTGCAAGTCCACCTCAATGAAGGTTCCTTGCATGACAGATTATCACAGTTTTTATGCATACTGATCCTGGTACATCCACCCTACTGCTGCACAAACTCTACATGTTTATATTAATTGTAATAACTGCTCTGGAAATATCTTAATACAATCCCTTCTCTAATGTTCTGGGTTCTAACCCCTCTTTCCATTGGCTTCTGCTTTCCACTCCTCCAACATAAAATACCTGTTGTGCAGGAAGGAACTACAGATGCTGGTTTAAACCAAAGATAGACACAAAGAACTGGAGTAACACAACGAGTCAGGCAGCATCTCTGGAGACAAGGAAGAGGTGATGTTTCAGGTCAAGATCCTTCTTCAGACTGAGAGTCAGGGGAAATGGAAACGAGAGATATAGAGCAAAGAAATGAAAGATATGCAAAAAAGTAACGATGATCTAGGATTGGCTGGGGGCTAGGTGAAAATGGGTTATACAGACAATGAAACTCATCAGGACGACAGTGAAACTAGTATAACAACTTGGGTGGGGGAGGGACATAAAGAGAGGGGATGCAAGGGTTACTTAAAGTTAGAGAAATTTATATTCATACCGCTGGGTTGTAAGCTGCCGAAGCAACATATAAGGTGCTGTTCCTCCAATTTGCGTTTGGATTCTCTCTAACAATGGAGCAGGCCCAGGACAGAAAGGTCAGTATGGGAAGGGGAGTTAGTGTTTGGCAACCGGAGGGTTTGGCAGGCGGACTGAGCACAGGTGTTCAGCAAAATGATCGCCCAGTTTGTGCTTACACCCCAATCAGTTGCATAACTACCCTGCAACAAAACTCTGGGCTCTTGTGTATCCTCCACACTCTACTGGTGGACATGCCTTTATCTGCATTGGTCCTAAGCTCTGTGATTCCTAACATTGGCCCCTGTGGCACGGCATGCAACAATGTATAATTATGGTTCTGTGAAGCGGCTTGGTGTCTATGACGTTATTTAAGTAAGACAATCCGCAGTTTATTAAATCCCCAGCTATTATTTTGTTGTGTTACCTTCTCCCATCCTCACACCCCCACCTTTTCAGTTCCACTGACACAAACAATACAGCATCTGTTCCTGACGAAGCTAGTGGCCAACTCGCCATCTTTTTGTTTGATAGGGGCCAATATTGTGTTTAGTATGTGGGGGGTGGATAACACATGTCGAAAGGAGGTTCTGTATTGATAGCAATGATTAGACAGCTGCTCAGTGATCCACCAGGGGTTTGTTTAATTATTGACCTGTAGAATCGACATTGATCTTCTAACCTTCTCACGACCAGCTGTAATATGACGGAGACTCCTGATGGATGCTAAAGCTAATGGTTAAACATCATGACAAGCATATTAATGCAATTACTTAACAATCATTATCTAATCCAGTTGAAACATAAAGTTAAGAAAGAAAATGCTGTAGTGGCAATTCTGGTCGGAAAATAATTTTCTTTTTAAACCCATCTTTTGAATCAGCAGCCCACCACTCAGGATCCACAGTGTGGTCTCTGCTTCTGTGTGATTATGTAGAGTCCCCACCTATCTTCTAGGCCCTGCTCAATGTCACAATAACATCCAACTTACACCAAACTTATAGTAAAATCATAGTGTCATGGATAATATAATCATAGTGCATGGAAACAGGCCTTTTGGCCCAACTTGTCTACTCCAGCCAAAATGCCCCATCCAGGTTAGTCCCATTTGCCTGTGCCTGGCCTATATCCCTCTAAATCTTGCCTATCCATGTACTGTCTGTTAAAGGAATGGGTGATGTTTCGGGGCGACACCCTTCTTCAGACAGAGGCAGGAGAGAGGGAAACGAGTTATGTCTCTTAGTCTGAAGAATGGTATTGACCCAAAATGTCCCTCGAGAGATGCCCCAGCATTTAGTGTCTATCTTCGGTGTAAACCAGTTTCTGCAATTCTTTCCAACACATACTGTCTTTTAAATGTTGTTATTGTACCTCCCTTATCTACTGCATGCAGTTTGTTCATTATACCCACCGTCCTCTGTGTTAAAAAGTTGCCTCTCAAATTCCAATTTTTTTTCCCCTCACCTTATATGCCCTCTAGTTCTTGATTCCCCCACCCTTGGCAAATACTCTGTGCATTCAAGAGTCAGTGTTTAATTGTCACTTGTACCAACAATGAAGTAATGAAACTCTTACTTGTTGAAGTTTAGCAGGCCCATAAAGGCAATAACACACAAATGTTTTGATATTTTCAACACACAAATGTTTTGATATATTCTTGTGAGCAGTAATATTGGTGTGGTTTTCCATGTATCAGTAAGGCTTTTGACAAGGTCTCACATGGATAACTGGTCCAAAAGGTTAGAAGCAAGTTGGCAAACTGAATCCAAAATTGAATTGGTAATAGGAGGGTGATGGTAATGGTGATGGTGGAGGGTTGTTTTTGTGATTGGAAACATGTGATCAGTGATGTGCCACAGTGATCAGTGTGGAACCCATACTGTTTTTTTTTATATTCACTAACAACAGATATGAATGCAGGAGGCATGAATGGTATGGTTGCTGATGTCACAAAAGTCAAAGATATTGTTGATAGTGACAACAGTCTTAGGCTACAGATTATGCTGATCTTTTGGTAACGTTTTCAAGGCAATGGCAGATAAAATGCAATCTGATAAATAGAAGATAATACATTTTGGAACTAATTAGGATAGGATATACAGTCTGGATGGTAGGACTTTAATTCCAAAGATCCATGATGGCAACAGGTAATTAGATAAGATGGTGTAGAAAGCATATGAGATACTTGCCTTCATTAGCCAGGATTTAGAATATAAGATGTTATGGGACATTTTTGTAAACCATTGGTTAGAACATGGGTGGAGCGATTTGTATCGTTCAGATCACCACACCATTGGAAGGATGTGAATGTACTGGAGAGGGGAAAGAGGGGATTCACCAAGATGCCACCTGGGTTAGAGTGTGTCAACCATGAGGAGAGACTGTAAAGACTGTACTTGTTTCCTTGGGGCAGAGAAGGCTGCGCGATGGGGCCCAATAAATGAGTAAAACATTGTGAGGGGCATAGATAGGATTGATGGTAGGAAACTTTTTTTCCGTAGGAGAGGTGTCCATAGTTAGAGGGCATAGATTTATGGTACGGGATATAAGGTACAGAGGAGATCTGAGATCTGCGGGGATCGCTAGTCGGCGTATGTTCGGTGGGCCGAAGGGCCTGTTTCCGCGCTGCATCTCTAAACGAAACCAGCTTTACGCGGTCATTATCATGCCCTGAAGTGATGGGATATTCCCTGCAAATGGTGGCCTTGTTCGTCCCGTTAACAGGGGCGCCTGCACACTCAGCATAACCCATCTGCTGCGGAATGTTGCATAGGTTCAGGGGAGGCGAACACGGGCAGTGAGCGGCACGAACACTGAATATAATAAATCCAGCCTCGCCAAGTCAGGCTCTTGTTAACAGTAAACGAGTTACATCGCTCTGCAACGGAGAGATAGGCGATCCCAGGATGGGACCAGGGAGGGGCTGGACATGATCGTTCTCAGGGAGAGAGCACGGAAAGGGCAACGGTTCCGGGCTGACAGCCCTCGCGGGTTTAAAGTTTTATTTTACCCCCATTTTTCATGACGCAGAGATTCTGATGAAAAAGCAATCGAAGTTGAGGTGGTTAATGGCCCGCGAAAGCGCACCACTGGTATTTTCCGGATGGCAAAAGATAGTTAATAAATTAGACTCGAGTTAAAAAGCAACAGTGGTTGATTGCTTCATGCCGCCTTTCCCATTTAAAAACCCAGCTCCCAGTCAAAGCCGGCGGACTCACGGCGAGCTCGCTGGGCGCATCTAAAGGCCACCATGCTGAAGAAACTGGTATGTTGCGTCCGGGGATACAACACGATCACTGATATTACTCCGGTCCTTCGCTGGGCGGCTCCGTCTATCTCTTGGCTCTGCTAGCCCGGGTATGCGTGGGTAGTGGTTGGCGTAATACTGGAATTCCCAGCGGGGAAGCACCGCCACTCTGAGGCGTGAAGGGTTTCACTGAGATCTCCAGATACCTGGTGCTTACGAATGTGGCATTTGACCTCAGTATCTAACCCGTGCTGTACCGACCCAGAGGAAGTTTGATGGGATGGAGCCCCCCCCCCCCCCTCCCTCCTATGTCTCCTCAGTGTAACCTGTGCTGCATCTTCCATGAGAGTGGTTGATAGGTGAGTGTGGAGCGAGATCTACGCTTTATGGACAATCTAACTCTTCCTGCCTGCCATCCGAGGACATGCGAGCAGGGAGTTTAAGATGAAGTGGAATGGTTGGGGGTGTTTGGTGGGAGAGTTCAGAGTGAGTGAGGTTTATCGGCTGTTAACAGCGCCGTACCTTCACTGGGGCTGTCGTGGGGCAATGATCGCCGCTCCGATAGATTCGTTGTAAAAGGCAGGTGACCTATCTGTGTCGGGTAGATTCAAAATCCCAGTGATCAGAGGTACAGAACACAAACCAGCGCCAGCAGTGGGGAACAGTCTGACTCACAACGGTGGACTTCTGAGATCCCTCTCGCTGACACTGGCTGTTGTCAATTGTTGATCGCCAAGACGCTCAGCGCAGAGAGGACAAACGTTTGCTGATAAAGAGCCCCGGCGACGCCCGTTAAGGAAGTTTGCTGCTGAAATGTTGGCCGAATAACTCGTGTTAGCCATCTGCTTTCTCGGAACAAGCTCCGCCGCCAGGATTTAACCCCGGTACCACTGCCCCGACGCCCGCAATCAGTGCCCGTCCCAGGATGTGGGGTCGCTGGAGGTCCGGGTTACCCATGCGACTCGCCTGCGGTGCAGCCGCCAGCATGTGGCCGCCTGGAGCGGTCAGCCCAAGAACCACTGGCACTTGCTCAATAAAATCAATCGTCTCGTCATCCAGTTGCGAGCTGAGTGAATGGCAGGAGATTACTGGAGATGACACCCAGCGCTGAATGTGGAGCGTAACAGTGGCGCATTTGGTAGAGTCGCTGCCTCACAGCGCCAGAAACCCGGGTTCGATTCTGCCCTCCGGCTGCTGTCTGTGTGGAGTGCGCACGTTCTCCCTGTGACCCGCGTGGGTTTCCTCCGGGGGCTCCGGTTTCCTTCCACACCCCAAAGACGTGCTGCTTTGTAGATGAATTGCCCCCTGTAAAATGCCCCGAGTGTGTAGGGACTGGATGCGAAAGAGGAATAACATATCATTAGTGTGAACGGGCGATCAATGGTTGGCATGGACTCGGTGGGCCGAAGGACCTGTTTCCAAACTGTATCTCCTGAACAATGTCGTATATTCCGAACCTAATCTAAGCGCAAAATTGATCTGAATATACCCGACCAATGTGTTATTCTCTCTCCACAGATGCTGACCAAGCAGCTGATTTTACAGCGTTTTCTGTTTATATTACAGATTTCCAGCACCTTAAACCTGATTATTTTCACAATGCTCTTCCGATCCATCATTATGTCAGAATAAACTAAATGTGCGTTGGGTTCTTCTGTTAAATATCACACTTTATGCTGGAACAGAGGCCAGACATTCAACGTTGAATAAACATTCCCAGAGCATCCTCGGCTTCCGGGGGTCAAGAATTCTTTTTAAAAAAACGTTCTTAACGACACGGGATGAGTTGTCTCCAAGCCTCGGTCTAAACAAACGTGTCTTTTGTACGAGGATGTCTACTTGCGGAATCTCTAAATCAGGGCACAATAATATAATGGAAAGTACACCACCTCGTGACGGCTTTCTACGCGAATCCTATTTCCCTGCATTCTCTATCCCGTCTAAACCTGTCCGGACTTACGTTGAACGTTGTAATTGCACCGACGTCTTCTGGCAGCTTTTTTTTCTGATAATCGCCATCCTCTGCAGGAAGAACTCTTTTAAATCTTCCCCTCTCACCTTAAACCTATGCCCTCTAGGTCTAGATTCCCTTGCCTTGAGAAAAAACATTCTAACTATATATCCTACCCATGCCATTTGTAATTTAAAAACCTCTATAACATTACCTACATCCTCCAAATCTCCTTAGAACTACAGCCCTTCTTTGGAAACAGCAGCCCCGCGAACTCTTCTGCTCTCTCACTATTGTTACCACGTCTTTCCTCTAGTGTGCCAACCAGAACGGTACAAATACACCGAGTGCGGTCTATCTAATGTTTTATAAAATCAACTTGGCATCCCGACCCTTACAATAGGTACTTCGGCCTATAAAGGCAAGTAAACCAAATGCCTTTTTTACTACCCTATCCACCCGTGTCGCCACTTTCAGGGAGCTTTGGACTAGCATCCATAGTCTCTCTGATCAACCATGATCATATTGAATGGCGGTGCAGGCTCGAAGGGCCGAATGGCCTACTCCTGCACCTATTTTCTATGTATCTATGTATCTATGTACATCAGCGCTCCTGAAGTCCCTGTCATTTACTCCATAGGTCCCATCAGAACCTGCCTTCCCAAAGTGCTTTACAGTATATTTCATCGACTACCCGGAAATCTAAGCATCTTCCATGTTTGAGTGAAATCAAGAGCGGCTCTGAATTAGCCGGATTTAGTTTTAATTTCGGAAATCTCCAAATCAGAAAACAGTTTATTTGGACTTTAGTCGTTTCAAATCCCTCGTTTAGATCATCATTCAAATGAATAAAAACCCAATTGTAATTACTATTGGTAAAAATAATAACGATGATTAATTCTCAGATAAGCAATATCTTATCTTAGAATTAATAAATAATATTAATTGTATTAATATAAATAATTAATATAATTAATTACTTATAATTATATACTTCGAATTATAAGTAATACGTATCTTGGTATACGTTATACGTACACGATACTTATAGGTAGGCATAAGCATACGTATCGATAAGTATATAGAAAACGCTTTTTCCTTTTTCGGTCGGAAGTATACGGTTTCTCAGCTACCCGCCCCGAGTCTGTCAGAGCTCTCATCCATTCTGTTGTTCATACTGCAGCTTCAGGGCCGAATGCTTCTCGCACTGATCCTGGTGACCGGCATTGGGGGTGGTTTCCAATATGGATTCAACATGTCGTCTATCAACGCGCCTTCAGCGGTAAGTGGCTCCCGCTTGTAGCCAATGAGCAGATTAAATACATCGTCGGGATTTCCCTAAGAACCACATGGACGGCGTTAGGGATCTGAATGGGACGGTGGATTAAGACAAAGCGCCTCCATACACGGAGTCTAGGGAGAAAAAACAGCCCAAGCGGGTAATCGAATACAGAAGCTTTAAGTCCCACATCACCAGGTTTGGGAATGGCTACATTCCTACAACTATCAGGTTCTTGGACCAACCTGCACAACCTTAAGGTTGACAGAAAATGCTGGAGTAACTCAGCGGGTCAGGCAGCGTCTCTGGAGAGAAGGAGTGGGTGACGTTTCGGGTCGAGACCCTCCTTCAGAGTGATTCTCGAAGAGTGGTTCTACACCACAACAGTGGCTACAATTCAAAAGGACTCCACTCGCGGTAGAGTAGTTGTAAAGAGCCTGGGGACCGCAAGTCATGAAAGAGACCCCTTGAATGCAGGATTATTAACTTGTCCCCTATTCACGTGCATCTGCAATATTTCCCTGAGCAAGAAAAAAAATCAGCCAACTCCCACAGTTTTATCCATCCCATTCGTACAGGGAATGCTCTCGGGAGAGCAAAAGCTGAGGTTTATTCCGCTGATACCCCCAGGAGATTAATGAAGTTCCAATCGGTTGACGAGACGGGGTCGAGAATACCACTGACTGGGCGATGTGAGGGAAAAGTGTCTCTGGTGAAACCTGGTGTTAATATTTTACCAGGAGACGCTGCACAGGGAGAGAGGAGGGAAGGGGAACCAGATTCTCTGCCTCTACAGGGTTGAAGAAGGTGGCTCACCAGCACCTTGAGGGCTTTCAAGGTTGGGATTAAATGCTGGACAAAAACAATCCCAGATCTGCAGCCGCTAAACTTCGAAAGTGATCGGGAGGTCCTGAGCCTGTGAAAAGCGCGTTAGAAGTGCGCGTCTTCTTCTCTGTTTTTTTATGCCCAGATTGCTAATGCAAGGTTGTTTTATTTAATTACAATTGTGACGCAGTTCATTAAGGAATTCATCGCTGAGACGTGGTTCCAACGCTTTGACAAATCTGTGGACGGAACCACAGTGAAACTGCTCTGGTATGTAATCGTCTCTATTTATCCAATTGGAGGACTGCTTGGAGCCTTAAACGCCGGTCATCTCTCTGTCAAGTATGGGAGGTAAGGTTTGGTTGAAAATAGTGAGTAAATATAATTTAATTGTTTTTCTGTCTTTCTGACCCAGGATATTTGTTATCCCAGAGCCACTCACCGGGATGCAGGCTAGTGGGCGGGGATTTAATCCAGGTGCCCCGATGGCCACATTGGATTGGGCATCTTGCATTTACAAATGTGCTACATGGCAGGAGTTCAAGAGTAAAAAGTGTTTTATTGTCATATGTCCCAAACAGAACAATGAAGTTCTTACTTGCAGCAGCCTCCGTGGCAGTTCATTATCAGTAGACTAGGCACACACGTCATCCCATCCTCGTCAGTAACCGCAGATGAATACGTGACTTTGCCCCCATTTAGTGGCACCAATGCATTTCTGTTCCAGGAAGAACGCTTTGCTCTTCAACAACATTGTGGCCATCACAGCTGCAATCATCATGATGTTCAGCAAGAGGGTGCAGTCGTTTGAAATGATTCTGGTGGGGCGGCTCCTGTACGGGATCAATGCAGGTACCTGAGTCCTTCTGCCTTGGTTCAAGATGTGGTTTGTTGGTTTTGAACACATCTCTCCTCCCGAGGATGGCGACCACGCGAACACGTGAAAGACGCTGGTGCATTCAACCCGAGTAATTATTGGGTGTTGAAACCAGCAACGTTATGGAGCTCCAGCGTTTCTTTGAACTAAATTATAAGATGGGTTTGGCCTCCAGCCTCAACCAGCAGTGTTTGACCAAGCAACATCATCGGAACTGAGCGTTTGGGAAACTTTGGATCCTGTCCACATTGTTTCACATGTAGCTGTCCGTGGTGCTGAACCGCCGCTGGGCGTGGCGTTCACATTAATGCCGCGAGTTGTACTTTGGGCAGGTTTAATGTTGCATTTATGGAGCGTATGTCATTGTTAAACGATTCCCAATTGCTGAAACGTTGGGTGATATAATATTGTATGGTTTACTAATGACTTTAATGTTGATTGCTTTACTCACATGAACGTTGTGTGTTTTACTGAGAGCTGAATGTGTGGGTTTTGTTTTCTGCGTTGTCACATGTGTCACTAATGATAGCATTGCTAGGTATTGCTATAATGATGGCTGAAATGTAGATTGAATTTCTGAAGTCTGGCGCGTTGGTGGGTAACTGGCGTTGCATGGGTGCAGTACTGTTGGTTATTCCAGGCGACAACGCTGGGCCCGTTTCAATTGGAAACAATGCCGGGTGTGCTCCTGATCGATGCATTGGTGGATAGATTGATTAATGATGACTTTAATGTTGGGTATACTACGGATGTGTGTGATACTCAGCGTGTTATTGATCCCTGGTATATCAGTTGAGTTATTTGTGGCTATGATTATGTGAATTTCACACATGGCTGATCTGATGTGTATGTTATTAGAAGCTGTAATATTGGATGTGAAGACGAATGATAGGAATACCAGATATGGTATTCATGACGGTTAAATGCTATGTATGATCACGGAAACTGTAATATTAGGGTATTACTGATGCCGGCAACGTTTGGTGTATTCCTGTTGGCTGGAATTTTGGGTGTGTCGCTGAAGGTATTCATGTTGTTTGGGTTACTGACGCCTGCAATGCCAAATTATTTATTCCTTGTGTCACGTTGGTTGAATCCCCAGTAACTGTAATACAGTTCGTGTTGTTATTAGCTGTAATCCATGGCGTGTTACTGACGATTGTGATATTGGGTAGTTGTAACATTGGGTATGTTAACGATTGATTTTATGTTCGATGTATTCCCGAAGGCAACTTTGTACTGAGAAATAATGATGATTTAATGTTTGTGGATTAACTTTAGTGTAATGTTGCATGCTTACAGGTGGTAGCAGTGGTATCGGCGTTACTCGTGGTCTTCATAATGGGTGTACTTCCGACAATGGGTTACAATGTATCCCAATGGAATACATTGAGTATGTTACTGATGACAACGTGTTGCCAATGGAAGTAACATTGGCTGTGTAGTCAACGTCTGTAATGTTAGGAGTTTATTAATCATTGCTTTTGATGTTGGGTATGTAATCGGTGCCTGTAAAGCTAGGGGGTTATTATTGCCTCTTGTACTGGGTGGATTACTGATGGATTATTGAGCGGTGTTCCCGATTAGTGGGTGTAATTGATGGCCTTACAGTTTGATCTTCCAATGATCTCTATATATCAAGGTAGAAATTCAATTAGTAAAGTAGACAAAATGTGGCTAGACAACACTCACATGCCTTGATCATCGCATGTTTTCTGCTATTTGAAGGCATTGGTCTCAACGTCCACAGTATGTACCTCGGGGAAAGTGCGCCGAAGGAGCTGCGAGGCCTCGTGTCCCTGACCCGAGCAATGTTCGTCGCTTTCGGTAAATTCATTGGACAAGTGATTGGACTCAGGTAAACCTCTTAGTTTTTGTTCTTACAAATCTCAATCAGCATTTATCTTTACCCTGCTACCAAGGCAAACCCATGGTTGACAGACAGCTACTGGGGTCCCGGAGGGAGTGAGCCGCAGTTTTATGTTAGAGTGAAATGGAATGTAGACACAGCGCCCATGACTACCTTGATCTCCTGAAGGTGTCTCATGTTTGCGAGCAGATTCTCTACAGAGTACAAACTGCGTGGCATCCTTTGATGTATTCAAGAGAGAGTTAGATATAGCTCTTAGGGCCAACGGAATCAAGGGATATGGGGAGAACGCAGGAATGGGGTACAGATTTTTTGCTGATTTGCCATTATCATATTGAATGGCGGTGCTGGCTCGAAGGGCCAAATGGCCTCCTCCTGCACCTATTTTCTATGTTTCTACCCTGAAAAACGTCATGGAAGTACAATAATACACACATGGGAATTACAACTGGACATGGGTTTACACTCAGATAGTCATAGAGTGATATAGTGTGGAAACAGGCCCTTCGGCCCAACTCACCCACACGCCAACAATGTCCCAGTTACACTAGTGCCACTTGCCTGCGCTTGGTCCACATCCCTCCAAACCTGTCCAATCCATGTACCTGTCTAACTGTTTCTTAAACAATGGGATAGTCCCTGCCTCAACTACCTCCTCTAGCAGCTTGTTCCATGCACCCACCAGCCTTTGTGGAAAACCTTATCCCTCGGTTTCCTATTAAATCATTCCCCCTTCATCTTGAACCATTGTCCTCTGGTCCTCGATTCCACTACTCTGGGCAAAAGACTCTGTGCATCTACCCGATCATGGTTTTGTACACCTCTATAAGATCTCCCCCATCCTCCTGCGCTCTCCGTGAAGTAGAGATCCAGCCTACCAAACCTCTTCCTGCAGCTCACACCCTCTAGTCCTGGCAACATCTAACCCAGCTTGACAATATCTTTCTTATAACAATGTGCCCAGAACTGAACACAATATTCTAATTGCGGACTCACCAACGTCTTATACAACTGCAACATGACCTCCCAACTTCTATAATCAATACTCTGACTGATGCGCCGGAACTTCAACTTGCATCTAAATTAGATAAGTTGAAAGCAGTGTGTGTTTTTTAAAATATTTGTTAGGAGAGTGTTACTTTCTACTTTACTGGCGTTAGATATTTGTTATGTGCATTTTCAATAAAAGTTAATGTTGCAATGACTATGTCTTCCAGTAGTACTGATTGGATGACTCCGGTCCATGTTGGTTACTGCCATTGACGTATCTTGTCTGTTGCATGCTAACACTTGACCTTCCACAGGGAGATTTTGGGCACGGAGACAGCTTGGCCGTTGTTGTTGGCCTTCAGCGGAATCCCTGCTCTCATCCAGCTCATCCTCCTGCCCTGGTTCCCAGAGAGCCCCCGGTACTTGCTGATCGACAAGGGGAATAAAGACTTGTGTATGGACGGTGAGTAGAGGTTGTTCTCTATTGGGACTGGGGCTCTGCGTGTTGCTGCTGCCAAAATAGTCAATTGTCCTGATGGCAGCAGGTTCGTTCTTGCGAGGCCACCGGCTGACCTCAATACATCCACAAGGGCCAGAGAGTGAAACTTAAGACGGGGTCAGTCCGCTCTGAACCAAGGCACTTTTTGTTTAGAACCCCCGGGAATGGCTGTGCTGCATCCTCCGGGTTCCGTGGCAATCCCGCGCCCTATTGAGGAACCAGAGCAGGTCACTCACAAGACCATTATCAGATTTTAAAAATGACTCTCAAGACATATAACGAGATATGTTAAAAGAAGATAGGTTTAAGAAGTGCCTTATAGGGGTGGGGGTGGGGGGGGGGGGCAGTGGTTTGGGAGGAATCAGAGATGAGACATAGTCCAGAGTTGAGGCCAGTGATGGGAGGATTGAACAGAGGATAGAGATGTGGAAGTAAACGGACTGTGTAGCCAGGACCATACAGGTTCCCCAGTATGGACTTTTCCGCTGCGGCTTTCAGTTTTCCCCGTCCCGATTTCTGAAACTTGTGTCTCCATCGTTGTATTGCGTCACAGCGCTCAGAAGACTATGGGGTCAGGGAGATTTCTGTGAGGAGGTTCAGGACATGGAGGCGGAACAAGCTGCAACAAAAGGCGAGCGACTGAAGACCGCCCGGGAGCTGTTCCAGGATCGCTCGGTGCGGTGGCAACTCATCACCAACATTATGCTGACTGTTGCAATGCAGCTGTGTGGCATCAATGCGGTGAGTGGCGAAGCGGTTTATCAACCGGCATGTGCTTCATTTAATGCGGGGGATGAACAGCCAGGCTGAGGTAGGACACAAACACATACATAAATCCACACGGGCAGAGAGGCACACACAAACAGAAACACACAAACAGGACATACCTTTAGAAAGGAGACGATGAGGAATGTCTTTGCCACAGATGAATCGATGGAATTCATTGCCATAGATAGCTGCGGAGGCCAAGTCTTTGGGTAATTTTAAAGCAGAAATCGACAGATTAGTAAAGGTGTCGTAGGTTACGACGGCAAGGCAGAAGAATGGGATTAAGAGGGAAATATAGAACAGCCATGATTAAATGGCGAAGTAAACTCGATGGACCGAATGGCCTAATTCTGTTCCTATCACCTATGAACAAGCACAGACACATGGACAATAGTGGTGGAAAAGTATTATTCTGGCTGGAGCTCTGTGACCAGTTGAGTTTTGCCAGCATCTGTGCTGGGACCTCCGTGGTTTGATGGTAAGTAAGTTTGCAGTCAACATGATTTTTGTTGTTGCGGACATTGAGGAAGGCTGACAAAGTATAGAGGGAGACATACATCAACCACAGAAATGGGTAGAGAAATAGCAAATTGAGTTTAATCCAAGCAGGTGCGAAGTATTGCAGTTTGAGAGGTCGAATGTAAGGGGAATATACAGTTCATGGAACTGTATGTGTGACTGTGTGTGTGTTGTCAGTGTGACTGAGTGTGAGTTGTCAGTGTGACTGAGTGTGAGTTGTCAGTGTGACTAAGTGTGAGTAGTCAGTGTGACTAAGTGTGTGTTGTCTCGATGAAATGAGGATCTTGACTTGACTTGATTTTCTGCCCCTTAGATCTATTTCTATTCCTCTGAGGTGTTCCAGGAAGCCGGAATTCCTGACTGGACAATACCGTACGTTGTGGTGGGGGCAGGTGCCACATTGCTGCTCACATCAGTGATCAGTGTAAGTACTGTGGGCAGGAGACAGGGGCCACAGTGGGTGGTGTTGGGGGCAGCTTCACACTCTCAGCTCCCCTTCCACTGAAGCATCTGAAGTCCTATTGTTGTTTTGCACAGGGACTGTTCATTGAGCGAGATGGGCGAAAGGCCTTGTTGTGGAAAGGATATGGCCTAATGACTCTCTGGGCAGCCTTGCTGTGCGTCACTCTGCCCCTGCAGGTGAGTATTACCCTGTGTGCAATTCCCATTTGTGGAATCAGATAATTTAGAATTGTTAGAGCTCACAAAAATGGCCAATTGGCCCTTCATGGCCATGTCAGTTCTCCATCGGGGCAAGTATCTAGTTCTACCCACATCCATCCTCCATAGCTTGGAACTATTTCTTCAGTCTTTATCCACTTCCCTCTTGAAGGCCATAATGAAACCTGTCTCCTCACATCTTCTGGCAGTGGTTCCAGATTCAAACCACATGCTGCATAAAAAAGGTTTGTGCTCATGTCACTCTTAATTCTCTTTCCCTTTAGTTTATACCCGTGAAAACAGGTCCTTGACCTCACCACCAAAGGAACAGCCCCCCACTCTCCACTCTGTCCAGACACTCGTTGTTTTATATACTTCTATCTATCTCTCCTCAATCTTCTCTTCAAACAACACCAGGTTCTCCAATCTACCTTTCCAACTGTAACCCCTCAATGCACACCATAATCTTATAAACCTTTTCTGGACTCTCTGTAACAGTCACATTTTTGTAAAATGTGGTATGAATTGAATTGAACACAATCTTCTATTTGAAGCTGGACCAGTGTTTTACGCAAGTTCAGCAGGAATTCCTTGCTATTAGACTTTCTGCCTCTATTGATAAAACCCAGAGTGGTGTGCGTATATATTTGCTCAACCTGCGCTGCTACTTGCAATTACTTTTGCACACATTTCTCCCGGTCCCTCTGCTCTTACACCCCAGTTAGAATAGGATCCTTTATTTTATATTGCCTCTCCCCATTCTTCCCACTAAAATGCATCATTGACATTTCCCCACATTAATTTTAATCTTCAGTATAGGTACCCGTTCCACCAGCCTGTTAATATTCTGCTGCAGTCTACCACTGACCTCTTTGCAGTACAAAATATTGCCACGGTTAATGTTATACAAACATTTTGAAATTGTTGCTTGCAGCCCCAAGTCCAGTTTCTTTAATATAGATGAAAAAAAACAATGGCCCCGACACAGATCACTGGGAAACATTACTACACACCTTCTTCCAGTTCAAAAAGCAATCCTGCATCACAGCTCACTGTTCTCTGTTACTTACCAACTTCATATCCATGCTATCAATGTCCCTCCTGTGCCATGTGTGTCAACATTGTCAAAATGCCTTTATGTGGCATCTTATTAAAAGCCTTCTGGAAGACACATTAGTTGCATTACAATTGTTAACTTTAGTAATGCTTAAAAAATTCTACCAATTTGGTTAAACATAATTTGTCCACAGTGGCGCAGTTAATAGAGCTACTGCCCAACAGCTCCTGTCACCTAGGTTTAATCCTGACCTCCTGCACTGTCTGTGTGGATTTTGCAAGATCTCTGCTATGACTGTTTGGGTTTCTTCCAGTTGCTCCAGTTTTCTCCCACATCCCAAAGATATCCATGTTGGCAGAAGAATTGAACACTGTAAATTGCCACTGGTGCAGGAAGGTGGGGTGATGAGAATGCAAGGAGTACGATATAGGATGAGTGCCAGATTACTATAAATGGTTGCTCAATGGTTGGTGTGGACTTGGCGGGCCAGTTTCCATGCTGTATGACTATGTGACAGATCTGTGCTGGGTTATTTGGTAATCTATTTTCATCCAGATGACTATTAATCCCGTGGAAGATAAATGTATCTAAGATCTTTCCCTCCACTGAGGATAAACTGATTAGCCTGTAGTTCTCTGTTTGGGGAGAGGCAGTGCCAATGGTTTATATTTTGAATAACAGAAATACATGAGTTAGTTACATGGGACAATACTGCATGGCTCGTGTGCATGTTGCTCTATCTGTGCACCAATGCGTTCCGCTGACAGGATACAGGATTCAGTAAAAGGGGTTATCGTGCCAGGCATCATAACATGCCTGGTTGATTTGATTTGATTTGATTTGATTTATTTCTTGTCATTTGAACCTCAAAGAGGCTCAAACGAAACTCTGTTTCCACAGCCATACAAACAAAACAATTCCTACAAGACACACAAACAATTCAATTTACAGAAAAACATCCATCACAGTGAATCTCCTCCTCACTGTGATGGAAGGCAAAGTCTTTTCTCTCCCCTGGTTGAGGTATTATGACCAACTCTACGCCAACATTTCTTTTTTATCCTCCTTCCTTACTTTGATGCTATTTGCAGCTGCGTTTGGTAAAACCTGGTGCTCCCCAGGTCTTCTTTGATGAAATATTAATATCTTCAACATAATTGAGCAAGGTAAAAGTTCCAAATATGTGGAGGAGCCAGCACATAGAAAGGAGGAGGATAGTACAAGCAACAAAAAATACAGCAGCAGGTGGAATTTAATAGGGAGAAACGTGATGTTTGGTGGAAGGAAGGAGAGACGATATAGACCAAAGGCAGATATGAGCAGTGGGACCTGGGTACATGTGCATGTAAAATGGACACACAAGCGGCTACAGATTCACCCTTTTGAATGAGTCTCAAGGCCCTAGAGAAGGTATAGAAATTATTTACTACAATATTTTAAGGATTAATGAGTTCAGCTGTAAGATTTGAATAAAAAGGTGTAGGTTATTCAGCTTGGATTAAATAAGCTGAGAGGTGATTTGTTGGAGGTGTACAGGGTATAACGGGGTTAGACAGGGTAGGTAGAGGGAAGCTGCTCTCATGAAATGATTAGGAGCATATATTTAATTTTCTGAGTAGAAAGTCTTTCCATTTGGAGTGGTAATGGTGTTCGCAGGCTGAGCCAGCATTTAATTGTCCATTCCCAGTTGCCCTTGAGAAGGTGGAGTAGGTGGTGGAAGGATTTCCAAAGGGAATGAGGAGGCACAAGAGAGAATAATTAGTGGGATAATAGCGGAAGTGGACGAATGGGTGGATATATGGAACGAGCTGCCGGAGGAGGTAGGTATTATCATAATGTTTAAGAGACATTTGGAGAGGTACATGGATAGGATAGGTTTAGAGGGTTATCAGCCAAGCGCGGGCAGGTAAGGGGCATGTTGGTCAGTGTGGGCAAGTTGGGCCAAGGGCCTGCTTCCATGCTGTATGACTCTGATGGAAGCGGGCATGGTTTTGATGGGCCAAATGACCTGTTGCTGTTCTGTAGCTGTTTGATGATGGCTAATGAGTGATTTCCCTTGTGTTACAGGATCAGTTCACCTGGATGCCGTACTGCAGCATATTCCTCATCTTTGCCTATATTTTCAGTTATGGCATTGGCCCTGGTGAGTTCAGGCAAACGACAGGGGCAAGGAGCGGGGATGAAGGGAGGGTGTGGCAGGTGGAATAGCCAGCATTGCCAAGTCACCTGGACAGTCAGTACTGATGCTGCGACTCTTTGCTTTTCCAGCGGGTGTGACAGCAATCATTCCCTTTGAAATCTTTACTCAGCCATACCGGCCAGTGGCCTTCATGATCAATGGCTCTTTCCAGTGGCTGGGCCTCGTCGTCATGGGAATGAGCTTTCCATTTATTGTGGTAAGTATGGACACAGATAAATCCTGGAAAAGGAAAACTCTTCACTCTTATTCTGGTAAGGACACAATGTTCTGAATCAAGTAGCACATTTGGAGATCATGGATAGGTTACATTTCAGGTCGAGACTATAGTTCCAGTGGTAACTAAGGTTATCGAGACACAATCCTTCAAGCCTGTTTTATCATTCAATTACTTAGTTCCTTCCACCTGCTTTGGTTCCACCTCAGAGATGGAGTGGAAGTAAGTCATCCCTGACCCCGAGAGGTTGTTTGGGAGAACAATGCAATTCCCTCTGCATTCAGTCCATCCTCTGTAATGAAACAATTTTGCTGGTAATTTGCAATACATAGACACTATTATGCAAGCCGCCCGGATTGGCATTAAGTCTCCTCCGTTACCCCCAGCTGCTCTTCCTGTTACTTCGTCAACAAATGATTACTGTTGAACAAGCACAAGCTCCCTTTTAGAAATGTGCATCCCTTTCCAGTTTCCAACTTTTCAAAACATTTTTGAGTTAAAGATTTCATTATATCTCCTGTCATTGTTAAGCTAATTGAATGATGTGACCTCTTAATTAGAGGAACCACTCTAAATGCCTGCCAGTCTTCAGATACTATTCCTTCTCTTCTTATGTAAGGGAGCATTTATAATGCCCCTGCTATGTTTTTCAATTACTTCTTTTAATGACAATGCTTTCTCTGACACCATGTTCCTGCACTGACTCCATATCCCTCAATTCATTCACTTTTTTATATATCTACCCATTTGAACATACTCATTGATTGAGTCTCCACTGTTCTTTTGGGTAGAAAATTCCAAGGAAGTCCTGCATGGCCAGCCCCTTTATGGTCATCTCCCCTGATTTCCATCCCTGAGCCAGGGCATTGATCCTCCCTGCGTCTGTTTAGTCAAATTCCATAACAACTTAGCATGTATTTGTACGCTGTCCAATACTTATCCTTTAACCAGAAGACGTATTCCATTTATTCTGTCCAACTTTGTTGAATCTTGGATGTATGCAAAATATTTTTCAGTAACTGATGACCTTCGTAATGGTGAAGAGCAATCAGAGGGGCAAATTTGTCTGGTTGTTTGTTTGAGTGTTGCTTCATAAACGACGGCCTTTCCTCAGCCTGTGCTCTATTGCTTTTCCAGGAGGGATTGGGCCCGTTCTGCTTCCTGATATTCCTGGGCGACTGTTTGATCATTGCCGTGTTTGTCTTCATTATTTTGCCGGAAACTAAAGGGAAAACCGTTCTGCAAATCACGGAAGAATTTCGGAAAATAAACCGGAAGAGGATGGGAGGTAGCTCTGTGGCAATTCGCAGGAGGGTCTCACAGATCGTTCCAGAGGTCTTTGTTATTGCTACCAAATTGTAAGAGGTTGGCATCAAAAGCTGCGATTTATTAGCCGCTGGAAGCGGGTGGGTGAGATGCAGCTCGGATGACCTCGGAACTCTTTGTCGGCTGCATTTCCAGCCAGTCAGTGGACAGTTGTCATTGTGGAAACGTTTTCTACAACTGGAATCGCATAAGGGCCAGGCACAAAGGGTCTGGATGTTGGATTTGTTATATATTTGAACAGATTGGGCCAAAAATACAAGGTTCTAAGTAGCTTGACTGCATATGCCTTTTGCTGTTAGCTGGGTTGATTCACGTGTTCTCAGTTGAATTGTTGATGTGGCTTGTCAACTTGAAACGCAAAAAGCTTACGTCAACGTGGCATAAAACCAAAGTGCCTTTTGCAGTCTCAGAGAAAGCAGAAGCATTTTATACCCTGGCCAGTTGTTGTTGTTCACGAATAAGACATTTGTTTATAATATTGCAATGTGTATGGAAATGGTGGATTAGACCAATCTGGGTTCAAATGGTGCTTCCACACAGGGACAGATGTGGAGAGATGCTGTTGCATATGTTTTTTGATTTTCAAGACTCTCTTTTTTGCTTTGTTTCCTCCATTCTAGCTTCCACCAGCGCTGCTTTTTAAGCACTTATGGCAAACAGGACAATCTGAACAAATGCTTGTTATTCCCAGTGAGGTGTGCCAGTCTCTTCAGGGATGTTCTAAGAATGTCTTTGAATCTCTTTTTCTGTCCACCACATGATCAGTTGCTCTCACTTAGTTCTCCATAAAGTAGCATCTTTGGTATTTGTTAGTAGACGTTCTTCCGACATGTCCTAGCAAGTAACTAAGGAGACACAAGGAACTGCAGGTGCTGGAATCTTGAGTAAAACACAAAGTGCTGGAGTAACTCAGTGGGTCTAGCAGCATCTAGTAGGAAGGGTCCCGACCCAAAATGGCACCTATCCATTCCTTTCACAGATGCAGCCCGACGTGCTGAGTGAGAACATAGAAACGTTCAGCACAGTAATAGATCTTTCGGCCCACAATGTCTGCACCAAACATAATGCCGAGCTAAACTAATCTCATCTGCCTGCACATGATTCCTACCAATCATACTGCAGCAACAACGTGTGTTCATGTCACTCCACCTCAGGCATAATAGTGAGAAGATAAATGATAGATAGAGAAATTACGATAAATTATAGGTGGACAAACACTTTTCTCAGAAAATATACATTATTCATAATATATACAATAAATAGAATTGGGGCATGTCTTTTTCCATGTCCCTTCTATCATTCATTCAATGTAATATCTTATAAAGCATCCATGCCACTTAGATTTCCAGGTTGAGAAAGATTATTCAGCACACTTCTGTTTCTGTTCCTCTTGGTCTCTCTCTTCACCAACAGCGGTTGTGGTTGTTGGAGCACGTGCAGGTTCATGTGACACATCGACAACTCAACGTAACTCGTTTACATTGGAAGGGAATCCACCCCCCATTATGAACCTAAGATGATGAGTTTACATTGGCACTACACAGGGAAGCCCTTCCAAAGAATTCAGTGCTTAAGTTAATGCATGAGCGCTCTGATGATGTTCCTTGCTGAGCTCCAGGCTCAACAGGTTAACTTTGACAGGAACCTAAGCCATTTATTTGTCATGGGAGTGCGTGTCTGACATTTTCAAGTCTATTTATTTGATTAAATAAAAGATTGATGCAGTTGGTATTGGGGAGCCAGTCATCTCTCTTGAGATCTTCTCCGCCTCAAAGCAACTTGAATGGGGTATTGAGTGGAGGTGGACTTCCTACTTTCCCATCAATGCTAGGCTGCATTACAGTGCTGCATCACTGGGCTCCTGGTGCATTCTGATCTATGTTCCATATTTATTGTTTACTGTTTATTAGTTAATATTGTACAACATTATTTCAAACTATGACTTTAATCTATTGTGAAAAGAATAACTGTTAATAAATTTACATTTTTAACCAACACAAGTTATGTGAGTTCCTTTTCTTCATTAATAACTGCCTTTTAATTGTTGCCTATAGTGGTGGTATGACTGCAAACTTTTCCCTAGTGCATCCTGGTTTAGTTACCAGTCTCCAATGTGATCCCATAACCTGTCACCTCTTCCAATCTCCACCCCTTTCTGCCTTCCCGGAGACTGTTCCGTCTGCAACTCCTTGGTGCATTCATTCCTTCCTTCCCACCTAAACCATTCCCTCCCCATGTAATTTCCCCTGCAACTGCCGGAGATGTGTGTAGGAAAGAACTGCAGATGCTGGTTTTAATCAAAGGTGGACACAAAATGCTGGAGTAACTCAGCGGGACAGGCAGCATCTCCGGAGAGAAGGAATGGGTGACGTTTCGGGTTGCAACCCTTCTTCAGACTTAACACCTATCCTTATACCTCCCCCGACGCATCCATCCTGGGACCCCAGTAGCCCTTCCAGCTGAGGCAGATGTTCACATGCACCTCCTCTATCCCATCTACCGCATCCACTATTCCCGATGTGGCATCCTGCACATCGGAGCGACCGTTTCACCAAACACTTGCGTTTTGCAAGTTCACCAAACACTTGCTAAGGCCTACTAGATCTCCCAGTTGTTAACCATATTAACTCCCCTTCCCATTCTGACATTTCTGTCCTGGGCTGCCTCCATTGCCAGAGTGAGACCACATGCAAACTGGAGGAATAGCAGCTCACATTCTGCTTGGGCATTCTACCCAATAGTATTAACATTGAATTCTCCAATTTTAGGTAACTAAACAAACTCCCCCCTCCCCCTTTCTTCTCCTATCCCCTCTCCCCTGTGCCCCTCTTGGACTCGTACCTAATTCTCCCCTCTCCCTTCCACCTACATTTCTTCCTTTAGCTTCACAATTCGCAACCCTTTAATAATTCTGTCTCACACTGCCTGTCTTTTTCCTCTCTTTGGCCCTTGTCCAACCATCTGGCTGTCAAAACCTGCATCTACCTATTACTTCCCAGGCTTTGTCCTGCCTCTTCTAGCCACCAACAATGCCACAAAACACACAATGTCACCAGATGTCAAGAGAAATTAGTTAAAAGACGAAGCGGACATAAATACCAAAAATCACAAGTAGAAAGGACATAAAACTACCAGCCAGATACAGTGATCCAGATAACATGAAAAAACAGTAAACAAATCAAAACTGAATACACAGAATTGAACGAACAGAACTGTTATGTCCAACAGATTATTTAAATGTAAACATTTTTTAATGAAGGGGGGGTGTTATATTGTTACAATTGAAACTGTCTGAAGAAAACGCCCCTACTCGAAACGTCACCTAGCCATGTTCTCCGGAGATGCTGCCTGATCCGTTGTTACCAAAGATCCCGCTATAGGATCTTTAGTTACTGCAGCACTTGGTGTAATTTTGATAAACCAGCATCTGCACTTCTGATTCTTCACTGAATCGCAGGCGGTTGTCTGGCGGAGACTTGGTCCTCCAGGCACCGCGCCCTCTAACGCTGGGAGGAGACTTGGTCCTCCAGACACCGCGCCCTCTAACGGTGGGAGGAGAGCTGGTCCTCCAGGCACCGCGCCCTCCAACGGTGGGAGGAGACTTGGTCCTCCAGACACCGCGCCCTCTAACGGTGGGAGGAGACTTGGTCCTCCAGACACCGCGCCCTCTAACGGTGGGAGGAGCGCTGAGCCACGTGCTGCCGCAGTCTCATCGAGTGGAGCTGCAGCGGAGATGCCGACTTTTGTCCTCAACACGAATCTGAGTCGCTCCAACATCCCGGACGTGCTGGGAGAGGAGCTCACCAGTCTACTGTCCAAAGAGCTGGGCAAACCGCAAGAGGTAAACAGGTAGAGGCCGGTGCCGCAGTTACTCTCCCTCCTCGGCCGCCTTCAGTTCAGCGCAGTGACTGAATCCGTGGTACACAAAAATGCTGGAGAAACTCAGCGGGTGCAGCAGCATCTATGGAGCGAAGGAAATAGGTAACGTTTCGGGCCGAAACGTTACCTATTTCCTTCGCTCCATAGATGCTGCTGCACCCGCTGAGTTTCTCCAGCATTTTTGTGTACCTTCGATTTTCCAGCATCTGCAGTTCCTTCTTTAAGACTGAATCCGTGGGTTGGGCCGGCGGGCGGGCTAACCGGAGTGAGCGTGGTATGGGGATTGGAGGGAAATGGGTGGGGTGGGGGGGAGAGAGAGGGAGGGGGGCTGGGTGAGGGATGGAGGGAGAGGGGAATGGGTGGGGTGGAGTGGAGGGAGGGAGGGAGGGGGGAACGTAGGATGGAGCGAAGGAGGGGGAAGTAGGATGGAGATTCTGGGTTGAGAGTAGGAAGGGAGTAAGTTTGATAGAACAAAGGGTGGTGGAGGGTGGCCAGCAGAGGGGGAATAGGGAGAGGGAGGTGGAGGGTGGTGGAATTTAGCGAGGGGAGAGGAAGTGTAGGAGATTGTGTAGTGTGGAAGGTTAGGGTATGGAGGGTGAGATGGTGCAGGGTGAAGGAAGGGGGAGGACCATGGTTTGAAAGTTGGAGTGAGTTGGGTGGACAAAAGCACTGTAAGGTAGGAGTTGGTTGATTGAGGGTGGGTGAGAAATGGAATGACTGAATGTGTGAGGGTTGTTGCAGGAATGAGGGGTGACGTAGGGTGATAAACTTTCACTTGCACACTTTTTCCAGCATGTTTGTGTTTCCCAAAGTCGGGAATATCAGCCCCTCCCTCCACCGGGTGTTTAAACTGGTTAGCCATTTCCCAAATTTCTAGGAAGAATACTTTTGGGCTTTGCCAGAATTTTTCTGGGGAGATTTTTTTTTTTTTAACTGCAGATGTTGGAAATCGAAAACAAAAATGGAAAATGCTGGAATTACTTAGCAGCAAGGCCCTGTCTATGGAAGCAGAAACAGAGCGAATGTTTCACGTTGAAACCCTTTGTCAGAACTGAACAGGAGACAAAAGAAGCTTCTAAAAACTGTATGGAATATAGGGGAGGGGAGATGTCTCAGATAGAGTAAAAACTGGCAATGGGCTTTAGTCAGAGGGTGGTGAATCTGGAATTCTTTGCCACAGATGGCTGTGGAGGCTAAGTCAGTGGCAGAGATAGATAGATTCTTGATTACGACAGGTGTCAGAGGTTATGGGGAGAAGGCAGGAGAATGGGGTTAGGAGGGAGAGATAGATTAGCCATGATTGAATGGCGGAGTAGACTTGATGGGCTGAACGGCCTAATTCTACTCCTATTCCTATGACCTTATAAACCAGGTTATCAGATCAATGAATGATTGAGAACAGTTGGAGGGTTTTAGTCGTCGAGTTTATTGTTGTACGCGCAAGTACTGTGAGGTCCAGGTACAAAGAAAATCTTGGTCGCAGTGGCACTTAGTTGTCACGTATACTGATGTACATTATAAGCATTTTGCTGCATGCTATCCAGTCAGTGGAAAAACTATACATGATTACAATCAAGCAGTCCACAGTGTACAGATATGTGATAAAGGGAATGATGCAAAGTGCAAGTATGTAAGACAATGAAAGAGAAAAAGTGCATAAACAAGACATTAGTATAGAACACTCTTAGAAAAAACAAGCAAGAGTTGGTCTGCGGTGTTCCATTAGCGAGGTAGGATTAAGGTTGTGCAGTCTGAAGAAGGATCTCGACCCGAAACGTCACCCATTCCTTCTCTCCAGAGATGCTGCCTGTCCTGCTGAGTTACTCCAGCATTTTCTGTCAACCTTAATGTTGTGCAGGTTGGTCCAAGAACCTGATAGTTGTAGGAATGTAGCCATTCCCAAACCTGGTGGTGTGGGACAAAGCTTCTGTACCATCTGGCGGTAGCAGTGAGAAGAGGAATTGGACAACCAATCTGCAGCCTCTTGTGTTCCTGTGCGTTGGAGTTGCTGCACCAGGCCAGTCAGGATACTCTGTTGTTAGAACGTAGATAATAGAATGTAGGCATTGTGAAATGCAGAACAAAAGACTTGGCCAGCAGGACAGCTTGGGCATTCCACTCCCAGAGTGATAAACAAAATGAGCTGAGCTCATCTGGCAGATGGACAGCTGATACAGACTAAGACATTGTTACTTTAAGTTGCAGAGCTCATTGCTGATTCCAGGAGTCTGCAAGCTGCCCAGATGGAAGACAGGGTGCCATTTCTTAAGCTTGTATGGGGTCTCACTGTGAGGCCACAGATATCTGATCAGAGTTGGATGGGGAGTTAAAATGTCAGTGGTTCCCAATGTAGAGTGCATTGTAAGAAATAGTTTCCCTGAAAGACGCAAGTAACTATAATAGTTCCACTGAAATGCCTGTGGATCTAGGGATTTCCCCAGTGTGCTCTGTGGATGTTGCAGGCCGTGCAGCAGGTGTGGATGTTAACTGATTGAGGCTGTGTGGACACAGGTTAATTCTGCTGAGAGTATCGATAATGTCACTGGGTATGTTGGTTTCTCCTGGCTGACGTGATAGCCCATGAACATCTTGCAGCAGAGGGCAGCAGACTCGGCCGGCATCTCTCCTGGCCTTGTTCTGGACTCTCTCTCTGACGGGAGCTACGTGAGCGGGGAACGCATTCCACCACTGGTACAGATGTACACAGTATTCATTGTGAGAAGGCAGATCTGAGAGATGCTGGTTTTAAAGGGACCTGCCCGCAAAGGTCCATGTTACTATCGTCCCATTTTACACCAGGGCTTATTGCCTATTGTTGGTTGATGTTCCCCTGGTGCAGACTTGCTTGGCATGGAATATCACAGATCAACTGAATAAACCCCAATGGACAAACCCAGGGAAAATCTGTGCTCCTCGTTGCGCCCCTTCCCGCCATGAGCAAAATCTATCCAAGATGCAATGGGATAGAAGATGCCTGATACATCAAAGACTGCCTAGCTTCATCTACACACTCCTCCTTCCACCACCTCCCATTTCAACAAGTGCACCAGATGTTCTCCTTGCTCACTTGTACCATTTTGGAAAAGATACAGGAGTTTGCAAGCTCAGATGTCCAAATTTAAGAACAATTTCTTCCCCCACGACTATTGACCTCCTGAACCAAACATGTCCTTCCTGCAGATGCAGCCACGTACTCGTACTCTACCTCATTCGGTTATTCTGTCATTGTACTTGAATATTTTTGGCACTACAATCTTGCGCCATCTTGCTGTTTTGTATTCATATTTCTTGTTTTTATCATTACTGCGTGTATACTGTTTACTCTGTGAGATTCATTGTGAACAAGGAATTTCCTTGCACCCTGATGCATTTGCCAATAAATTCCTCTGAATCTGAACAGTGACCAGTCCCACGCATGCATCTTGTTCGCTGTAGAAATACAGTGCTTCACTTGTGCTTCAGTTGTGGTGCAGTGCCTGACCTACTTCCGGGAGCAGCTGATTATCCTTGGCTGAATGCTGGGAGCGGCTGCCTGACTTCCCCTTGTCTGTCACCGGCCACAGCTGTCTAGTTACATCCAATCCATGCCGATGCCACAGATGTGCAGTCTGATTGGTGCTGTTGTTGTGCCAATGCAGGGCCCTGCCACTCCTCCCCACTGTTGCAGCACTGCAGCAGCGCATGGCTAAAGCCCTGAATGATAAAACATGCACAGTTCAACCCCCCCATCTCCCGAAGTGAAAATATATGAAACAGAAGTAGCAGTAGGTCATTTGGGCCCTCATATCCACATCACCATTCAAAAAGAGCACATCTTTTACCTCAGTGCCATTTTCCAGCAATAATCCTAATTCCTTACTATCAAAAATTCTACTGATCTCTCCCTCTTTCTCAGCAATAGCCTCAAATCCCTTTAGGATGGTAAATTCCAAGGATTTACTGCTCTGTCTGTGAAGAAATTGTGTGTCATCTCAGTCCTGATTCTGGCTGCTTATTTTGGTGTGGTAACCTACACAGTGGGTGGAAATATCCGCACATGATTAATCTGCGGGAACTTGCTCACTCCCAAAGAAAGGTGCTGAAATTCCAGAATGGTGCGTTGATAATTTCTGTATGGAAAGATAACTTTTGGTGAGACAAAGATCTGCGCCCATGGAGCCAAGATAGGAAAGTCAAGATAGTCGTGCATGCACATTGAACACGAGGACAGAGTTAAGGGGCTGAATGGTCTGCAGTGGTCTACCTAATGAACTTTCCTTCTTCCTCCATCCCAGAGCATTGTCTCTATGCTGCCAGGGCTGTGCATGGATTAGAGTCTGCAGTTTAAACGCCTGTGGGGACATTGGCATTGTCAAGCTCAGCTAACGAGGCAAGGCAGTGTGGTTCCCATGGGAGCAGGAGACCAGGGTGGGAGATGAAGGTGATGATCAATATAGGAAGTGAGTGTGGGATGAGACAGCTATAGGGTTAGAAGTGGACAGTATAATTGGGGAGGGGGAGCATGACAGGAGTGAGATCTGTGACCGAGATCTAATGGTCTGGGGTCATGACAAGGTTTGGGGGTCCATGAAGAAGTGGGGCTCATGGCAAGTTTCCCTCTGGATCGTGTTGATGCATCTCACTGTGGAAATGCCCTTGACCTCTGGGCTCTCACTGTACTGCAGTTGCGTGAGCTGAGAGCTTGGAAGTCACAATGTGCTCTGTGTGTTTTGCAGTACATAGCAGTGCACATTGTGCCTGACCAGATAATGCAATTTGGCGGATCCACGGAGCCCTGCGCTCTTGCCTCTCTCTCCAGCATTGGCAAAATTGGTGCCAAGCAGAACAAAGAATACTCACAGCTGCTGTTCAACCTGGTGAACAAACACCTGCACATTTCTCCCAAAAGGTAAGGCTCTTTGCATGGGTTGGATGAGACTGAACGTGGCAGCGAGTTTCTCCTCACTGAACGGTTATTTCTTGCACTGAATCTGGGAGAATATCTGCAGCTTCCAACCTAGACCAATGTCTGCCTTTACCTGAGCGTGCACTAGTAGAGAGTTCTGCTTTCAGTCCAATAGACAATAGGTGCAGGAGTAGGCCATTCGGCCCTTCAAGCCAGCACCGCCATCCACTGTGATCATGGCTGATCATCCACAATCAGTAGCCTGTTCCTATCTTCTCCCCATATCCCTTGACACTGCTATCTTTAAGAGCTCTATCTAACTCTCTCCTGAAAGCCTCCAGAGAATTGACCTCCACTGCCTTCCGAGGCAGAGAATTCCACAGATTCACAACTCTCTGTGTGAAAAAGTTTTTCCTCATCTCGGTTCTAAATGGCTTACCCCTTATTCTTAAACTGTGGCCCCTGGTTCTGGACTCTCCCAACATCAGGAACATGTTTCCTATCTCTAGCATGTCCAAACGCTTAATAATCTCATATTTCTATAAGATTCCCTCTCATCCTAAGTATACAAGCCCAGCCACTCCATTCTATCAACATATGACAGTCCCGCCATCCCGGGAATTAACCTCGTGAACCTACATTGCACTCCCTCAATAGCAAGAATGTCCTTCCTCAAATTTGGAGACCAAAACTGCACACAATACTCCACGTGTAGTCTCACTAGGGCCCTGAACAACTGCAGAAGGACCTCTTTGCTCCTATACTCAACTCCTCTTGTTATGAAGGCCAACATGCCATTCGCTTTCTTCACTGCCTGCTGTACCGGCATGCTTACTTTCAGTCTAGTTAATCATCTCAAAATAGCAGAAAACCCCATCACAATTAAAAGGTTTAAGGATCAGCCATGGCTTCAAGGAAGAAGCCCTGTTGGTCATGGGGAATGCAGGGGACAGGGCAGGGGTGTTGCTGTGGTTTGGAAAGTGGTAGCAAACGGCATATCTTAGTTTATTGAGTTTAGTTGAGAGATACAGCGTGGAAACAGGCCCTTCAGCCCACCAAGTCCGCACCGACCAGCTATCCCTGCACATTATCACTATTCTACCACACTAGGGACAAATTACATTTATACCAAGCTAATTTACCTATATACCCATACGTCTTTGGAGTATGGGAGGAAACCGAAGATCTCGGAGAAAATCCACACGGTCACTGGGAGAGCGTACGAACTCTGTACAGACAGCACCCGATTTAACTTTTGATCCCACCCTGCTTTAGTTGGGGAGGCATTCTTGTCTGGGTTGTTTTCTAATTTTTTCTTTGTCTGGTTTACAGAATGTACATCGTCTTCAAAAACCTCGATGCTTGTGATGTTGGTTGGAATAAAACCACCTTTGCCTAGGTTGTGATGCAAACCAACCCCCGTGATAGTTCCTGTAATAGTTTTGTTAGTTGTGTAGTACTAATAGCTCACGGGCCGAGGTGAGCTTCTCGACATGTCATTAATTTATATTAACAATAAATTTAAATTCAGCAATTGTCATTTGTGTATTTATTGCAAAGTGTATTTTTTATCTCAAACTGCTTGCGCACTATGATTGTGTTGCTAAGTATTTCTGTTGGGTTTTAATACTGTATGAATGTTACATCTGCAGTGTAAGTGATTCAGGGTGAAACTACTGCAGTGCTCATTACTGCACGGTGTGTTAGCTTAAATATTCTGCAATGATTATTAACCTATCTTATTGTATGCATCACTTCTGCATGTCACCCAGACCTGTACCAAACCCATCTGTCTGAACAAGGGTCTTGACCCGAAACATACCCATTCCTTCTTTCCAGAGATGCTGCTTGTCCCGCTGAGTTACTCCAGCATTTTGTGTCTATCCTTGAGCTATAGACCGTTTCCAAAGATCAGAGCGTTGGGCTAAATGTTCATGGAGATATCACATTGATTACCCTAGGAAATAGTTTGTATTAGGGAGATGGCAACCTACCCATGGAGAAGTGGTGGTGCGACGAGACCTCCATGGACAGCCGACGGCAATCTATTGCCTCAGTTTTGTGTGTGTTTCACGGCAGAGGAATGTGCAAATTGTCAAAGGTTGAAGTCATCGATCCTTGGGACTACTGGAATTTAACTATATTATCCACTATTGTGCAATCAACATTCATCACTGCTTTACCTCTCGCAAATAACAATGAAGTGGGTAGAGGAACTGAAAGAAATTTTCATTAGGCGAGAAATAGTATTGGGTAGGCTAATGGGACTGAAGGATGATAAATCCCCTGGGCCTGATGGTCTGCATCCCAGGGTCCTCAGGGAGGTGGCTCTAGAAATAGTGGACGCATTGGTGATAATTTTCCAATGTTCAATACAATACTATACAATACGGTTTTATTCATCACATTGCACATAAAGTGCAAGTGAAATGAATTTGCCAGCAGCGGTACAATGAGAAAGAACACACAAAAACACAATAAAAATTTAACACAAACATCAACCACAGCATTCATCACTGTGGTGGAAGGCACAAAATTTGGCCAGTCCTCCATTTTCCCCCGTGGTCGGGACCTCAACCCTCCGCAGCCGTCGCTGCGGGTGTCCAGATGAATGAAAGTCAAGGTAAGTCCTGAATCGGTGCCTCCCCCACCGGAGACCGCGGCTTCAGGTTTGTGTAGGCCGCAGGCCGGCGGTCGGTGATTTAAAGTTCGCGCCACAGCCAGAAGCACCGCAGTGCAGGGCTGGCAGTCGAAGTCGAAGCTCACCTCCAGGGATCCCAAGCGAGGGACCCTGCTCCCGATGGTAAGTCCACGCAGCGCCCGTGGTAGAAGTAGGCCACGGGCCGGCAGTCGGAGTGGAAGCTTCTTCCCCCAGGACCCCAGCGAGGGATCCCAGACTGCGGACACCGCGCCGGCTAGAGCTCTACAGAGCACGGTATCAGGCTGCCGCAGGCCAGCAAAACGGAGCGCTCCCCTCTGGCGGGCCCCAGCGAGGGCTCGCCCGCTCCACGCCGAGAGTCCACGCAGCGCCCGCAGCTGAAGCCCTGGGCGTGTCTCCGGGAAAGGCCACCCCGATCCTTGTTGTTAGGCCACGGGGGAGGCGACCTGGAAAAAGCCGCCTCTCCATGGAGGAGGCGACCGAAGCGGTTTCCCCCTTACCCCCCCACACCACCCCCCACACAAGACACACAAAGAAACTTTAAAAACACATTTAAACACAAAAAAAAAAAAAATTTGAAAAAACTGACACGCTGCTAGCAATAGATTCAGGATCAGTTCCTGTGGATTGGAGGATAGCTAATGTTATCCCACTTTTCAAGAAAGGAGCGAGAGAGAAAACGTGGAATTACAGACCAGTTAGCCTGACTTCGGCGGTGGGAAAGATGCTGGAGTCAATTATTAAAGAGGTAATAATGGGGCATTTGGATAGCAGTAAAAGAATTAGTCCAAGTCAACATGGATTTATGAAAGGGAAATCATGCTTGACTAATTTTCTGGAATTTTTTGAGGATGTGACAAGTAAAATGGATGAAGGGGTGCCAGTGGATGTAGTGTATCTAGACTTTCAGAAAGCCTTTGATAAGGTCCCGCACAGGAGACTGGTGACTAAAATTAGAGCAGATGGTATTGGGGGTAGGGTGTTGACATGGATAGAAAATTGGTTGGCAGACCGAAAGCAAAGAGTAGGAGTGAACGGGTCCTTTTCAGAATGGCAGGCAGTGGCGAGTGGAGTGCCGCAAGGCTTGGTGTTGGGGCCGCAACTGTTTACCATATAAATGATTTGGAAGAGGGAATTAGGAGCAACACTAGCAAGTTTGCGGATGACACAAAGCTGGGTGGCAGTGTGAACTGTGAAGAGGATGTTAGGAGGTTGCAGGGTGACCTGGACAGGTTGAGTGAGTGGGCAGATGCGTGGCAGATGCAGTATAATATAGATAAATGTGAGGTTATCCACTTTGGCGGCAAAAACAAGGGGGCAGATTATTATCTCAATGGGGTTAGGTTAGGTAAGGGGGAGGTACAGCGAGACCTGTGTGTCCTTGTACACCGGTCACTGAAAGTTGGCGTGCAGGTACAGCAGGCAGTGAAGAAAGCTAATGGAATGTTGGCCTTCATAACAAGAGGATTTCAGAATAGGAGTAAAGACGTTCTTCTGCAGTTGTATAGGGCTCTGGTGAGACCACATCTGGAGTATTGTGTATAGTTTTGGTCTCCTAATTTGAGGAAGGACATCCTTGTGATTGAGGCAGTGCAGCGTAGGTTCATGAGATTGATCCCTGGGATGGCGGGACTGTCATATGAGGAAAGATTGAAAAGACTAGGCTTGTATTCACTGGAGTTTAGAAGGATGAGGGGGATCTTATAGTAACATATAAAATTATAAAAGGACTGGACAAGCTGGATGCAGGAAAAATGTTTTCAATTTTGGGCGAGTCCAGAACCAGGGGCCAGTCTTAGAATAAAGGGGAGGTCATTTAAGACTGAGGTGAGAAAAAACGTTTTCACCCAGAGAGTTGTGAATTTATGGAATTCCCTGCCACAGAGGGGAGTGGAGGCCAAATCACTGGATGGATTTAAGAGAGAGTTAGATAGAGCTCTTGGGGTTAGTGGAGTCAAGGGATATGGGGAGAAGGCAGGCATGGGTTATTGATGGGGGACGATCAGCCATGATCACAATGAATGGCGGCGCTGGCTCGAAGGGCCGAATGGCCTCCTCCACCTATTTTCTATGTTTCTAATAACGTTTCCAATGCCTACATCCTCGGGCATACCTTGACTTGCCAACTCTGGCTGGACATATTCCTGAAGGTCTCATTAGATGACCTCCAGCATGCAGTCTTGCTTTTTTGGTCAAAAAACCTTTCCTGTTGATTGACAATAGATAAGCATTCAAAGACAATCTAAACTTTGTTCTTTAAATGCTCATTATTTTTTATTCTTCCGATTTGCTTGCAGCAGTGTCCTGCAGATAGGTGTATAATCCCTGGGGACTTCAGAACAATCAAAGGTTGGGAACCCTAGAGGTCCTTGAACTGAACATCAACAGTGTCTATCCTTTTTATGTTAAGCATTGGAGTTGATTGCAGTGAGTAAACCTGGTGATTGAATATTAACCCAGTAACCAGCAGTTTATGATATAAAGTGAAAGAATCCCACCTGACCAAACAACCTGGCTCTTTTGAGGAAGCACCAGCGAGATAGACATTGAACCTCCCACTAAGTCTCATTCCAAAATTTTGCATCTTTGGAGTGAAAATTTAGAATGGATATAAAATAAGTTACAAAGCAAGCAACTGAGAGGGAGAGGGCGCATACTGGGGGGAGAGTGCTGTGTGGCTCAGTGTTGCGGCTACAGTTATGTTCCATTTCCATTTTTGATTTAAATTCAATGTAAAGTGGTTACTTCACAAATGGTAGTACGCCAGAAGCTTTGTGGAATTGAAGAAAACCCTTACAATATAATAAATGCGTAAAGTTTTCATTATCAATGAAAACTCAAGAAATACTGTACAGAAATCAAAGGAAATTTCTGGCACAGCAGGGAAGGCAATGTGGGAATTCATCTTGTCATTATGGTGTTCATAAAGGCTTTTGGAAGAAAGCATTTGGAGGAAGTAACAATAAGTTATGAAATGGGCACTGCATCTCTCGGGCAATAGGACACAGCCGCCGAATGAGCATAAAAATGATCAGATCGGGCCACATCTAACATGAAGTCAACAATCACACATGCTGTAAAATTGGTGTTCATTTTGGGAAGGAAACAAAAATGTTACTGCTTTGGAGACATGGTGATATTAACAGGCTTGGAGAAGACATCTTCACAGGTACTCATTAATCCCATATGCTGAAGTGATTCTACTGTTCACGGTTGGTTAGCGTGTTTTCCGATTAATGTTTTGCAAATAATAAATGGAACAATTACACCTGTTACCATATCCAGTTGTACAAATCTGTCTAAAGCTTATTGGGTTTGTTCAATTACAAGGGAGCCTTTGCGTCCACTTGTCAGCACAGACATCTGCTAGAGTGTGCATGCGGACTAATGCGCTGCATTTGCTGGAGCAGAATATGGCCATTATAACGATTGCTTGGATCAGAGAGAGTACAATGGACGGAGCCAAGGCTGAAAGGCAGAATGAACTCAACCTCTGGATGTTGAAGCAAGAAAATTGAAGTTTTGGGACTCTCAATAAGGCCATGATTAACATGTCCAAACAAATCCAATGTACAATGCACAAAGTCAAACCCAGGTGAGCTACATAACCAAAACAATGGAATGTAAATGCGAAGAGGTGATCAAACTATAGTGGGCTGTTCTGTTTTCATGTCTAGCAATGGTTCCCGTGAGAAATATTTAGTGCATTTAGACAGTGCTGTGATGAGCTAAAGGTCTCTGACTTCTCTGGAAAAACAGCAGAAGGTAAATCTGGTGAGCCTAGCAAGAAGATTCTGGGAGCCAAGAACATATATAACTTGTCTAAGGGACTAGAACTGACAAACTGGAAAGGATCACAGAATGAGAAGAGACCATTCAGCACATCAAGTCATATACATATATATATATACGCACACACACATATGTGTTTTCTATGTTTAATGTATTTCCCTCTGTTTTCCATTATTTGAATGACCTGTGGTATCTGGCATATGCTCTTCTCTCTGCTCTCTTGTACCCCAGGCTGGTCTGGTTTACATTCCCAACTCTTCCCCATTGTGGGAAAATATCTATCTTGTAGCTGCTCTCCTTGAAGATTACCCTGGATGTCATGCCAGCCCATGGTTCAGTTTGCCCAGACTAGATTCATTCCAATAATGAAAGGGATCAGAATTCCACTGCCTTTTTATGAAGATAACGATTGTGAAGTTTGACCATTCTACCATCTTTGCAATTAAATCTGATACTTTCAAAATACGTGCTCCAAAATCAGAATTTGTGCTCAGTTCAGTCTATGACCTTTGGTTCGGTCTATCCAGGACATTTACTCAATGCACCTCGGTCCCCTCTCACAATCTGTTGGTTGATCGCCTTTATTTCTCTGAACTACTTGCACTTACAACCTTCAATAACATACATGAATGTTGCTTGCTCAGTTTGATATACAAGTCCTTCAATTACACAATGCAATTCAACTGCCCATCATCCATGATTCTTTCAATTTAAACCCTCTCCTTTTTAGGGAGACAGCAGCTAACGAGAACTACTAAATGTATTAGAATTGCACGTCTACTGCATAGATAACTTAAATGCTGGAACACGAAGGCCATCCTTACTTCAGTCTAGGTCTTGTTGCATGCAAGAAATATTTAATTCCCATTTGCCTAAATGCAACAAGACAATGACAACATCCAGACATGGGCTGAAAAATAGCATGTAATTTTCACACTAACAGTGCTGGAAAGTCCTCCGTGTGAGTGGGAACCGGTTTTTTTTCAATGCGTAGCTGAAGCAATATATATGGACTGAGTTGGTTGTTCATTTGCTACCATGTGGTGCTTAGGGAAGGGAAATTTATCGACATCCCCCTCCTCCGACAGAGCACTGGCGTTCTCTCAGTCGCTCCCAGCAATAGGGGGCGCTGCCGCTGCGCCGAACTGTCCTGACTCCATTCCCAGAGGGGGCGCCACATCTGGTCGCTCGCTGTGACGTCAAAGAATGCGCCGCCGTTTGCTCCGTCTGGTTGCCGGGTGACGGGACTAGGCCGAGCCGCGTGTCCATGGCGCTGTTCTGTATTAACAGGTTCGAATGGGCTTCTCCCTCTTCACGTGGGAGGGAGGGAGGGAGGGGAGGATGAGGGAGGGAGGGAGGGAGGGAGGGGAGGGGAGGGGAGGATGAGGGAGAGAGGGGAAATGGGGGTTGGAAAGGGGGAGGGTGGTGAAGGGAGGCTTAAGGTGATGGTGTTTGGTGGGAAGTGTGGCAAAGGTGTAGGTGGGGTTTGGGGAGGAGAAGTTGTGTGTAGAGTGGGCTGTTGAGAAGGAAAGATAAATCAGGCATGGTTGAATGGCGGAGTAGACATGATGGGCCGAATGGCCATATGCTGCTCCAAGAATTTATGAACTCCAGCAACGTGCTGTCTGGAGGATGCTGTTTTCTCATCCTGCGCAGCCTGCAAGGATGACATTCAGCTTCCTGATTGCACTTTAACTCTCCTCCCATTCTAACCTCCATCCTTGGCCTCATATACTTTTCCAACAAAGTCTAATGTTGGGGAACATGTCCTCGTCATCTGTCTGGGCATGTTGCATCATGTCTTGTGATGCAATGTTATGTTCAACAATTTCAGATTGCTACATTTTTCTACGGAACCAGCCTTCTATCTGTAACATTTACATAATTATTCTGTCTGTGGCGCTTACCCAGTCTAAAGCTTTTCCAGATTCTCTTATTACAGGTTTCCAGCATGCTGTGTTTGGTATTCACAGTTCCTGTGCTTGTTTTCTCTCTCTTTATAGCCTTCCATCATTTTCGAGTGAACCCTTTCTCAGACAGATCAATGTTTAACAAACCAATCAGGTTGATGACACCAACAGCATTTGTGATACTTGGATTCTCATTTGCTATTTTTTTGTAGACATTCCCAACATTCATTTCATCTTCACCCTTGTCTGCAAATTATTTTCTGTCTTTTCCACTTTTGACCTGAAACTAACTGTTTCTCTCTCCACTGGAGCTGCCTGATTTGTTGAGTATTTCCAGCTTTTTTTCTGTTTAGAATTTGTAAAAGAAATGCTGGCAGTTGCGAGCAGATTATGACAAGTAATGCAATTGTTAAAGCAAAGTGTGAACAGAGGTTAGAAGCTATTAAAATAAACAGCAACATAGTTTTATCCACAACAAGCTTTGTCTAGTGCATTATATACTAAAATATAGAATTTTGCCAAACTATCAAACTATTTAAATATAAAATTAGCAGGTATGCTATTACTTAATTAATTACTTATTAATTAGCAGGTATACTAATACTATTACATAATAGTATGTAAGTGTAAGGTGCATCTTTACACCTATGAAAACCCCCCAAATATTTTGGGGAAGGTAATGAATTATTGTAAGGAAGCAAGGCCAAGATGATCAAGATTCAAGGTTCAAGAGAGTTTATTGTCATGTGTCCCAGATAGAACAATGAAATTCTTGCTTTGCTTCAGCACAACAGAATAGGCATGAATACAGAACAGATCAGTGTGTCCATATACCATTGTATACCATTGTATAAATATATACACACATGAATAAATAAAACAGATAAAGTGCAAATAAACAGATAATGGGCTATTAATGTTCAGAGTTTTGTTTGAGTTGAGTTTAATAGCCTGATGGCTGTGGGGAAGAAGCTGTTTCTGAACCTGGACGTTGCAGTCTTCAGGCTCCTGTACCTTCTACCTGAAGGTAGCAGGGGGATGAGTGTGTGGCCAGGATGGTGTGGGGTCCTTGATGATGCTGCCAGTCTTTTTGAGGCAGCGACTGCGATAGATTCCCTCGATGGTAGGGAGGTCAGAGCTGATGATGGACTGGGCAGTGTTTACTACTTTATGTAGTCTTTTCCGTTCCTGGGCAGTCAAGTTGCCGAACCAAGCCACGATGCAACCGGTCAGCATGCTCTCTACTGTGCACCTGTAGAAGTTAGAGAGAGTCCTACTTTACATACCGACTCGCCGTAATCTTCTCAGGAAGTAGAGGCGCTGATGTGCTTTCTTTATGATTGCATCAGTTTTCTCGGACCAGGAGAGATCTTCAGAGATGCACGCCCAGGAATTTGAAGCTCTTGACCCTTTCGACCATCGACCCATTGATATAAATGGGACTGTGGGTCCCCATCCTACCTCTTCCAAAGTCCATAATCAGTTCCTTGGTTTTGCTGGTGTTGAGGGCCAGGTTATTGTGCTGGCACCATTTGGTCAGTCGGTCGATCTCTCTTCTATACTCTGACTCGTCCCCATCAGTGATACGTCCCACAATAGTGGTGTCATCAGCGAACTTGATGATGGAGTTCGCACTATGACCAGCTACGCAGTCATGACTATAGAGTGAGTACAGCAGGGGGCTGAACACGCTGTCTTGAGGTGCTCCCGTGCTGATTGTTATCGAGGCTGACACCTTTCCACCAATTTGAACAGTCTGGTCTGAATGAGGAAGTCGAGGATCCAATTGCAGAGAGATGCGCAGAGACCCAGTTCTGCGAGTTTGGTAACCAGCTTGGAGGGGATGATTGTATTAAATGCAGAGCTGTAATCAATGAATAACAGCCTGACATATGAGTTTTTGTTGTCCAATTGGTCCAGAGCGGAGTGGAGAGCCAGCGAGATCGCATCCACCGTTGATCTGTTGTGGCGGTAAGCGAACTGCAGTGAGTCCAGGTTTTTGTCGAGGTAGGAGTTGATTTGCGCCATGTTCAACCTCTCAAAGCACTTCATCACCACTGGTCGATAGTCGTTGAGGCACGTCACCTTGTTCTTCTTGGGCACCGGTATAATTGATGCCCTTTTAAAGCAGGTGGGAACCTCAGACCTCAGAAGTGAGAGGTTGAAAATGTCCGTAAGAACTCCAGCCAGTTGGTCCGCACGGGTTTTTAGAACACGACCGGGTATGCCATCAGCTCCAGGCGCTTTTCGAGGGTTCACCCCTCTGAAGGATATTCTGACGCCGGCCTCTGTGACTGTGACTGAAATACCATCACAGCGAATGGGGGCTCGAGAAGGCACATCAGTGTTCTCCCTATCAAAGCGTGCGTAAAACGCATTGAGCTCGTCAGGGAGTGATGCTACGCCGACATTCGAGCTACCTACTGATTTCGCCTTGTAGGAGGTGATTGCCTTCAGGCCCCGCTGCAGCTGCCGAACATCTGTCTCATCCTCCAGCTTGGAGCAGAAGTCCCTTTCGCCCTTTTTGATGGCCTTACCAAGGTCGTATCTAGACTTCTTGTAGACCACTGTATCATCAGACATGAATGCCCGGTGTCTGGTCTTCGGGAGAGTGTGGATCTCAAAGTTCATCCAAGGCTTCTGATTGGGAAACACTCGGAAGGTTTTTGTAGGGATGCAGTCCTCCACACATTTCTTTATGAAGTCTGTAACGACTGTGGCGTATTCGTTCAGGTCCGTTGCCGAGTCCCTGACCATTGCCCAGTCTACAGACTCCAAACACTCCAACAGATTGTGATGTTGATAGGTGATTATGCCTTAATTTTATTTTGTAGAATTTTGTTTTTTAGTGTCAGGTTACATTAGCAAACTGTGGAAGTGCTTTGTCAAGGAACCTACATGACTCATACAAATGCAAGGCAGGAGATTCCCGACTGATGTGGAAATCTACTTGTTCACAGCTGGATGTAGAAGTGTAAATTTTCATCTCCAGCAGCTGTTGATTGTTGGCCTCTGGTTAATAACACGTTAATGTTTCCTTTTTCTTTTGAATTCTAGGTATCTGGGTGATGATCAACCCACCAACAATCTCAATGATAAATCCCGATCCCAAATTTTACTCCAGAAGCTTCACCAAGAAGCCAAAGTTAGGCAACAGCAGCTAGGAATCAAGACTGGTACCACAGATGAACAAAAGGGAGAGAACAAGGAAAGTGAGGGGAGTGAGGGTGCGCAAGACAGAAAAGGGAAAAGGAAAGCAAAGGAAGAGGCAGGAATTTCAGAAGAAGGCAGAAAGAAGACAAAGCAATTGTCGAGAGGCAACAAGGAAAGAGGAAGAAAACCAAAGTCCAAGCAAGGTGGTGATGCAGGACTTGGTACTGAGAACATATTGCAGGAAATAGTCAAGATCAGTGGTGATGAAGCAGAAAGAAAAGGTAAATACATGTATCAATGCGCAAATGATACCGGGTTTTCTCTTAGGCTGTTGATAGATGTGGTGTACATACATTCGTAAAAGGTTTGTGCCATCCAGTGAATTGAATGCATGACCTAAAACTTTAAAATTTTAACATTACATTAAACTGTAACATTAAATTTTAACAAAATGTTAACTTTAATAGTTTAAAATATTAACGATTTAGACGAGGGAATTAAATGTAACATCTCCAAGTTTGCGGATGACACAAAGTTGGCTGGCAGAGTGAGCTGTGAAGAGGATGCTATGAGGCTGCAGGGTGACTTGGATGGGTTGGGTGAGTGGGAAGATGCAGTATAATGTAGATAAATGTGAGGTTATCCACTTTGGTGACAAGAACAGGGAGGCAGATTATTATCTGAATGGTGTCAGATTAGGAAAAGGGAAGTGCAACAAGACCTGGGTGTGCTTGTACATCACTCACTGAAAATAAGCATGCAGATGCAGCGGGCAGTGAAGAAAGCTAATAGCATGTTGGCTCTCATTGCGAGAGGATTTGATTTTAGGAGCAAGGAGGTCCTACTGCAGTTGTACAGGGCCATGGTGAGACTACATCTGGAGTATTGTGTGCAGTTTTGGTCTCCTAATTTGAGGAAGGACATTATTGCTATTCAGGAGTGCAGCGTAGGTTCACCAGGTTAATTCCCGGGATGGCGGGACTGACATGTAATGAAAGAATGGGTCCGACTGGGCTTGTATTCACTGGAATTTAGAAGGATGAAAGGGGATTAAGAAACATAATATTCTTAAGGGATTGGACAGGCTAGATGCAGGAAAAATGTTCCCCATGTTGGGGGTCCAGAACCAGGGGTCACAGTTCAAGAATAAGGGGTAGGCCATTTAGGACTGAGATGAGGAAAAACCTTTTCACCCAGAGTTGTGAATCTGTGGAATTCTCTGCCACAGAAGGCAGTGGAGGCCAATTCCACTGGATGTTTTCAAGAGAGAGTTAGATTTAGCTCTTGGGGGCTAATGGAATCAAGGGATATGGGGAAAAAGCAGGAACGGGGTACTGATTTTGTATGATCAGCCATGATCATGTTGAATGGCGGTGCTGGCTCGAAGAGCCGAATGACCAAATCCTGCACCTATTTTCTATGTAAGTCCTTAAAAGAAGGAAAGTAAGTAAGCAAGTAAGTTTATTGGCCAAGTATTCACATACAAGGAATTTGCCTTGGTGCTCCGCCCACAAGTAACAACATGACATACAGTGACAGTTACGAATGACTCAGAAAACACTAAACATTAATAATAATAAAACATTAATGATAAAACACCATTGATCAAGCATGTGAACCAACAAAATACCAGATCAAAGGGAGGCTACAGATTTTTGGTGTTGTGTAGAGCAACTACTCGTGGATAAAAACTGTTTTTATATCTGGCTGTGGCAGCTTTGACAGTCTGGAGTCGCCTTCCAGAGGGAAGTGATTCAAAGAGTTTGTGGCCAGGGTGAGAGGGGTCAGAGATGATCTTGCCCGCTCGCTTCCTGGCCCTTGCAGTGTACAGTTCATCAATGGAGGGAAGGTTGCAGCCAATAACCTTCTCAGCTGATCGGACGATTCGCTGCAGCCTCCAGGTGTCGTGCTTGGTGGCTGAGCCAAACCAGACCATGATGGAGAAAGTGAGTACAGACTCTACGATGGCCATGTAGAATTGGACCATCATTGCCTGTGGCAGATTGTGCTTCCTCAGCTGCCGTAGGAAGTACATCCTCTGTTGTGCCTTTTTGACTGTGGAGTCGATGGTAGCCCCCCACTTAAGGTCCTTGGAGATGATGGTTCCCAGGAACTTAAAAGACTCCACAGATGTGACTGTGGTGTTGTTGATGGTGAGTGGGGTGAGGGGAGGGGGAGCTCTCCTAAAGTCTATAATCAATTCCACTGTCTTAAGAGCATTGAGCTCTAGGTTGTTGCGACGGCACCAGGACGCCGGCTGTGACACTTCCTGTCTGTAGGCAGATTCCTCCTCATCCTGGATCAGTCCAATCAGGGTTGTGTCGTCCGCAAACTTGAGAAGCTTGACAGAGGTGTCTGTGGAGGTGCAGTCGTTGGTGTAGAGAGATTAGAGGAGAGGAGAGAGTACGCAGCCTTGCGGTGCTCCTATGCTGAGCGTTTGCGGGTCCGAGATGTGCTTTCCCAGCCTCACACGCAGCTTCCTGTCAGTCAGGAAGCTGGTGATCCACCGACAGAGGGGTTCAGGCACAGTCAACTCGGAAAGTTTGGAGTGTAGTAGCTCTGACACAATGGTGTTGAATGCAGAGCTAAAATCAACAAACAGGATCCTCGCATAGGTCCCCTGGCAGTCTAGGTGCTGTAGGATGAAGTGCAGGCCCAGGTTGACGGCATCATCCACAGATCTATTGGCCCGATATTTTTCAGCATGGCCAGCACAAGCCTTTCAAGTGTCTTCATGACTACAGAGGTCAGTGCGACAGGCCTGTAGTCATTAAGACAAGTAATACTTGTCTTTTAAAGCAAATTAACAAGATAAAATAGGATATTCCCTGTATGTTTTCCTAATTGTTAGTTGACTGTCTCACCCCACACACCTCTGCCATTACTCCCACCACCACCATTCCTCCCACTAACCCCCCCCCCCCCCCCCCCGTTTCCTGATGTCTCTGGAGCCCCCATTCAATCAAGGAACATAGTTTGACCAGCCAGTTCGGGTGGATGTGATAGATCCTGGTTTGCTGAGGAGGAGCAAGTTCTTTTGGTGTCTTTAATCAGCATTCATACCATGAGCAAAACAGATTTGCCAGTGACATATCTCAATGATGTACAGAATGGCAACTGTTTGTCAATATGACAGAGCAATTCAAAATTTACACTGATTGCATGAAACATCTTTTTTGAATTGTTTTGATGTAACATGCTGACATATCTGGTTTATATTTCAATTCATGATTTACCACTTCAGATGAAACTATTGATGATAAGGCAAGTCCTTTGGATGTATCTAGGGAACTAATTAAGTCGCAAGAGAAGGGGAATGAAGATTTGGGGAAAGCAGATCAGCTTGAATTGAAAGAAGAAAGTGGTCAAAATGAGAATCAAACATCAGCTGCTTCCACGTCCACATTCGCCATTCTTGGAGGTTTTAAGAAGAAAAAGGTTCAAAAGGTAAATAAAATTCTGAAAAATGTTTGAAAATAATCAACCTGAGAAGTATCGAAATTGCCCAGGCCAGGAATATTTGATTCCTGAACACGTTTGAATGATAGAATTTTACTTTTTATATCATAGCTGTGCTATCCCTACATGTGCAAGAAAGAACTGCAGATGCTGGTTTAAATCGAAGGTAGACACAAAATGCTGGAGTAACTCAGCGGGGTAGGCAGCATCTCTGGAGAGAAGGAATAATGAATAATACATTATCCCTACATTTGTTATTTCAGTGGTCAGACAATGGTCAGATTCTCTCTTTAACATTTGTTGTACCTGCTTTGGTAATATTTGACAGGACAATTTACAGGGAGCTTTACTCTGCATCTAACTACTGCTGTTCTTGCCCTGGGAATGTTCAATAGGACAGTGTGAGCAAATGAAGTAGAAGCAGGATTCTGACATTCAGCCCTTGTACCTGTCTGCCATTAAAGAAGATCATGGATAATCTTTTATCTCAGTGCAATAATTCTGCCCCTTGATTCCTTTAATATTCAAAAAATCTATATTGTTCTCTGCCTTGAGTAACTTTGTTCTCCACATCAAAGTTTCACTGCCGTATGGTGATGAAATTTCTTGTCATCTAAGTCCTGAACTCTTCTTTCATGACTGATTCTTGGTCCCAGACACCTGGGGCAGAAAAGCAACATCCCTGTCAAGCTCGTAATATATTTAATCAATTTCCCTTCTCGCTCTTCCAAACTTAAGATAGGTGCAGTCTGTTTAATCTCTGCTCATACAACAAGCCAGGAATGAATTTGTTCGATCTTTGTGGCACTACCCCATTGCAAAATTTTGTTTCTTTAAGCGGCAAACAGCCATGTAAACAATGTTATTGGTGCACGATCACCTGGGCCCTAAATCAATGCAGTAAAATGGCACTACTGTATTGATCTTACAGAGAAAGCCAACATTGTTTGCCTTTCTTATCCACCTTAATATCATCAACACTTGGTGCCCTCACCCAAATCATGGACAGGGATTGTGTGCTAAGACATCCCTTCATCACGATCTCACAATCTGGAGATGTTCTGTTTATTCCTATTTATTTTATCTCACCGCTCACTTAACAATAAATTCTAGCATTTTCCTTATCACTGATGTCAGACTAACTGGTGTGTATTTCAGTTTTCTGTCTCCTCAAACCTTAAATAATGGGAATTACATGTCACTTTGCATTTTGGAACCTATAGAGTTTTTGAATATGGCGACTGATTCAATGAATATCTGCATTGCCTGAGGAGATGGATACTCTACCTATATTGTCCCATAACTATTACATTCCTTTATGTCCAACATGTATGCCTCATTTTATCGTGGTACTGTGGTCAGTTTGTCATTCTCCCTGGAGTGTCTACTCTTGCCCACAAGAGCTGCTAAAATTAAGCTTCTATTGGGCAAGGGCAGCGGCTGACACTCCTCTTGTGCTGCCTTTTGGGACATGTCTTACTCAGTGCCATATCCTCCTGTCACGTTTGACTGCCTTGTGGAGCAAAGTCTCTGGGTAACATTTCCACCTCATGTTTTCCCAGAATCCTGGAGTTGCAACACTTGCAGTAGCTGTAGTCATCATGGATCGTGCTATGCTTCCTTACATTCAGATGCAACACATCACCTTCCCTATATTGCTTCTCTCAATTAATTAATTTTATTATATGAAAAACGGACTGTTGCCATGGTCTCACCAAAGTCCATACAGTGCAGGATATTTGACTCAACACTCACTGCACACAGTGGTAAAATATGCAGTGCCTTAATAGAATCGACAGTTTATATTATCTGATTCCATATGTTGCTAGTGCGCTGTATGTGTGATTGAGATTATGTCTCGTTTTTCCAATCTTTTTATAGTCATACAGCATGGAAACAGGCCCTTGAGCCCAAAGTGCCTACACCGAACAACATTTCCCATCTACACTTATCTCACCTGTCTGCATTTGGTCCATATCCCTCTAAACCTGTCTTATCCATGTGCCTGTCCAATTGTTTCTTAAATGTTGCAATAGTCCCTTCCTCAACAACCTCCCCTGGCAGCTCGTTTCCCCTTCACCTTAAACCTATGTCTTCTGGTTGTGAGTTTTGATTGGAAAAGTACATTGAATTTTACTACTTAACCCATGTTGTACCTGCGCTGGAAAAGATGATGGGTCAGGCTAGAGGAAGCTTTGTGTTATATTGAATCAGTGTTGTACTTGTCTTGGGAACATTTGATGGGACAGTAGAGAATTTGCTATGAATTTAGTTTTTGCATATAGTTCAACTCCAAGTGAAGAACCAATAGAGTGGGCATGACTCTGAATGTATATGATACACATACCTGTTGTGGTATGTTTGAAGAGGACAACACCAAAGGTGCATGATTGTCCAGTTCAGTACTATCTTTCACAGTACAACGATGCAACTTCCTTCAAACCTGTCTGGTGTCACACATATTTGAACCTCCTTGATCTGGAGACAAATGGTAATTCTGGATTACAAATGGTAATACTTACGATATAGAGATTGAACCATTATTGTACTATGTTGTCACCCTAAACTTTATTCTGTCTTCCCCAGGTTCAGCGGGTCTTACCGCAGTGGCTCTCCAAACCCACTTTGGTTAACAAAAACATCAAGCAGAATCTTACAGCAGTTGATGATGTCCCTGGAATCCACCCTACACTAATTCAAAAGCTTCAAGCAAATGGTATCCATTCTTTTTTCCCAGGTATGTTGGTGTTATGTGATAGATTGGTGACCGACTCCGAACTCCAGCAACAGCAGCTTCATCCGCCCCGAATCGTGGGGCTTGAATCGGCCCGTTCGCGGGGCCTTTCATCGCCCGGTGCAGCTTAAAATTGGCCGGCGGGGGTTTCAACATCGGGAGCCTCGATCATTTGACGCAGCAGTTTGATTTTAAGCCACGCCGGGCGATTAAAGGTCCCGTGAACGGGCCGATTCAGCCCTTGGAAAGTGTCTGATACCCGCTTGAATCTTTCAAAAGCTACAATGTGATAAATAACACTTAAACAAATAAAACTGAAGCAAATAAAGGCAAACAAAAGAACCAACCTTGGAGGGGGGAGAGAGAAAGATGGAAAAAAATACTAAATAACGTGAGTGACCGTGAATGAGGGACTTACCTGCAAGCCAGCCAGGAAACCCGTTCGACCTGACCCGTTTAAATCCAATACCTATTTAAATCTTTTCCATCCACATCCAATTAGTTCAAATGGTAATTGTACCCGCATCAGACAGCTTTAAGAAATTCTCTGTGAATACCGTCAGTAATACTTGAAGGTCAAAACACAATTGGTGACACATCGTGTTAATACGATGTTAATAGACATTTAATAAGCGCTTAACAGTGACACCCCCACTGTCTCGCGGAAAGCGGAGGTTTTAATCAATTTTGTTCACCGAATTTCAAAATCCGGATTACAAAACATGACATGGGGGGGATTGTCCCCCACCTCTCAAAACATGGGAGGGCTGGGTCTCCCCCCCCCCCCCCCCCCGGGATATCTGCCCATGGGTGCACAAATCATAAAATTGTAAAGGAGCTGATATTAGCGGCTGATAATGAATGGGCATGAATTTCAGCTGAATGAATAATTAAGTTGTGCCATGATTTTTTCATGTGAGTAGTTAGACATTTGGGTATAACGAAGAGACTGCAGATTATGGAATCTGGAGCAAAGAACAAAACGCTGGAGCAACTCAGCTGGTCGAGCAGGAAGGAAGGGAATTGTTGCTACTTCTGGTCATGACGCTACATCAGGATTGATTGTGGAAAGGGAAAATGGTTAGGGAGAAGGGGAGTGGGAGATAGGAGCCAGGTCTTTTTCTCCACAGATGCTGCTCAATGCACTGAGTTCCTCCAGCAGTTTGATTTTTGCAATAGAATTTTTGCTCTGGGAAAGGATAGTGGATACAATTTGTACTCTCAGTTTTCCTTCAAGGAAAAAAGACACAAAGTGCTGGAGTGACTCAGCGGGTCAGGCAGCATCTCCGAAGAACATGGATAGGTGACGTTTTGGGGTCGAAACCATCTTCAGACTGATTGTAGGACTGAAGGACTGCTGGGGTCCCTGGGTGGAGGCAAGAGAGTGGTATCGGGGCAGTTGTAGCATCTGTGGTTGTAGGGGGAAAGTACCTGGGGAGGAGGCATTTTAGGTGGGTAGTAATGAACCAAGGAGTTGCAGAGGAAATCTCAGATGTCCTAGTATGGAAAGTCTCATCTTGAGAGCAGATGCAGCAGAGATGGAGGAATTGAGAATTGAGTCATTGCAAGAGGCAGGGGGTAGGAGGAAGTGTAGTCCAGATAACAGTGTGTTGGTAGGTTTATAGTTGATAAGGCTTGGGTTAGCAAGTACAGAAGCAACTGTCTGCTCCTTCACTGTTGACTTCACAATAATTTTAACCCTTCACGATTCTCTTCAATCCATCCTCTGGATTGTACTCTCAGGAATTGTCAGACTCAGAATATGCTGCCGGTTTACAAGTGACAAACATCCTGATATATCTTGCCTCTTCCTTCCTTTTGGATGTTACTGTTCTGCCTGTAGGGTAATACTTTCAGGGGTATGCCATTAGGAATTCCTCATTACTTTCTGCAATAATCCATCTCTTGTTGAAGCTTGTAAACCTGAGTTTGAATTTGAAAGGCATTTGAAAATTTCTCTGAAACAGACTAATTCCTTGACCTCTCATTTGGCATATTCCATAGCATGTGGAATACACCTCCAATTGCAAAATGAGTTAATGTTGATAACATTTATCTATTCTCAAGACGGATTAACTTCCTTTCCTTCAGCAGCTCAACTTAAAGAATTCCTGTCCTTATTTTCAAACCCTTCTATGGCCTTTCCCTTCCCTATTCTTGTAATCTCCTCAAATTCTGTAAACTTACCTGAGCTGTTCCACTTATTATTTTCACCACTGCCATCCATGCTTCTAACAGTGGAGGACCAAAGTTAGCGAATCCCCTCCCTGTATCTCTCTGCTTGCCTGTGTACTTTTCTCTCAGTCTTTAACAAGATCCTTTAAGACTGTCTCCTTGCCCACTTAGCTTGGTCAACTATCTCAGTATCTCCTCCTTTGTTTTGTGTCACTGTTTGATTCCTGCAACCCTGTGCTATTCCTTGGGGTTTCTTGCTACGTTAAAAGCATGGTAGAAATGTAATTTCCTGGCCACACACTCATTTTACCACTGCCATTGGGAAGAAGGTACAGGAGCCTGAAAACTGGACATATTCTGTTGTGCTGCAGCAAGTAAGAATTTCATTATTCTATCTGGGACATGACAATAAAACACTCTTGACTCTTGATTGGGTTACATAGGATATGTTTCAGTAGTTTTCAGATAATTCCATCTTCTGTTCTAGGTAGGTATGTTGGTTGAGTTAGTGTATATTTGAATTACATTACTAAATATAACTATGAATGGTCAAGGCCTACTGAGTGGGGTATAGTTGGAGAATATAATTAAATTGGAGAAGTTTCCATAAAGGAGAAAATATATCTTGCAATTTCCGAATGTAACTTGAGAACTATCTGAAGAGATGGCACTGAAACCATTGTGTTAGCTGGGCAACTTTGGTCTCCACTGTATCACAGACATCATCCTTGTTCCCTCAACTCATCCCACCCCTATTCTGCAAATTTAAAACACTTTTCTCTCACTTCTCTAGTTCTAATGAACAGACATTGCACACAAGGGTTAATTCTTTCTCATCACAGATTCTGCCTGACCTGCTGAGTATTTTTTATTTTATTTGGGACTCGAAAGAGAAGATTTATCCTCTTGTATAAGTAGGGATATCAGAAAAAGGCAAGTGGAAATCTGGATCTCTCCCATCTGCCTAACTTGCATGGACAAAAAAATTAAGTTAGGGCATTTGAAAAATTATAATCAAAGATTAGTATATTTTTATTGGGCATTATTGGTATTGGTTTATTATTGTTGCGTGTACCGAGACCCAGTGAAAAACCTTTGTGTGCCAAGGTCAAATCATACCTTGCATAAGGCCAATCAGCACATGTAGTACAAAGAGAAAAATAGCAGAGTGGAGAATATAGTGTTGCAGCATTATAGCGTTACAGTTACAGAGAAGCACCAAAGGTCCACAATGCAGTACGTTGGAAGCTCAGCCCAACACTTTAGGTTATGAGAGGACCATTCAGATCTCTGATAATAGTGGGGTAACGAAGAAGCTATTCCTAAATCTGGTGGTGTAAGAAGGAACTGCAGATATGTGCTTTCAAGCTTTTGTATCTTCTGCCCAACGGAAGAGGGGATGACCGGAATGAAAAAGGGTGCAAGTATCAAAAGGATATGATGCAATGGTTGATAAGTAGTGGACAGAATCAAACAACTGAAACTCCTGTTTCTACCACTGCCATTTGGAGGTTGAAACAGGGACACATCTCTTAATGTGTGAGCATTGCCATATTACACAAGATCAACATTATTGTTCCCACAAGTCCAAGTATTTTGTTCTTAACTTTGTATTTTTAATTCTAATTTGCTGTCTGCAGTTCAGGCTGAGTTGATTCCTGCCTTGCTGGAGAGTTCAAGACATGGGCTGATCCTGGGTAGAGGAGGCTACCGACCGAGCGACATCTGTGTGTCTGCACCAACTGGTAGTGGTAAGACACTGGCATTCGTTATTCCTGTTATTCAGGTGAGCCTGGAGTTTTCCCTCTTTTTTGTTTCCTGTTCCTTCTGTTGGAAATCACAAAAATGCACCCAGTCATGTTTTGTAAAAAAACTATAATTTACATGGTTGATTGCTTTCTTCTCCCCCCCCCCCCCCCATCCCCCTACCATAATCAGTCAGAAGCAGGGTCTCAACCCAAAACGTCAGCTATCTATGTTCTCCAGAAATTCTGCCTGACCTGTTGAGTTACTCCAGCACTTGGTGTCAAGCATCTGAAGTTCCTTGATTCTACTGCTGATTGTCAGAGTTGTTGGGGCAGAAGGTCGTTGGCTGGAAATTCGATCTGTTGACATGAACACAACAATCTCTGCTAAAATTGCAGGCTGGTGCTGAGAGTGCGTCACACTATAAGAATCGTTATCTGCTGGATAAGATGACAATCAAACAGCAGTGGAGCTATCCCACTATCCTAGTTGAAGATTATGGCTCAGTTAAGATTACTAAAATACAGAATATTAGATTTTATTTTTTATTTTTATTTTGTGGACTTGCTGTGTGCAAATTGGCAGCTACATTTTTTCCTTTGGAATTTTGACTAAACTTCAAAAGCATTTCATTGACTGCAAATCACTTGAGGCGGTTCTATTAGAGGTGATTCTGAGAATTGTTCGGAGCAATGTAAATGTAAAATCTTTTTCTCCAATGGGATAGTTTCCATGATGTCTGACTAACATGGAAGATATAAAATCTGGATTTTAGTTTTGGTAATTATTTGGAAAACAGCTTTGGTCCATTCAGTTACGGTGTTGTTTTGAATCTATTTGCAATTCCATGATGGAGGTACATATCTCTGGAGTGGGGATCGGGGTGTTCATTTAACAGTGGAGAACAGAGCTCAGGTCTCAACATTAAAAAATAGAAGCAATAGTTGGCCATACAATATCTCATATCTGCTGTGTCCAGCTGTTTCTCCATCGTATATCCATGTGCCTATGCAAAGCCACTTAAAATCCCTTATAGTAAATGCCTCCAGCAAGGCCCCCAGCACCCACCATTCTCTTTAAAAAAAAAACGTACCCGCACATCTCCTTTAAATGCTGCCCCTCTCGAGTTTAAGACTTTTGCCTCCATCACAGTGAGCAGGTGCCTGGTGAACTCACTGTGGTGGATGTTAATTTGTGTTTATTGTGTGTTTTGTTATTTATTATATGTATGACTGCAGGCACCGAAATTTCGTTCAGACCGAAAGGTCTGATTGACAATAAAGGAATCTAAGTCTAAGTCTAAAGCTATGCTCTAGTATTTTTTTCCACGCTGAGAAAAGGGTTCTGACTGTCTACCCTATCTATGCCTTGCATAATTTTATATGCTTCTATCAGGTCTTCCCTCAACCTCCGAGGTTCAGAGAAAACAATCCAAGTTTGTCCAACCTCTTGTTATAGCTAATACCCTCTAATCCAGGTAGCATTCAGATACATTTCTTCTGCATCCTCAACAAAGCCTCTACATCCTTCTAATGGTCTAACCAGAACTGCTGACAATACTCCAAATGAAGACTAACCAAAGACCTATAAAGCTGCCCTTATACTCAGTGCCCTGAACAATTATGTCTTTTTTTTTTACCATTCTATCTACTTGTATTGCCACTTTCAGGGAGCTATGGGCAAAGCTCGTCCCTCAGTGTATTAATGTTGTTACGAGTCTTGCCATTAACTGTATACTTGCCTTTTACATCTTGTATTTGTCCTCGCAGCTGCACGTTATCCCTTGATTTATCAATAGTCCATAACATCCTTCTGTCTGCCTTCCTGTCTCTATGAAAGAATAAATTCCTTAACTTGAGCTGAACCAGCTTCTCACCTTGAGACTGTTCAGATATTCATGATGATAACCCAGGGTAATTTGAAGCAAGGTTAAAGGAAGTAAGGTTGAAGTAAGGTTACAACAGGAGGATCTATTATAGATGGCATTACTTCATGATTTTTCGGGTGGAAATCACACGTGAGAGCGACACAAAATGCTGGGTAACACAGCAGATCAGGCAGCATCTCTGGAGAACATGGATAGGTTATGTTTTGGGTCAGGACCCTTCATCAGACTGTAGGAAGGTCTCGACCAGAAATGTCACCTATCCATGTTCTCCAGGGATGTTGCTTGACCTACTGCGTTATTTGAGCATTTTGTGTCTTTCATTGTAAACCAACATACGCAGTTCCTTGTATCTACCTGGTTGGGCGTTTTGGTTGCTGTTTCCAGGGAAATAAATATGCCTCCCTTGATGTTCGCTAACAGCTGGCAGAGTATAGGTAATGTGCCAACATGAAATATAGCTTTTTTTGATGGCAGCATTTCAAGGAATGTTGCCAGTAGAGATCAGAAAGGATGTTGGACTGAAAATCCGGTTTGGTCTGCAGGTTTTGGTGTTTGGCTGATTGATGGTAGATACTGTGATAAACAGAGAGCAGCAAATTAAAAGTAATCGCTTGCCAGTTGATTGCTACACTGCAGGTCATATTGTATTGTAAACAACATCCTACAATGATCTGAGGTTCTAGCTGATCCAGATACACTGCCGAGCAGATATTACTTGCCTATGCACCCAATGGTGTGGAATCAAGAACTGATCCAGAGATCTGAGAACACAATCTTGCATGACTGCTAATTAAATGAAAATTATCTGACACCTTAACTGTGTGTAAAAGAAAACCGTGAAACAACTTAGGGTGAAGAGTAAAATTCACTTTCATCTTTTGGGCAATATGTATCCCTCAATGAGCTTAACTGTGGCAAAGATATTTCATCATAATCACTGCCATCTGTAGATCATGCTATGTGCTAAATGGCTACCTCCATTCTGACAGTGACAACAGTTCAAGTTTTTCACAAGTATTTCCATGGCTTTAGGAAGTTCTGAAATTGCCAGAAGGGATCATAGAATGCAATTCGTCATATGTGTTGATTCAGTACAGCACGTCCGAATAAACTTTGGCTCCATTTACAGGCTTTGATGGACTGTTCCGTGTGCAGAGTTCGAGCCCTGGCCCTACTTCCCACAAAAGAACTGGCTCAACAGGTAAAGAAAAGATGCAGCTCATTTCCTTTGTAATTATTGTACAGAAACATGAAAGCAATGGGATTTGCACATTGTTTTAACAAGCTGTATGTGGGGATCAGCAAACAGCTAGTGTTTTTTTAAATCCCAATCTATGACAGAGTGGGGAAAGGTATGGGTTAGAATTCCAAAGCTTGACCCATGTCTTTGCAAAAAGCTCGGAGCAAAGCTCCAAAGTGAACAACAATTATCTAAGCTATGTCGTGTACCTGTAGACCTCTGATCACCACAGTCAAGTGATGAATGGCCCAGGAAGGAAAGGGAACAGAATATTGTCAGTGGGGAGAAAATATAAATGGTTGCTTCAGAAAATTTAGTTCCTCCCATACTCATTGAATTTGTCAACGGGAAAGGATACAACAATTGAACTTGTTGCACTTTCCAGTATAGTTTAAGGTTTTCTGTTGTTTGGATTCTTCAAATAAATCTGCAAGTAGTTTACAGGAGCTACCTACTGTGGTTTTCTGTATGAAAACATAGTAGTTCAACTTAAAGGCACTGACCAGCTTTTCCAGATTAGGAAGTCTGCTTTTGTAAGTGGCAACGTTTGGCAACGCTCCCATGGTGGGTTATTCGGGTGGGTGTAAGCAGCTCCAACTGTTGAATGTCAGCTTCAGCAGGGCCAGGTGGATGCTTTTATGTTTTCCACAAGTAACGTCAAATGAAAAGTCACCACCAGTCATCTCAGTCTCCTTGATGAATGTCTGCTATTTTATCTATACACAACTACACATTCCATGTGTGCTAATTCCCTATGGAGAAATTGATAAGACGGGAGTTTAAGAAACCTCCCATGATATCAAATGATTAATTTTAAAAATTCAAATAATTCAATTCCCTTTATTTAAATGATTGTCATCTTCAGGTGTTTAAAATTTTCAATACCTATGTTGAAGGCATGGACTTAAGAGTAGTGATCATTGCTGGACAAAAAACATTTGCTATGGAGCAGTCCTCCCTTGTTGAGCATTCGTAAGTATTTCTAACATGCATGTTTATTTTGAGAAATTTTACTGACAGTCAAATTCTAAAATTCCTATATAAGTAGCAGAGAAATGGATTTGTGTCTCAGAAATGTATAGGTTCAGCAATGTTTTCATTGCAACTGACTCTGTCTCTCCGTCTCTCCATCTATCCATCTATTTGTCTGCCTGTCTCGCTCTCTGTCTCTCTGTCTCTCTCTCTGTCTCTCTCTCTGTCTCTCTCTTTCTCTCTCTCTCTCTCTGTCTCTCTCTGTGTGTGTGTGTCTCTCTCTCTCTCTCTCTCTCTCTCTGTGTCTCTCTCTCTCGCTGTCTCTCTCCTCTCTCTTTCTCTCTCTCTGTCTCTGTCTCTCTGTCTCTGTCTCTTTGTCTCTCTCTCTCTCTGTCTCTCGCTCTGTCTCATTCTCTGTGTGTGTCTCTCTCTCTCTCTATCTTTCTCTCTCTCTCTCTCTCTCTCTGTCTCTCTCTGTCTCTCTCTCTCTGTCTCTCTCTCTCTCTCTCTCTCTCTCTCTGTCTCTCTCTCTGTCTCTCTGTCTCTCTCTCTATCTCTGTCTCTCTCTGTCTCTCTCTCTGTCTCTCTCTCTCTCTCTGTCTCTCTCTCTCTGTCTCTCTCTGTGTCTGTGTGTATGTGTGTCTCTCTCTCTGTCTCTCTCTCTGTCTCTCTCTCTGTCTCTCTCTGTCTCTCTCTGTCTCTCTCTGTCTCTCTCTCTCTGTCTCTCTCTCTCTCTGTCTCTCTGTCTCAATCTCTCTGTCTCAATCTCTCTGTCTCTCAGTCTCTCTCTCAGTCTCTCTGCTCTCTCTCTCTCTCTGTCTCTCTCTGTCACTCAGTCTCTATCTCTGTCTCTCAGTCTCTCTCTCTGTCTCTCAGTCTGTCTCTCAGTCTGTCTCTCTGTCTCTCTCTCTCTGTCTCTCTGTCTCTCTCGCTCTCTCTCACTCTCTCTCTCTCTCTCTGTTCTGGGTACCATGTAATAGGAAACATATTGTCAACCTTAAAAGGGTTCACAGGATTTACGAGGATCTTGCCAGGACTAGAGGGTCTGAGCTAAAGGGAGAGGTTAACTAGGCTGGGTCTCTATTCCTTGGAGTGTAGGAAGCTGAGCAGTCATCTTATTGAGGTCTATAAAATCATGAGAGGAATAGATCGGCTAGATGCACAGAATTTCTTGCCCAAAGTAGGGGAATCGAGGACCAGAGGACAGTTTCAAGGTGAAGGGGTAAATATTTAATAGGAATCTGAGCGGTAATTTTTTCACACAAAGATTGATGGGTGTATGGAACAAGCTGCCAGAGGAGGTAGTTGAGGCTGGGACTATCCCAAAGTTTAAGAAACAGTTAGACAGATACATGGATAGGACAAGTTTGGAGGGATATGGACCAAGCGCAGCCAGGTGGGACTAGTATAGCTGGGACATGTTGGCTGGTGTGGGCAAGTTGGGCCGAAGGGCCTGTTTCCACACTGTATCACTCTATGACATACATACATAAAACAATATTAGTTCAAAATGACACATCCAATGCTCCCAAGTCCATGTAGTTTAGAGCTTATTTGGAGGTTGTAGTGTCAATCAGTTGAATGACAGATAGAATTAAGATAGAAAATATCATTTTGGTAAGATATTTACCACGTATGTTGCAGTTTGAACTGCATAGAAAGGGATGTAAAGTGAAACAACAGCATGTTTTTATATACCGGTAGTATATTTACCAAAGAATAAATGCTCGAGATGTTTCATTGAAGAATAATAAGAATAACTTAGGGTCACTAGAGACTGAAGATGCTGAACTCTTGAGCAAAAACAAAGTGCTGGGGGAACTCTGCAGGGTGAGCAGCCTCTGTGGAGGGAATGGACAGACACATTTTGGGTCTGGGTCCTAGTTGGTTGGTTCATGGCATGATGGTTGATGGCAGTACTAAGATATGATAGATGTGGTGAGGAGGTGCTGTTGCCACGGGTTGGAGGATTACAGTTTTATCTAAGGATTGTAGAAGTACAGAAGCTTAGAGAGAAAGTAGGGGTAGTTGTTGAAAGGTGATGAGTCAAAGTTGAGATGTCAGGGTTGTCTGGGTGACAGTGGAGGCCTACAGGACTTGGTAGGACAGAGTAGCTGAGGTTTGGTGTACTGAGGTTTACAGTAAGTAAAGAATGAAAGGCTGATGAAGAGAACACTAAAATTCTGATCAGAGATGACTCAGTAGAGTGCAAACAGATATACCTGGATAGGGGTGAACGTGGTCAATGTTATGTAGAAGAATAGAATGTCCTCTGGAAGTAAGTGTTCTGAATCTAGAGGTACTTAGTTGAGTAAAGAGCTAGAAGCGCCGGGTGGATAATAATATCCTGAAGGTGAACAGGGATATAAATCTAGTTAACCTGAATTCCCAACTTTGCTTCATTAGTTTACTACATTTTTGTTTTAGAAAAGGCTATTGGGTTTCAATAATGTTGTCTGATGAACTTGTGATTGTAATTGCAATGCTAAGTAATTGTAATTGAGAACTCGAGATTCCTTACTGCCCTTTTCCTACTTTCCTTGCTACAGGATTGTGGGTTACCGCAGCTTGGCGGATATTGTCATTTCAACTCCAGGGCGACTGGTTGACCACATAAACAAAACAGAAGGATTTAGTCTGCAACATCTCCGATACCTGGTAAGTGACCCAAGTTCTTGGCTGACGTTTCTCAATAATTGCAGCTTTCTTCTTCCTCTTGTGAAAGCATGACAGATCCAGCTGATCAATTCACAAATGCTCCTCTCCCACTTTCTCCCCGAAGTTTCCAGTATTCATGTGACTTGTTGTTGTTGAAAGTTTGATTATGAGAAACATCACTTGTGATTTAATACCTCTGATACCTGACTACGGCATCTGTCTGGATAACAACAGTGCGTGCATTTGTCCTGAAGAATGATTCAAAAGAAAGCATTTCCCTGTCTTGCAGCAATGTATCAAAGATCACAGACAAGATAAATGCAAGGATTAAGGATAGTAATCGATTGTGTGGTTGCTTTGCAGATTATTGATGAAGCAGATCGGATGATTGACAGTATGCACCACAATTGGCTGAACCAGGTGGTGAAGGCCGTGTACAAAGTAGATGGACATTCAGCGCCAGATGCCCTGTTCCAAAGAGTGGAGCCAGGAGTCTGCACGGCTGTTAGGTAGGGTTTGTGGCTGAGCTGGCTGTTAATGATAGCGTTGGGGCAGTGGATGGAGCTGGTACAGGAGCAAAATGGGTTCCCTAGGGCAGTGGGGTGGGTAGAAGGCAACATATCCTTGTGAGAGAGGTTCCTGTGATTAAAAATAAGATTTTATACTCGGGCCAAAGAAGGGTTCTCTGGTGCACCTTGTGAGTTGGGCCGGGACCCTCGAAAGTCCATCCTCTAAGCGGCCGCGGAGGCGGTGCGAGTCGATGGTCTAACCGCTGTATTAACGAAATCCATTATCAAGGGGTCTGTTGAAACCAGGGTTCATAGGATTCCAAATGTGGCCTAATCTAAGTCCTGTAAAGCTGCATCATGGCTATTATACTCTATGCCCCAATCTATGAAGGCAAGCATACCATATGCCTTTACCACTTCTTTACTTGTGTTGCCACTTTCAAGGGAATATGGACGGACCCCAAGATCAATCTGTAGATGAATGTTACTGAGGGTCATGCCATTAATTGTATATTTTCCCCTTACAATTGATCACTCAAAGTGCAAAACCTCACACATGCTTAGATTAAACTCCATCTGCCATTTCTCTGCCCATTTCTGTTGAAGACTCTGTATAGACTCAAATCAATTGCAGAATCTTGTTCTTGTCACCCTCCGGTAAAATGATAACAACTGTGCAACAAATCTCGGGTTTAAAGCTACGAGATCCTTCCCATTCTCCAGCTGAGGGCTTGGGGTGCATAGTTGGGTTTAAAAGCAAATTTTATTTTGAAAAGGTACTTTAAAAAAAAGAAGTCAAGTGGTTGGCATTAATTTGTCCTTTCCCACTGTAATGAAACAGCCAGAATATAATGCAGATATAAAGATTATAGACTAGTTAGTCTTTCAAATCTCTTCTTCCCACAGACCTGGAAAAATCCATATTTCAAGGGCTCTATCCTGTTCATAAATGTTGAATGAAGTTTAACTTCATGCATGTAATCAGAACGTATCATTATCCTTCCACCTTCCACCTGAAGTAATTTGTTGTTTTCCTTTGCCTTTGGGTCTTTTGATTTAGTCATCTATTTCCACTTTACACCTTTGCCAAATTGTTTTTGAAAGTTAGTTGCTATGATATCAAGAGTCAAGAGAGTTTTATTGTCATGTGTCCCAGATAGGACAATTAAATTCTTGCTTGTATTTACCGAGTATCTTTGTCTCCTTAACATCCCAGAGAGAAGGGAGAGGCTTAAAGCACGTTTGCTTGGTTAGGTGATTTTCATTTCTCTGCTCTGCTCCAGCATAATCGAAGTTGACCATTGTACCCAAGTTATTCCTTAAAGGGCCTGTCCCACTATACGAGTTTACCCAAGAGCTCTCCCGAGTTTAAAAATAAATCAAACTCGTGGTAAGTACGTAGAATGTACGTAGCGGGTACGTTGGAGCTCGGAACGTCACTTAGCGGCTCGTAACGCTAACGGCAGGTACTCTGGAAACGCGGTAAGCTCGTGAAGTGTTTTCAACATGTTGAAAAATGTCCATGAGAGCCCCGAGTACCTACGAGCGGCTATTACCGTAATTCTCCGAGTTCGAATCGGGGGAAGCTCGGGAAAACTCTTGAATTACCTTGTACAGTGGGACAGGCCCTTTACGCTTTGCATTAAAGACTTGAATTATATCCACACTCAAACTTTCTATTACATCCTGAATTCATGACGTAGAATTAAAGCTCATGTTGCTTTCTTCATGTTTTACAGTGCAGAATTGATCTTTTGAGGGTCCTATGGCCAACCTTGTTTTCCAAATTAGCCACCAGTAATCTGTACAGAATTTAAAAGTTTGAATAACAGTTCGGCATCTTTAAGTCACATGAAAGTGTGTAGCTATAGCTTCTTCATTTCCATTCTCTGTTAGTCAATTGTGAGAAATCATGCAGGGCAAACTGAATCACAGATTATTTGACCTGATTTGGGTGGGTTTGTTGCATGACTGACACTGGTGTGCATCAGGTAATAGTCTTTTATCCAACATAGCTACTATGATGTTCTTTTAATTCTGAAATCTTACTATTCAATTCTGCCGTCTACATGTTTAGTGGAAATTCTGCAGTTTCATCTCTGTGGAAATTAAATACACAAATTATGACACATCCTAATATGCCCAGTGGGGAAAGGTGAAGTGTGTATCATATTTCCTGAAACTGATTACACCATAGTTCATTCAGTTTGTGGACTCAACAAGTATTTAAACAGTTCTGGAATTTGAACCTATGTGTTTCATTATGTTTTCTAAGTTCTGAGGATCTGTTAATTATACTGTAGTCATTGCATTTGTTATTATTTGGGCATCCACATTGTAGTGAATTTCCACATTTGTTTAACATCTATAGTCAGCAACACAATGAACAGGTTTGCTTCATTTAAAGAGAAGAGGTGGGAGATTGCAACCTTCACATGTTTAGACGAATGCAATCAACCTGACGTGCACAATCAAATAAGATCAAATAGAACAAGTTGTCCTACAACTTTAGGCTGTGCACGCCATATGCAAGAAGAAGATTTAAAGAGGAAGTGGTTGCATTTCTATAGCACCTTCGTAACATCAGGATACACTAAAGCATTTTTCAAGAAGTGAAATACTGGTTTGTAAGTGAAGTCATTTTTGTAATGCAAGAAACACAGCGACTCATTTAGATGCACAGAACTCCAGCAAACCAGATAAACTATTTTAGTGATGATTATTGAAGAGTAAATAAGTAAATAAGCAACAAGTTTGCTCTTATCGAGAGAAGATTATTAAATTTTTATCTGAGAGCATTAGTTTAATATTTTACTTTACTCTGGGATGAATTGGAAAAGTTACATTTTAATTGGACCCACAATTTACTTTTTAAAATTTCAGCTCTTTTGTTTTACTTTTATTATGCAAAACAGAACAATTGGGTTTAGAATTTGCTATGAGAATAACAATGGTAATAGTTTGAAATCTTTCTCTGAATTGCCTTTCAACATAATTTATTTGATAAACAGACATAGGTTATTATAAATGCACCAGATTACATGAAGCTTGTGGCTGTTTATCTGATATAATTTCCAGAATAAAGTTGATAGGTTTAATTAAAGTGAAGGGCATTTTAAATACTTGAGCAAATGGGTTACTGTTGTTTTAAACTTCACGACGAATGACATGCAAAAGAATCACTTTAAAATGTCCCTTTTCTTTCATTGCAGTGTAGTTTGTGAATGAAAAGAATGCCTCCATGTGACCAAGCAGCAACAGTATTAATAGTCATTGGCATATCTACGCTGAAGCCCTGTGATATCATCACTCTTTATTTTTATTGTCTTTTCTTTCTATTTCTGTATTCATACTTAGTAACCTGAGGTTCATTCCACAGCCATTCCCGCTTGCAGATGCCCCTGCAGAAGCTGCTGTTCTCTGCCACTCTCACCAAGGATTCTGAGAAGTTGCAACGTTTGGTGCTGCACCAGCCACGGCTCTTCACTGCCAATTACACATCACAGGAGCAGGAATCAACTGTGACCCGAGGCGAGCAGCAGCCATCAGCTAGTTCTGTCGAAAACAAGTACACCTTGCCTGAGGGATTGACGGTGTGTAGTCACAGCTTCCGATCAGCTACCATTTATGGAGAGAATTGCATAAAACCTATCACAACTAAATGGGGCCTCGATGTGCTTCAAAGGCAATGTAGTTTTTACAGACAGTATTGTTATTTAACAGATGATTTGTTTGGGTGACAGAGGCTAAGGGATAAAAACCAGCCAGGACAAAAATAATAGAATCTCCATGCTTTTCACCTTGCCATTGTTATTGAGGAATGGAGGCACAGGATGGATAAAGGTTAGAGTCATAGAGTAATACAGTGTGGAAACAGGCCCTTTGGCCCAACTCACCCAACAATGTCCCAGCTACCCTAGACCCACTTGCCTATGCTTGGTCCATAACCCTCCAAACCTGTCCAATCCATGTACCTGTCCAACTGTTTCTTAAATGATGGGATAGTCCCAGCCTCAACTAAAGTATCAGTTTAAATTATCTGCCATTTCTGGTTTCCACATATGAATTCTCCAGTCTCACGATTACCTTAGCTGCCCTTTTTTATAAAGCTATAGAAGTTCCAGTTATTTGTTATGTTATCACTTGCAAATTTCTCTCATTATTTCTCTCTCATTACTAACATTTTAGTCTCTTGATGTTGATTCTTGAAAACTTCCCATTCATCTTATCAAGCACAAGGTTTTGCCGTGCAGAATTAAGGGGATATTTTCCTTAATTTCTTTTATCAATCATGGATTAATCATCTTTCTCATTTAATCTTTATAATTGGGATAAATGTCTGCAGAGTACTGCGAATTACCCGCTTATTCTCTGCCACTGCTCATTTACTAACCTTTCCTTGTGCTTATTTTCCCATTTTGGACAAAGTTTTCTGGACAGCTATTCCCTAGTAACTTGATAATTGCCCTTATTTTAAATTGAGGACAATAGTTTTGGACCCGAGGTATCCACTCTCAAACTGTATCTGGATTTCCTATTTCAGGCTGGATTAAGTGGGCTCAGGTCTTAGAAACATATAGGAGACAGGATAATCACTGGCCAGTAAACCATAAATTTGAAGTTTAGTTATTGTCAGGCGCAAATTGTGAAAGAACACTCACGATGCATAGAGAATGTAGAGAAACAAGTTTATTTATTAGCAAGTCTGCAGAGTTGGGTGTCTCCCCTGTCAAGACACACCGAGAGATGGAATTCATCTCTCTCTTATTCACATCATTTTACATTTGTTACATTTACTCCTCCCCTTCGGGCTCTTGTCAAATCAGAGCACTGAGGTGCACACTCTACAGGTACCGCCCCTGGTGCCTCCCAGATCATACATCGCATGTACATTTAAATGAGACATCTTGTCATGATGGGCGTGTTTGCAATATTCATTTATCTCATTACGCAAGCGCATAGAGAGTTTCTCATGACCCTTACCCTAATTCCAGAATGGACGGTCTCCTTATCTTCTCTGTTCTCATCCTTGAAAAGTCACCATCTGTACTTGTTCTTCACTCCCCCTATCCTCCCTTCTATACTCCCTACTAGACAATGGGTTCTTGTCTAAATCAACTATACCTATTAACCCCTTCCTCACAATCCACACTTTTACTTTTGCTACTGTAATCTTTGATTTAGGCTATCTGCCCCATCTCTAATGCTAGCAGCATAATCTTCGCCTCTTTATCTTCCTCTCGCTGGTCATACTGTGTTTTAAAGGCCATCATGGCGGCGTCATTCTTGGTCAGGGCTGTCTCTATCAATCGCTGAGACAACCCCCGTACGCAGGGAATGATACAACATCCAAATAGGCACAGCAACCCCATCATAACTACCACTGATGTTAGGGCTGAGGTAAAGATGTGCTTCCATTTCCCAAACCAGGATTCTAGAAACCCGGTCCAGGAGGTGTCTACTCCGGAGTTCTCGGACAATTCGATAGACAGGGAGGTGAGACCTGCTAGGGCTCTCGATACTGACCCATCAGGAGCAGTGTTGTTGGGGATGAAGGTGCAACATTGTTCGCCAAACATTACACACACCCCTCCCTTCTCAGCCAGTAGCATGTCCAAGGCCATGCGATTTTGCCAGGCCATTAGGCTGGTATCTGTCAGTTGTTCCGCTAATCCTTCAACTGCATCTCGAGTGTAATTTATAAAGCGTTGTTGATTGTAGTATAGGTAGTTGATCCAGTCCACATTTTTATTAATTGTGGACCACCAGAAGAGCATGGACTCAAAACCCGCAGCTATCTGGTTTCTGGCTTTGAATTCATCGGGTACCCCTCTTGGCACCCCTATCGCATCTATATATATGTGTGTGTCGAATGATCCTCTCACCCCTCTCTTCTGTCGTCGGCTTCCTTCATTGAGTTCTACAGCATGTTCTACTGCTATGGTGAAGGGCATCATCAGTTGTGTGAGGGTACAGGTTCCCGTCCATGACCCTGGTAACCGGGGCCACAGGGTATTCTCCCCGCACCACCACCAGACATCGGCTCTACTGACTATCTGCTTTCTCAGCCAGGAGCTTTTGAACAGTGGCCCCTGTTCCTCAGCCGTTATGTTATACGTCTGATTGGAGTTCAGCACCTCCCCCATTTCCTGTCCATCTGGGTTATATCTGGTATAGCACTCAAATCCCTCCTCCCCAAGGGGAGTTCTAAATGGAGGAGGTCGTGGGTCTGTCCTTCGGCCCTTTGTATTGTTGTTGCTAGCCGGGAATAGGTAATGATAACTCTGGCAGGTCGCATCCTTTGGTAGGATGGGATTTGTGAATAGCTGTAGTATACATGACATAGCCCCAGGTGTCCTATCCCAATTCAAGGGAAATGGTACTGGAACCAGCTGAGGCTTAGTTCCAGCGCAGGCGTAGCAATTGGTGTGTTGCATACTCCTGGCCGTGTACATCATCCAGGCAAGCCAGGCGTTGGCTCCCTTTCCTCCTGTAGGTATTCCCTCCTCATATAACTGCCTTAATTCTGTTTCTCCTGCTACTATCATTATCTTCAAATCCTTAGGCTCATTTTCCGTGGTGACATTTCTTACTACCGGTGGTGCTGGTGTTGCCCAGGGATTCCTACTCTGACTGTCATCTATCTGGAACCTTTCCCTCCCATCCTCATATTTTACCATATTCCCGTCTAACTTCACTTCTATCTCAAACCTCAGGCATGCGTCCTTCCCTGTTCTTTCTGCACATATCCAATACCTACCACTTTCCTGCATTTGAACACTCTGTATGCTTACATATACGCGTCCTGGCAATCCCTCATTTGGGTTTTTGTATACTTTCCACCTATCAGTTTGATAGGTGGTTCGATGCCACCCATATTTTGATGAAGTAAACACCGCATGCCAATCTTTACAGGGATGGGTGCATACATACATTCTATATCCGCACCACCATTTTCCTTTACATACATTAAATGGGATGGTGGTGGACTTCTATTCTGTGGTATTGTGATTTTTATACATGTTATGTTACTCACGAGTTGGGTAACCACCCAACACACTATCCACCAGCATGAAGTCTTCATTTTGCGTGCGGGGTCTTGGTGAATACCAAAGTCAATGGTTCCTCTCCTTTGCGCACAGTCCACGGGCTGATATTGTCTGGTGGGGCCTCCACAGGACCCTTAAATCGGCTTGCGTGTGTCCACCCTTTCTCTTTTGTTCGTACTGCTGTCTCGGTGATTAGTAACACCAGGTAGGGTCCAGTCCACTTAGGTTGCAGCTTTTCTTCTTTCCACGTTTTTATTAGTACCCAGTCCCCAGCCTTGACTGAGTGTATCGGGAAGTCCAGTGGTGGGCTCTGGGCCAGCAATCCTTTAATTTTTAGTTCTGCAAGAGATTGGGACACTGCCAGTAAATAGTTCCTTAGGAATACATCATTCCCTTGTATTGTTGGGACCCCTTCTATCTCCCCTAAGTATGGGAGCCCGAATAACATTTCATATGGTGATACCCCTATGTCTTTCCGAGGTGCCGTGCGGATTCTCAACAAGGCTATCGGAAGGCACTTAGTCCAGGGGAGTCTCGTTTCCTCTATCAACTTGGTGATTTGGGTCTTCAAGGTGCCATTCATTCTCTCCACCTTTCTGGAGCTCTGGTGATGCCACAGTGTATGCAATTTCCATTCAATTCCTAGTGCTTCGCATATCATTTCATGTGTCTTGGAGGCAATATGGGTCCCTCTATCCGAGTCTATTGTTTCCACAATCCCATATCTGGGTATAATTTGCTCCAATAATACCTTGGCTACCGCCTGTGAGGTGGCAGTTGCTGTGGGGAATGCCTCTACCCATCTAGTGAAATGGTCCACTACCACTAACAGGTACTTCCATCTTTGTACCCGGGGCAACTCGGTGAAATCTATCTGTATTCTTTGGAAGGGCCTAATTGCCAATGGTTGTCCTCCTCCCGGGACTGCTCTCATGATTTTCTTGTTAATTTGCTGACATATTACACAGCCCCCTATGACTTGTTTGGCCATGGTATACATCCCACGGCAAGCGTAGGTTCTCAGGAGGGTGTCACAGAGGGCTTGGGTTCCCCAATGGCTTTGCCCGTGCAGCCTCCCTAATAACTCCCTTATAATTTCTTTGTTCAATAGCTGCTTTCCATCCGGTGTCCACCATTTCCCATTTGGGGTAAGCCGGGCTCCCATTTCCCTCATGTGTTCCTGCTCTTTCTCACTAAAGATTGGCATCTTTTCCTCTTGTTCCCTTAAAGGTATTAGTGACATCATTTCTACCGTCTGTTCTGTGGCTGCTCTTTTTGCAACCTCATCCGCTGCCCTATTTCCTCTGGCCTCTAGGGTATTACCCTTTTGATGCCCTGCCACATGTGCTATGGCTATTCTTTCTGGTTTCTGCAAGGCCTCCAGTGTCTGTCCTATCAATTGCTCATGCGCTAATTCTTTCCCTCGAGCTGTTATCATTCCTCGCTCTTTCCAGATTTTCCCAAAGGTGTGTACTACCCCAAAGGCGTATTTTGAATCGGTATATACTGTTCCTTCCTTCCCCTCCAATAGTTCCAAAGCTCTCATTAATGCATATATTTCACAAGATTGAGCTGACCAACTACCAGGCAGCCTGCCGCTTTCAATTTCCTCCATAGTTTCCCCGTTCACTATACCGTACCCACTATGTCTTTTTCCATCTATACACCTGGAGGACCCATCTATAAACCACCGGCTGCCCTCAGCCAGAGGTTGTTCTTCCAAGTCTTCTCTACTTTTTGTCTGTAAATCTATTATTTCACTACAGCAGTGTACTGGGTCCTCTCCCTCATCGCCCGTTTTTTCTGCTGGATACAGGAATTGAGACGGGTTAAGGTTCTTATCCGTAATTATACTCAAATCGTCTTTTTCCATCAGGATGGCCTCGTACTTTAAAATTCTAGAGTCCGTTAACCATCTGTTGGATTTCTGAGTGAGTATGGTTCTTACTGTGTGTGGCGTAGAAACAACCAGAGCTCCTCCAAAGGTTAATTTTCTACTCCACCAATATTGCAGTGGCTGCTACCGCTTGTATGCATCCCGGCCATCCCCTGGAGACTGGATCTAATATTTTTGAGAGGAAGGCCACCGGCTGTCGGTTCCCCCCTCTCTTCTGGGTAAGTACCCCTAGTGCCACCCCCTTGTCTGAATTTACGAAGAGATGGAAAGGTTGTTCTAACGAGGGTAGGGCCAACACGGGAGCAGTAATCAGACTGTTCTTTAATTTCCCAAATTCCACCTCCTGTTCAAGGGTCCACTTAACCTTGTCTTTTTCTTCTCCCAATTTATCATACAGGAATTTCACCTGTCGGGCGTAATCATCTATCCACAATCGACAGTATCCTATCAATCCCAGGAATTTCCGGATTTCTTTCTTATTCCTCGGGAGTGGAACTCCCGTGATTCCAGCTATCCTTTCGGGGTTTATTCTTCTCTTTCCAGGTGTCCTATCAGGTGTCCTAAATATTTTACCTCCTGTTCCACAAATTGAAGCTTGTTACGGGACACCCTTAACCCCTTCTTTCCCAAGAAGTTTAACAGGACTATCGTGGCGTCCCTTACTTCTTCTTCCCTCTCTCCTGACAAGAGAAGGTCGTCCACGTACTGTAATAGTTGAGTTTCCCCGTGACCTGGGAAATCCTCCAGTACCTGCTCTAAAATTTGGCCGAATAAATTGGGTGATTCTGTAAAACCTTGAGGGAGCACCGCCCACCGGAATTGTTGCTTTCGCCCGGTGTTAGGGTTTTCCCACTCAAAGGCAAATAAGTCTCTACTTTCTGTTGCCAGCGGACAACTCCAGAAAGCGTCCTTTAAATCTACCACACTAAACCATTTGTGGCTTGGGGGTATCCGTCCCATGATGGTGTAAGGGTTAGGTACTACCGGGTGTCGGGCTCGGACTACCTTGTTCAATTCCCTTAAGTCCTGTACGAGTCTAAACGTCCCGTCGGTCTTTCTGACTGGTAGGATCGGAGTATTGTAGGGGGACATACATGGTTCCAATACCCCGTCCTTTAATAAATTCTCAATGATTGGTTGTAAGCCTTTTTGTCCCTCAGTCGAAATGGGGTACTGTCTTACTCGTACTATGTCGGCACCGTCCTTTAATACTATCTGTAGAGGGGGTATTTGCAAACCTCCTCTGTTTCCTTCCTTGGCCCATACTTGGTCATTAATTCTTTGCTCATCCGCCTCTCTTAGAGTATACAACTGGACCACTATCCTTCCCTCTACCGGTGCTGTGCCTATCCCCAATTGTATTTGTAAATCTCTGCCCATTAAATTTATACCAGCCTGAGGTACTAAGATTAAGTCCTCTACTGCCTCCCGGTGTCCATACCTTACATTCACGCCTCCTATCTCGGGAGCTACCATTACAGTCCCCCCTACTCCGGTAATTTTAATTCTCCCTTGTCCTGCCTTCATACCTATTGGTACTTTGGTTACACTTGATCGCTCCGCTCCTGAATCTACCATGAACACCGTATCTTCTCCCTGGGGTCCTATTTTTAAATTTACCAAGGGTTCCCTTCTATAGTCCCCGACCCCAGAGACGGGAACCCCTGACCCCCCCTATTCATTCTCCATCATACTGTACGTACGGGACTCCGCTACACGCTCAGGGCACTCCCTTTTGAAGTGTCCTTCCTTATTACAAAAATAACATTTTGAAGGTCCTGTCCTCCAACTTTGTCCCGTACTCGATTTTCCCCGGTCCCTGCCGAATCCTCTTCCCCTGCCTCGGGAGTAACTCCCTCGCCATCCTGTACCTCCCTTGTCCTGGTCTACTACTTGCTTTACTGCCTGCAACATAATCTTTGCCTTTCTCTTCTGTTTTTCCTCATCCCTTCGCACGTACACTTTCTGGGCCTCCGTAAGTAACTGAGACAGTACTTTCTCATTCCAATCTTCCATCTTTTCTAACTTCTTCCTTACATCAGGCCAGGATTTGGTCACAAAATTGGCCCTGAGCAGTTGTTGTCCTGCCTCTGAGTCCGGATCTATTCCGGAATACTGTTGCATGTTATTCCTGAGTCTTTGAAGAAACGTTGTCGGGGCCTCATCTTTCTGCTGTGCATTCTCAAATGCTCGTTCAAAATTCTGTCCTTTGGGTACTGCCTCTCTAATCCCTTTTATAATTATATCCCGCAGGTCCCTCATATTCCCTCGCCCTGCTGCTATTCCCTTGTCCCAATCTGGCTCTTGTACTGGGAATTTATCTGCCGCCACCGCATTTTGCTGCCCTGGCGGGTTCTCCTGTTCCCACTTTTTCATTGCCGCTGCCCTAATCATTTGCCTCTCTTCGGATGTGAAGAGATTCCCCATAATGGCCATTAACTCCTCCCATGTGTAAGTGTTTGGCCCAAGGAATTGATCTATCTGTTCCGCCAGACCTAAAGGATCTCCAAGGAGGCTTTTCATCTCCTTCTTGAAGTTCCTTACCTCGGTACTGGTTAAGGGGACATTAACAAATCCCATTCCCCCGTGGGGTCCTCCCATGTGTACCTCCCTTAAGGGTCTAATTTTTATCGGTATTTTTTTTACTCTGTCCGACCTCCTGACTCCCTCTCTCGGTGGCGGGGGATTTGATTCGTCTACCCCAGCCGCCTCCTGTCTTTCTATCTCCTCCTCGTCCTCACTCCTGGGGTCCGGTGGTTCACTGTCGGTGTCATCGCCGTCAGTAACATTGTTATTAGGTTCTTGCTTTACCCTGACCTTTCTCCTTACCACCTGAGCGGGTCCGGGTGTCACCTCTTCCACCGCTGCCGCAAGTGGAGGCGGGGGTGGGATCGGTGGCGCTACTCCGGGTGGTGGGTGTACATAGGGAGGAGGTAGGTTCTCCAGTATATCCCATGGGGGTGAAGAGGGGCTTGACTGTTCAGCCTCTTCTTTTAATTTTAACAGATTACATCCCGTCTCCCATACATGGTTTCTTCTATCAACAGGTTAGATTTATTATTCACATATACATTCAATGCCTGCCGCACCCAATCCTCATCTGACCCATTCTCGGCCACCAGACCGAGTCTCCTTTGATTGGGTGTTTTGGCCACTCAAAATAACAGAATCGAATCATTTTTGTCTTCTCCAATCCCTGGGTATTTCTCTGCCCCCAGAGGCTCAGCATTCGCCCCAACGGACTATCAGGCAGAATGCTGGGGTCGGGCTTACCGCCCTTCCCCTCCCTTGTGGGCTTTCCGTTCACATGGCCCATCCTCCCGATCGGAATTTTCCCCCCGATCTTTTTGCCCCCGATCTGTTTACCCCAGATCTATAAATCGCCCGAGTAGTACTTAATTGTCAGTTTTCTTACCCGGGTCCTGTGCACAAGAATCACTCGATTTGGCTCCCTCGCGATTTTCCCCCCGATCTTCATCCCGGACGAGCCCCCAGGCTGTCAGGCGCAAATTGTGAAAGAACACTCACGATGCGTAGAGAATGTAGAGAAACAAGTTTATTTATTAGCAAGTCTGCAGAGTTGGGTGTCTCCCCTGTCAAGACACACCGAGAGATGGAATTCATCTCTCTCTTATTCACATCATTTTACATTTGTTACATTTACTCCTCCCCTTCGGGCTCTTGTCAAATCAGAGCACTGAGGTGCACACTCTACAGGTACCGCCCCTGGTGCCTCCCAGATCATACATCGCATGTACATTTAAATGAGACATCTTGTCATGATGGGCGTGTTTGCAATATTCATTTATCTCATTACGCAAGCGCATAGAGAGTTTCTCATGACCCTTACCCTAATTCCAGAATGGACGGTCTCCTTATCTTCTCTGTTCTCATCCTTGAAAAGTCACCATCTGTACTTGTTCTTCACTCCCCCTATCCTCCCTTCTATACTCCCTACTAGACAATGGGTTCTTGTCTAAATCAACTATACCTATTAACCCCTTCCTCACAGTTATTCCAGTGTCCTCTTCCTCAATCAATCTAAGATTGTGCTAGTGCATTGAAGCCTAGTGCATCGGGAATGTAGGATTCAGAGTTTACAGAGATAGATTAAGGAAGATACAAATCTCCTCTAAATATGCTTACTTTGAAGAAGTTCTCCTCTGGAAGAAGGGTCCCGACCAAAAATGTCACATCCATGTCCTCCAGAGAAGCTGCCTGACCAGCTGAGTTACTGTAGCACATTATGTTCTACTAGAGACGAGATCAGGGTGGGTATAGAGTGACAGGAAGTTGAAGTTCAGGATCAACTTTGCAGTTTTTTTGGATCCACCAATTTGGCTGGATTTCAGAGCAAAATTAAGAGTCAAACCACTCCAAAGACCATTGAATTCTTCCTGTGGGATGAGAGATTTGACTCGTGAACTTTTAAGTCAATGCTTTGGAAAGACTTAAACTAAGCATGAGACACAATGTGATGCAAGAGGAATGAGTGATGTAAATAGGGATTTGGGTGTTCTTGTGCATGAATCACAAAAAAGCCTGCAACCATGTGCTGCAAGTTGTTAAGAGGGGAATTGGTACATTGGCTGTCACTGCAAAGGAGTTCATGTTTAGAAATGGGAACGTTTTATGACAATTCTACAGAGTGCTGGTGAGGCCTGGAACACTACATAGTTTTGGTTCCTTTATCTAGAAAGGATATTGCAGCTTTGGATGCAGTCTAAAGGAGATTCATCTGGCGAATCCTGGGATGAGAGCATTGTCTGATCAAGAGAGGCTAACAGTTGAACCTGTATTCTTTGGACTTTAGAAGAATGAGGGGTGATCTAGTCGTAGTTGCAAGATAAGAAGTCTGTCATTAAAACCAAGTACAAGCAGTTCTTGGGTAATGAATGAGTCCCATTTTAACGGTTCATAAGTTGATTTTGTTGTTACATTGGAAAATATACATAAATCACTCAATATGGTAACCATATTTCCACAGTATTTTAACGAATGGCACCTAAAGCACATAACACTGATACAAAAGAACAATTACCAAAGTGAGAGAAAGAGGAAACTAGTTCTGTTGTTTGTTGGAATAAACATATATAGGTACGTTGATGTTTTTAATTTAATAATATGGGAGCTCATTTGTAAGCATGGGGTAAGTTAGGCATTCATAACCCAGGAATGGCCTGTATGTAGAAATTTCCTTGCAGAGAATGATGAATCTCTGGGATGCTGTGCACATGACCTGTGGAGGTTGCGTATTAGAAGTATTTAAAGTGGAGTTACGCAAGTTTTTGAAAGATCGGAAAACTGAAGGCAGGCATAGAGGGGGGCTGTGGCCTGGGGAAGATGAGCCATGATCATATTGAATGGCGGGGTAGGCTTGAGGCAGTGAGTGTCCTACTGCCCCTGTTTTCTTGAATTGTGTGTTTCTATCAATTTAATCTTGACCTCTTATGCTCTGTGCGTGGAATTTGCATTTTCTCTGTGACTCTTGGTTTCCTTCGGGTGCTCCAGTTTCTTATTGCATTCCAAAGCTGGTGGAATAACTGGTCACTGTCGATTACACCTCGTGCGTAGGTAAGTGGTAGAATCTGAATGGAATGGAACATGGGAGTTCATGGGAATGTTGGGAGAATAAATTACAGGGAAAATCTGTGTAGAACTGGCATACAATCAATGGAAATATGGAAACAACTGACGTGGATTTGTGTACGGTGAGACAAAGCATAGACTCGGTGACTGTTTGTGTATAAATGGCAGCAGGCTTGAGCTCGCCATCTCGACAGCACAACAGGTTATCAGGAGCTTGGCTCAACACACTTTTGTTCACTTGCAAGCAGTAAGATACAGGGAGAAATCTGCAATCATACTTTGGTTCCTGGCATAGTTTAAGTTTTTTAGTCATTTCCTGAAGGGAAATTGAGATAGAGGAAGTGGTGTGTAAGAGGGTTAGGGTTAGACATGCACATGTCGGCTGTCTTTCATTCAAATGCTTTAGTTGTATCATTTTGGGATGTTTTAGATGAAGGTGTGGGGATTTGTGTATAACTCTTGACGAATGTAACTAACTTGATTTGGCAACGGATGGGTGTTGGTCAAAGTACTGGGTGATCCTATGTTAAAGGAATTTGTTCTGTTCCAGACATAATTTATGTGTTCTTATTTTTACCTGTTGCATGTTCCCATTAGAGTTTTGCCATTACTCGTGATGGGTGTGTTAAATTAGATTAGATTGCCGTCTGGGCATATCATTTGTGGGCAATGTAAAGTTTGTGCAGTAGAAGGCTCCACCCTTCAGATCAACAGGCAAAGTACTAATACAGCAAGGATTAGGTGGAAAGGTACGATGTGCCGCTTTGTGTGAAGGAGTTGGAGTGAAGAACTTGCCAGAACCTGGAAAAACACATAAGCCTAAATTCCTGCTTGTCATAGTCATAACATCACACAGTATGGAAATGGGCCTTTAGCCCATCCCGTCCATGCCCAACAAGAAGCCCATCTAAGCTCGTCCGATATGTCTGTCTTTAGCCCATGGACCTCTAAACCACTACTATCCCTGTCCAAATGTCCTTTGAATGTTGTTATTGTACCTGCCTCACCTATTTCCTCGGGCAGCTCGTTCCATATACCCATCACCCTCTGTATGAAAAAGTTGCCCCTCGGTTTCCTATTCAATGGTTTAAGCCAAAGATAGACACGAAATGCTGGAGTAACTCAGCGGGACAGGCAGCATATCTAGAGAGAAGGAATGAGTAACATGTCGAGACCTTTCTTCAGTGGATGTACCATGTTACACTTGGTGTCTGGTACCTCAGCATTTAGTGTCTATCTTTGGCTTAAACCAGCATCTGCAGTTCCTTCCTGCACATATTGTGTAAGGTTTTCTTTTATGGTATTGTTTTTGAATATAACCAAAGAAGTGATGTTTAGTTTAAGCTACTTTTCTATCTCCCATGCTACAGCTATCATAATGTTAGTCAGAGGCAAGGCGAAGATATGGAGAAGATATTTAAGACAGTTTATATTTGATATCAAATTTTGAATATTCTTCAAGAATGCATTTCTTCTTGTCTGCAGGAGTTTTATGTCCCATGTCAGCTCAACAAGAAGCCTCTGATAATCCTCTACTTTGCCCTGATAATGAAGTTCAATCGAATCCTGTGTTTCACCAACTCCAGAGATGCATCTCACAGGTTGAAAACCTTTTCCCATTAAGTTTCTAGTTTTTGTTTAAAATGTAATTTTCAGTGTGACATCTCCTGCACTATAGGCCAGAGCTTTGCGGGCTGGGGCCGGGGGTGCAAGCTGCGTTGGTGTGGGCCAGGACAGTGGACTTATGTGCTGCCTACTTGTTACATATGATCAACAGGATGATTGTAATTCATCTCCTTGTTCTCCAGAGTTAAGTATGTGACCGTTTCTTGTATTTTATAGGTTGTTCCTGCTACTTCATGCCTTTGGCGGTATTCATGTAGCAGAGTTTTCTTCCAGACTATCACCCAATGAAAGACGAAAAACACTGAAACAGTTTGAACAAGGAAAGCTACAAATGTAAGAACGCATCTGTAAAGCTCTTGCAGTGTCTGTGAGTGGATGCGTATCATGTTACACTTGGTGTCTGGCACCTCTGATTGCTTGCGCACATGGCTGGGGTTACACAGGATAACCAGAGTGCATGTGTCACTTACTGCTGCAGTTGTAGATTGGTGTCACGTTTTCTATCTCTGGCAGATAATTTTTATTGCTTTGTTTCCCTCAGACTGATCAGCACCGATGCAACTGCCAGGGGAATTGATGTTAGCAATGTCACATGTGTGATTAATTACGATGCTCCACACTTCATCCGGACATACATCCACAGGTAATCAGCGGCTCCTTGTCCTTCCCTGCTTCAATCTTCCTGCCTGCCGTCATCTCATCTTTTCCTTCATCTAATTAAGTTTAGACACAATAAATAAAGATGGCAAGAAAACCAACTTGTGGCAATTATGTAAAGTAGGAAAATGTCATTAGCTGGACACAATAAGGACTGGCTCAGTTTAGAAAGGATGTGCCTGGCTGCTGAACATCTCCCACTGATGAATTACATAACTTGTACCTGAAGCTGTTTATCCTTCAGTTCACAAATCAAGTATGTTATGGAGCAGGCTTTTTCTATTGTTGTTGAAAATTTAATCACCTTGTAGTTTTAAAGCATCTTTCATGGAGGAAACATCCCATAGTTTTGAGATGTGAGAAGCCAAGCCAAGCGGCAGCTAGAATGGGGAGTGATAGGATTAGTAATGATGTGCTTTTAAGGACAAGGCAAGAATTCTGGGAAACAAGATGTAGGTGGATGAAAGCATTATGAGATGTTCCATTGTGAGAAGAATGTTCCATACAGGAAAGCTCTAAAGCTGGAGGAAGTGGGGTTCAGAGGCAGGCAGTACAGAGTAGGGAGAACCTTTGGAGGACTGCTGTCCACATTATCTCCAATTAGAAATTTGTAATTTCCAATTCTTTGTGTCAGAGACAAAATAACAGTTGGTCAAATTTAAACTTAGTTTTGATCAGCTCTGTATTCTTGCGGATATAATTTTTCTCCTCTCCCAGAAACATTGAAAGTGGAAGCTGTGATGTGAACTAATGGAAGTGTGGATTTCACTGACCTGATTTCAAGCCCTTTCCTTGATATTATACAATGAAAATTATTGTTTATGGAGCAATTCACTCACTACCAAAACCCACAGTACTGCTTACAGCTGTCTTTTAATAATGATCCCAAACAGTATTTCATACAAAATGCAATTCCTGCAAATGTCAATATTGGATGTCCTAATATGACAGGCTGCTGAGCATTAAATAGAACGTAAGAAAACGTCTGATGAAGGGTGTCGACCCGAAACGTCACCCATTGCTGCTTGTCCCGCTGAGTTACTCCACCTTTTTGTGTCTATCTTCATAAGAAAACAGGAACAGGAGTAGGCCACTATATTGCACCAGCCTGCATTGTCATTCATTGTGATCATGGCTAAACTGTTCCAGTCCGCATCTAATAGTACTCTTCACCTTCACAGATCAGGCCATGTTTTGGGCATGAATTTGTGAGATGTGGAGCCCTGGCAAAACTCATAGTCAACTGGGTCACTTGATAGCTGATGACATCTTCCATCACTTTGTGACTGGGAAAGACAAGGGGATTTGACCTGCTTTCTGAGGAGAGTTGAATAGTGGACTGCGAGAATGTTGGAAGATTAGCCTGTTGACTTTGGCAGTGGTAGGAAGTAACCAAGTGGCCTCAGTGCTAATGACAAAACAATCCAGGAATTCTTTACACTTGTTGACTAATCTGGATGTCAACTATAAGGCATCTCTACTTCCTGTAGATAGCCTGTATTTTGTATTAGTAATTTCTTGAAACGTGGGAGAAATTAAAGGGGCTGTCCCACTTGGGCGACCTAATCCACGAGTTCTGGCGAGTTTGCTCTCGAATCATACTCGCAGCATGGTCAACACGAGGTCGTAGGAGGTCTTTGTAACTCTCCTTCATGCTCGAGAGTCGTCCCCGTGTACTCGAGGCCTCAGCTAGGTCGCAGCGTATTTTTCAACATGTTGAAAAATGCCCGCGAGTAAAATAAAGGTCGCCATGGAAAAAATCGATACTTTTTTTTCTCGTAGGTGTAGTCGTAGTAGGTCGGCATGTTAGTCGTAGGTAATCGAGGGTAGTCAAAGGTAGTCGAAGGTAATCGTAGATAGTCTTCATCATAGTCGAAGGGAGATCGAAGGAGGTCGTCTTCACTCTCCACTATTCGGTGTCCAATTTTCCCGAAGTTAGTCGTAGCTAGTTGTAGCTAGTCGAAGCTAGGCTTCAACATAGTCGAAGGAGGTCGAAGGAGGTCTTCAACATGACATTTTTTCAAACTCTTCTAAACTCGCCAATTAGGTCGCCCAAGCGGGACAGCCCCTTAACACGAATTGAGCTTAGGACAGTCTCATTGATTCCCATTGAATATACCAAGCATTCTTCTGCCAGCGTTTAGATTTAACCTTCTGCTCCTTGTAAATTCCTGCTTGGAATTGTAATCATTTTTTTCCCTCCAGAATTGGTCGAACTGCTCGAGGTGGGAACACTGGGCTGGCATTCACACTCCTCCTAAAAGTGCAGGTGAGTTCCGGGGGTACTTTCTCATTCCTGCGCTCCAGTTGAATAAAGGTTGTCATGGAACCGTCCGTCCTTGAGAGCCTCTGACGGTCGAAGGGCAAACCCAGGGACCCCGTCCCCTGGGCGTGCTCCTGGGCATGTCCCTTGCTCCGGTTGTCAGCGCCTGTGTCCTGGTTGTCAGGTGCACGTTTCAAAAGCATTGTCAGTGACGTGCTGACTGACCTGCTTCAACAGATGCTGTCGCTGATTTTAATTTGACCTGTGCTGAGGCTGTGGATGCTGCAGTATGGCAATGGTTGAGATCATGCGCAGCTACCCATAGTTGTACAGCACAAGGACCTTTAGAGTTTAGTTTAGAGATACAGCGCGGAAACAGGCCGTTCAGCCCACTGAGTCTGCGCCAACCAGCGATCCCCACAGACTAACACTATCCTACACACTCGGGACAATATACAATTATACCAAGCCAATTAACCTCCATACGTGTACGTCTTTGGAGTTTGGGAGGAAACCGGAGATCCCGGAGAAAACCCATGCAGGTCACGGGGAGCAAGTACAAACTCCGTACAGTCAGCACCCGTAGTCAGGATCGAACTTGGGTCTCTGGCGCTGTAAGGCAGCAACTTTACCGCTGCGCCACCGTGCCGCCCTATCTATCTAAAGGTATCTTTACTAAGATTAAATGCAAAGACAGGATTAAATCGCATGTAATTTTTATTGGTTATCAGTGCTTTTAAGAATGTATTATGTTACACTAACAGACGCACACCTAGCTCCGCTCCCGAAAAATTCGCGATTATTCGCGTTAAAACGGGTCTACGCGTCGGGACCAATTTAAAAACCTTACCGGAGCTTCTGGTCGCCGCGCTGATGACGTCATCAGTAAGCGCGATGATTTAAACGGCGGTTTAAAGACTTTTTAAATGAAAAGACTGTCTCCAGCTCAGAGTCCTCAGAGAACAGTTAAAAAACAGCTGCTGAAAAGCCTGAAGAATCCTGAAGAAGTTACCTCTGAAGTTCCTGAAGTGGCTGCAGAAATGGCTACAAGATCTAAGACAGATCTGGCTAAGGATAAAGAATTTGAGGATTTGAAGAAATCAGTGAGAGATATGAAAGATGAAATTTTGGATGAAAATAAAATTTTGATGGGAAAAATGATGGAAAAAATCGAAAAGATGATGGAGGATTCGAGTGCTGGTAATCAGAAGGTTATCGATTCACTTGGCACTATAAATAAACGAATTGATGTGAAAGGTGAACTATCGGGGAGAATTGATAAGGTGGAAGAAGCTACTACGGACAGGTTCATGGCTGTGCTTGAAACAGTGGCTGCAAGTATGGCTACAATCATGGAAATGGAGAAAAATATGGCTCGAATGGCTGAAGACATGGTGAAAATGAGGCAAGAACATGATCAAATGAAGCAAGAACATGATCAAACTTCAGGACAGATGGCGACTCAACTGGGGATAGTTTCAGACAAATGCCTGGACCTGGAGGCTCGTTCTAGACGCCAGAATTTAAGAATTCTTGGAGTCTCAGAGGGAGCTGAGGAAAGGGACATTCGTGAGTTTGCTATGGGCTTACTCAAACAACTGCTTAATCTCCCTAAAGAACCGAAAATTGAAGTGGCACATTGAGTACCGAGATTTAAACCAAGATCTCAAGCAAGACCAGACCACCCACGACAGATTATTGTGAAATTTCAGGACATTTCAGAACTGGAAGAGGTGATGAGTTAAATCAAATATGGAATGCAACTGAGGCTTGATAACGACACTATCAAAATATTCAGGGACTATCCGTATGAAATTGTGCAAAAGAGAAATCAGTTCGCAAAGGCAAAATAAATTTTAAGGGGTATTCAAGATGTTAGATACGGTGTCTTTTATCCTGCTAAGATGCGCATTACTTATGGGGGACGTGAGAGATCTTTTGTAAACCCGGAGGATGCGTACAGATATGCCCAGAGCATCGTGGAAAAGTAGCGGGAATACATGGAGGATATGGACAAACTTTTTTATTAGAATTCCACAGTTAATGGAGGATCTGAGGCTAAGAATCAGTTCTTGTAGGGTTTAAAAAAAACTTATTTGAAGAATCCTCCAAGCTTAGGATGGCTAGACTTGTTATCTGTGGAATTTTAACTCAAGGACATTCTGTGTTCCAAACGAAGCATACAGCCGAGCTGAAGAGAGTGGACTATACCAGAAGCATTAACTGTTTAAGAGATTAAAATACTAAATCATATTGTAAGAACTAATCCTATTAACAATTTAACAATTTAATAAGCTAACAATATTAAACTAGAAATAGTAATGGACACTAACAAGAAAAAACAATGAACTAACATAACTAACACAATTTTTTACTAAATCTAAACCTTATCTATAACTGGGAGGGGGGGGGAGGAGAAACGAGCACCTGGCTTAGATCCAGGAGCACGTTTCACGTTAACCCCTTCAACCAACAGTTAATTATTATTGAAGGTAAAATCATTCGTTTAATAATTAGTAATTAGTAGATAAAATTGTTATATATATATGATATGTTATAACAAAATATATAGGGTAAATCTGTATTATATATCTCATTGCGAGGCCCCGTCCTATTATGTTATGATTAACCAATGGTGCGGAGCTATTTGTTTAACATCAACAATGGAAGTCGATACATGGTTTTCTCCCACCTACAGGTGGGCCACTTGTTACAGTGTCGACCATTTTAGACACTGTATTTTCACTTTTTCAATTTAAAAAAAATTATTATTACCACATCAAGTCACATGTTCGTGTTTTTTGTTTAGTGATAAGCGTAAAATGGATATGCCAACAAAACTTAGTAATGCAAAGGTTCCCCCAATACCCAAAGACCTGAGATATGGATGCACTGTAAGATTTAAAGGTATTATAACTATTCAAAATGCAAGATGTTAAACAAAAGAACCTAGGAGGAGTCACATTCTGCAGTTGGAATATAAGAGGTATTAATGAACCTATTAAAAGGGGTAAGATATTAGCTCAGCTGAAATTGTACAATACTGACATCATTTTTTTTACAAGAAACCCATCTAAAATCCCAGGATCAAGCTAGGTTGAGGGCGAATTGGATAGGTCAAACATATCATTCTTCATATACTTCGAAATCTAGAAGTACGTCAATCATTATTCGAAAAGGCATACCATTCAAAGCAAAGAATACCATAACAGATAATGAAGGGAGATATTTGATAGTTACCGGAGAAATTCATGATACTCCAATTACCTTGGTAAATATATATGCGCCTAACTTTGATAATCCTCATTTTTTCAATAAAATTCTGAACATAATTGCAGAATTTAATTATCAAAATGTTATAATAGGAGGAGACTTTAACTGTGTTTTAGATCCGTATTTAGACAAATCTAGCCCAAAACAGAGAGGTAATACGAATTCTAAAACTAGTGAACTCTTAAATACTTATATAAATAATACCAATATAACAGATGTTTGGAGAATTGCTAATCCGACTGACAGGGAATACTCGTTTTATTCAATGGTACACAAAACATACTCACGTATAGATTATTTCCTGGTGGATACAAAATTAATCCCTCACACTGTGAACCCATTATACCATACAAATTTGATTTCAGACCATTCACCACTAACTTTCTTTTTAAAACTGGAAGGAATGTCTAAGAATAAATCGTTTTGGAGATTCAATTCTCAAATCCTAAAAGATCCGCAAGCGAGTATATATTTAAAAAAACAAATGGACGTCTTTTTTGAAATAAATGACACTCCAGATATATCGCCTACTTTATTATGGGAATCTTTTAAAGCATTTATTAGAGGTGTTATAATCTCATACCAAGCTTTTCAAAATAAAAAGAATAAGAATGAACAAAGACAGTTAGAAGAACAAATTAGACAAATGGATATAGATAATGCTAAAGATCCATCTATGGATAAACATAATAAAATAATAATTTTGAAATTTAAATTAAATAAACTATTATCAGCCAAACTTATAAGACTTTTCCAAATTACAAGACAGGAACACTTTGGATTTGGGGATAAATCACGTAAACTTTTGGCTCGTCAGCTAAAAAAACGAGAAAAAGAACATACGATCCAAAAGATTAAATCAGATAGAGGGGAATTACTAACTTTACCAAATGATATTAATAAAAGATTTGAGCAATTTTATGAGAATTTGTACACATCTAAAACGACAATGGACACCAATAAAATTACAGAGTTCTTGGATAACTGTAATCTTCCAAAGTTAGAGTTGAAGGAACAAGAGGAATTGGGTGCACAAATTTCAACCAAGGAATTAGAAGACACAATAAATTCATTAAAGAATGGAAAAACTCCAGGTCCTGACAGATTTACTAATGAATTTTATAAAAGTTTTTATGACAAAATTATACCACGATTACAAAAAATGTATCAATATGCCTTTAAAGAACAAATTTTACCTGATACATTAGCTGAATCAACGATCACACTAATACTCAAAAAAGACAGATATAGAAGAACCGGGTTCATATAGAGCTATAGCATTGTTAAATACAGATCAAAAAATATTAGCGAAAACATTAGCTAGAAGATTAAGTAAATATATTAGTAAATTAATAAACCCAGATCAGACGGGGTTTATCCCTAAGAGATATTCATCTAATAATATGAGACGACTACTCAATATAATGCACTCACATAAAATTGAAGAACAAGAATTATCAATTATTTCGTTGGACGCTGAAAAAGCATTTGATCACGTAGAATGGAATTATATGGATAAAGTATCACAAAAATTCCAATTGGGAGAGAATTTTATTTTATGGATTAAATTATTATATAATAAGCCCACAGCTAGAATATTAACTAATAACATATTATCTTTGAAATTCCAACTATCAAGGGGTAATAGACAAGGATGCTCATTATCACCGCAGTTATTTGCTCTTATAATTGAACCTTTAGCAGAAGAAATTAGAACACATCCAGATATCCATGGCTATAACACTAAATATTCAAATAATAAAATATCGTTATATGCGGATGATATATTATTGTACATCACAAAACCTCAAATTACTATACCAAACATACTAAATCTAATTGAAGACTTTGGATCCTTTTCTGGATACAGAATAAATTGGAATAAAAGTGAAATTATGTCAATAAAACCGAAAGACTCAACACATCTCTTAAAATTCCCTTTTAAAATAGCTACAGAAAAATTTAAATACTTGGGTATTGAAATTACCAGAACATATCAAGGCATGTTCAAAGCAAATTATAATCCTCTACTTAATAAATTAAATACATTAATTAAATTTTGGAAAACTCTTCCGATGTCTTTAATAGGTTGAATAAATGCAATAAAAATGATCTTTTTACCACAAATTCTATACCTATTTCAATCAATTCCTATATATCTACCAAAGAAGTTTGTTTTAAAATTGGATTCAGACATTACTAATTTTTTCCTCCTAATAGATAAATTTGACCAATTCATAACGAGTTGGTCTCCATTTGTCGTCTTTTTGGAAACATATGGTGCAAAACAGGTGTAAAAGCTAATCCGTGACTGCGGATGGTCAAGATTATAAATGATCTCCTTCTATTTTCTTTTCTTCTCTTCTCTTCTTTTATTCTCTTTCTTCTATCTTCTATGTCTCAACTTTCTTTTTTCATTCTTTATTTTTCTTTTTCACACACTATATATCTCACATTTTTCTATTTTTCATTATCTAACTTTTTTCTTTTTCTTCTTTATTTCAAAAAAAAATTTAAATAAGAAGCTGTACATAAAAGGTATTATGAAAATATGATTGTATACAATTGTACTTCTAATAAAATAAAAATATTAAAAAAAAAATTTTTTTTAATTAAAAAAAGACATTACTAATTTTATATGGGATTATAAATCCCATAGAATACAAAGAACACACTTGAACAAAGCTAAAGTATTAGGGGGCTTAGCACTCCCTAACTTTATGTATTATTATTGGTCAGTAAATATTAAAAATATGATTCAACTGATTGACAACTCTGCCCAGCAAGTGGACTGGATTGTAATGGAGAGAGAGGACTGCTCCTCTTGTAATATTGGAGCGATCCTCCTCTCACCAATGAAACTGAATAACATAAATTATAACAAAAACCCAATTATACATAGTACAATCAGAACTTGGAAACAAATAAAACAAAATTTAAAATTAAGAAATTTATCGCTTTTATCTCCAATAGTTAATAACCCTTTGTTTAATCCCTCTATTACAGACAAATCATTTATACAATGGGATAGACTAGGAATTAAAACGTTCGGAGACTTGTATGAAACTGGAAAATTACTATCATTCCAACAATTACAAATAAAATATAAACTGGGAAATAATCAATATTTTAAATATTTTCAAATATGTGACTATTTGAAAAAATATACAAAAGATCATTATAATATCCCAGCAGATGCACTGGACGAAGCAATGCAGATAAAAGCTGAAGCAGCAAACTTAATATCGTATTTATATAATATTATCTTAAATGTAAAAATACCATCTACGGAAGGTATTAGAAGAGACTGGGAACAAGAATTAGCTATTAAAATTTCAAAGGAAAGGTGGAATGAATATTTATTAAACGTGCATAAATGCTCAATTAATGTAAGACACACTTTAATACAATTCAAAATTTTACAGAGATTATATTATTCAAAAACTAAAATTAATAAAATTTTCCCCAATGTATCATCTATTTGCGATAAATGTCAATCTCAAGAAGCTACACTCAATCAGCGCACTCATTTGTTTTTTGTACAAAAATTCAAAAATTTCGGATTTAAATTTTTGAAATCTTTACAATATTATTTAAAATAAAACTGACACCAAAAGCAGAATGGATTATCTTCAGAACAATGGAAGATAGCCCTGAACTAAATATGTTTCAAAAGAAATTAGTTGATTACGGGTTAATAACTGGAAAAAAGCTCATCCTAAAATTCTGGAAAAACGCCCCAATACCAACTATAAACATGTGGATTTCAAATATGTTTGAAACATTACACTTAGAAGAGATAAGACTCATCCTGGCAGGCAAATCAGATCACTTCCATCTGACGTGGTCTGCATTTATAGAACTATTACAAACATAAGGTGCAAAAGTACTTAAAAAAGTACTGATGTCAGGTAAAGGGGGATGAAAGGTGGTGAGTTGGTATACCCCATTTGCGAGATGCTCATAATAAAGTACTTGTGCTTCTCTTTTCTCTTCTTTCTCTTTTTTTTTTTCTTCTTTAGGGTCTATCTCTTAATCTTTTCTGTTGACACGTTTTTACACTTTCACTATTTCCCCTCACTTTCTCTTCTTTCTTAATTTCAACCTTCTCTCTTTATTAGTTTTTAAAAATGATGGAGTACATTAATTGTAATAAGATATACGTGATGAGTACTAATGTAATTTGTTGTAATGTAATGTACTTCTAATAAATAATTATTTTTTTTAAAGAAAAAAAGAATGTATTGTGATTGGTGATTTTTATTCTATGCATGCTAATAAGGAATTGGAGAATGCGCAAGATTTCAAATGTCTGCACAAAAGTTTACAATTCTGAGCAAATTTTTCGAGCAGTGCAGTAACTGGGACTGTGCTGTTCTCCTTCTGCACAAGTAAATTAAGTGTAGGAAAGAACTGCAGATGTGTGTCTGGGAAACAAATGCAAGTTCCCAGAGCCCAGTTGATGGGCGACGACAAGACTGCTCTGCTCTTTTTCTTCCCTCATTTGTGTCCTGTATTGTTCCGACTTGTGCGTGCTAAATATATGGTCATTTAATTTGCAGGAGAAACAGTTTCTTCAGATGCTGAGTGATGCTGGCAGCACAATGCTGAAGAAGCAGCTGGTGAAACCAGAATACCTGAGAGCCCTGACTCCACGCTACGAGGAGGCTCTACAAGAGCTTCGACAGATTGTGAAGGTAAATGACAGCCTCGTGAGGTCTTAGTCCATGATTTTTTTCAAACTATTAATTCAAACTTTCAGACTTTTAACTGGTGTAATTTAAGCAGATGCCCATCTACTTTCAATGGCATTTCTCACTCACGTTTTGCTTCAATGCATTTTAGATTTGGAGACCACTGAAGTGATGGTGGTCATATGACTGTCCAGTGAAATCTATTCCCCGGCCAGCCAGATCACAAGCCACTTGCCCGTGATCACTGTACCCTACCTTTGTGGTGTAGTTCACAAAGCTAGTGTGTTAATGGCAGGTTGTATGATGTAGGATGTGAGTGCTGGATGAGTGGGAAACTTTTTTGGTATCATGGATCACAGTTCTATTAGCTTTAAAATTGGTGTTGATAATGCCTGTAGATCAGTGCAACACCAATTTTAAAGCTAATAGAACTGTGATCCATGATACCAAAAAAGTTTCCCACTCATCCAGCACTCACATCCTACACCATACAACCTGCCATTAACACACTAGATTGTTTGCGGGCAAAGGGACTTGCAGAAAGTGGGATGTAGTATGTGTTCTACACTTTGAGTGAACGGATTAAAAGTGAACAACAACAGTTCAGATAAAGATCAATCATTTTTATTGAATGTTGCAATAAGCTTACATAACTGAATAGTTACAGTAGTTCCCTTTCCAGAGTTCACGTTAAAATTTATTGATGCTCTTGTGCACAGTACACTTTCATTTTTACTCCAACTTTCATAACAGATTTTTAAATTTTATATCCACATTACAGTGTATTTACTCCATACTCATTCTCTCACAGTAAAAAATACCTCTACCTCCTGGTAATTATTTCCAAAGTTTCCATAAACCATTTAGTTTTAGTTTAGAAATATAGCGCGGAAACGGGCCCTTCGGCCCACCGAGTCTATACCGACCAGCGATCCACGCACATTAAAACTACTCCGCACACACTGGGGACAATTTTACATTTATACCAAGCCAAGTAACCTACAAACCTGTGCGTCTTTGGAGTGTGGGAGGAAACTAAAAATCTCAAAGAAAACTCATGCGTCCTGGGGAGAACGTACAAACTCCGTACAGACAGCACCTGCATTCAGGATCGAACCAGGGTCTCTGGCGCTGTAAGGCAATAGCTCTACCACCGTGCCGCCATTTGATGTGGAAGAGTTAAAATTGACTACGGTCAAGGAGATAGCTCGACTGATATTGGCTCTTGCTGCAGTGACAGCTCTCTCCACAAAGAGGTAGGTATAGGTTGAGCAGAATGAATATAAAAGAGGATTTAAGATATAGTATGTGTGTGCGTGTGGTGGTGGGGGGGGGGGGGTGGGGGGTGGGAAAGGATGAAATAAATAATTGTCCTGGTATTGGTGATGAATTAGAAGTTGAAACTGTATGTCAAACAGAATGCTACAATTTTTTCAAGATGAATGGAGAATGTTGGAAATCCTCAACAGGTCAGACAGCACCTGCAGAGAAATAATCAGAGTTGCAGTTTCAGGTTGATGCCTTTTCATTTGTTTGTCTGGCGGGGAATCAGTGGAGAGAGGGTCAAACTCATTGGAGGCATCTCGCTGTTGTTCGAGACATTTTTGTTTCCTCCACATGAAATTGCTAATGGAAACTTTGGAAATGATGATCAAGAGGTAAAGGTGAAAGTTGGAATTAATCCATTGTTTTGGCACAGCGGTAGAGTTGCTGCCTTACAGCTCCATAGACCTGGGTTTGATCCTGATTACGGATGCTAGTCTGTACGGAGTTTGTACGTTCTCCCCTTGACCTGCGTGGGTTTTCTTCAGATGCCCCAGTTTTCTCCCACATTCCAAAGACGTACAGGTTGGTAGAGAAATTGACTTGGTATAATTGCAAATTGTTCTTAGTGTGTGTACGATAGTGTTCGTGTGCAGGTATCGCTGGTTAATGCAGACTCGGTGGGCCGAAGGGCCTGTTTCCGTGTTGTATCTCTAATTTAAACTTTTTAAAAAATGTTATTGAAAGACTGAAGTAAAAGTAAAGGTGCACTATGTAAATCAGTATCATGAGGAGAACCAAAATAAGCTGTTTAATTATTTGTCTCCTCTCCTCATGTCTTGATTGGCAGAGTAAATTTTTGGGAATGTGATTTGCTTTTCGGTCTGTGTCTCTGTGCGTTACTTAAATTTTTAACATTTTCTACACAGGATGAAAAGAAGAAGAGTCTCTCCTAAACTGAAGAAACAAAGTTTATAATTTAACAGTGGTGAATATTTGAATCTTACTTGGACCTTGGATATTGTTGGTTGTAAAATCCTACTCTGACCTTGTACAAACATGTATGTTATTTATTTTCTAATGTATGAAATCATTTTTTACAGAGAATAAAACATTTTAATGGACAAGATATAATAACAAGGAACTGCAGATGTTGGTTTATTTCAAAGAAAGAGTCAACACGGGAGTAACTCAGCAGGTCAGGCAGAATCTCTGGAGAACGATAGGTGACGTTTCCGGTTGGGACAGATTTGTCTTTAGACAAATTGTGGGGAGAGGAGAAATAAACTGGAAAAGAGGATGGACAGGACAGAGCATGGCCGGAAATAGGTGAACACAACAGTTGGGGGGGCGGGGGTGATAGATTATTGGGCAAAGGCTAGAGATGAAAAGACAAATGTGACGGGTGTAAGCCTAGAAAGGATGAAGAGCTCTGAATTTTGAAACTTGAGGGTAGAGAAGCTGTAAAATCGTAATTAATTTATTAGCCAAGTATGTTTTGCAACATACAAAGAATTTGATTTTGCCATAGTCATACCAAAAAAAAGCAACAGGACACAACTACATAAAAATTAACATGAACATCCACCACAACGGCTCCACCACATGGAAGGCAATAAAGTCTTATCTTCTTTTCTCCCGCGGTCGGGGCAGTCGAACCATCCGCAGTCAGGGCGATCGAAGCTCCCGCAGCCGGCGATCGAAGCTCCCGCATCATGGTGATCAACGCTCCCCGCGATCAGAGCGGTCGAAGCTCCTGCGGTTGGAGCTCCCGAAGTTGGTCCCTAACCAAGCAACCGCGAGCTCCACGATGTTAAGTCCGCAGGCTCCCGCGGTTGGAGCTCCTGAGGTCAATCTCTGGCAAAAGGACTGCCAGCTCCACGCTGTTAGGTCGCAGTGCGCACGGAGATACGATACGAAAAAAGTCGCATCTCCGTCGAGGAAAGAGATTTTTATAATGTTTCCCCGCCTCCCACATAATAAAAAACTAAAGGTACACTAAAACATACATTTAACAACAGACTAAAAACAACAAAGAAGAAAAAGACAAGACAGACTTGGCAGAGGCAGCCATTGTTCTGCGTATAGCCATTGGAAGGGATGCAGAGGGAGAGGAGAAACTGGTGCATTGAAAGGATGCTAACCATTTTAACTCCCCTTCACATTCCCATACTGACCTTTCTGACCTTGGCCTGCTGCATTGCCAGAGTGAGGCTGCACATAAACTGTTGGAACAACATCTCTTATTTTGCTTGGGTGGCTTATAACCCAACGTTATGAACATTGAATTATACAATTTTAGGTAACTAACCCACAAACTGCTTCCTTCCCCCTTCGCTTTCTTCCCCCACCCCCTCTCACTCCTCTGCCCGAGATCTTGCTGACCTTGCACCAGTTTCTTCCCTCCCCCTCCTCCTGCATCTCTTCCAATTCACTCTATTCTACCTTCAAGTTTCACAATTCGCAACACTTTATCCTTTTCGGACTCTGTCTCTTCATCTCTGAAGCAGACAAAATGTGTAGGAAGGGACATCTCTGACCTTTGTCCAACAATCTGCCTATCAAAAATAAGCCCTCACCTGTGTTCACCTATTACTGGTCATGCTCTCTCCTGCCCCTCCTCTTTTCCAGCTTTCTTTTGGACTCCACCTGCAATCAGTCTGAAGAAGGATCCCGACCTGAACCATCAGCAATCCATGTTCTCCAGAGATGCTGCCTGACCTTGCTAGAATTTAGGAAATTGAGGGGGGATCTTATAGAAACTTACAAAATTCTTAAGGGGTTGGACAGGTTAGATGCAGGGAGATTGTTCCGATGTTGGGGAAGTCCAGGACAAGGGGCCACAGCTTAAGGATAGAGGGGAAATCCTTTAGGACCGACATGAGAAAAACTTTTTTCACACAGAGAGTGGTGAATCTCTGGAACTCTCTGCCACAGAAGGTAGTTGAGGCCAGTTCATTGGCTATATTTAAGAGGGAGTTAGATGTGGCCCTTGTGGCTAAAGGGATCAGGGGGTATGGAGAGAAGGCAGGTACGGGATACTGAGTTGGATGGTCAGCCATGATCATATGCAGGCTCGAAGGGCCGAATGACCTACTCCTGCACCTATTTTCTATGTTTCTATGACCCACTGAGCTACTCCAGCATTTGTGTCTTTTGTTGTGATGGATAATCTGTGTTTTGGGGCAATAAAGTGTGTTTACAAGCTTGCATTTGTTGAAAGTGTGTGGGCTGAAACCCACAGACATGGCAGGAAGGTGACGTATGTAGAATGGAAATTTCTAATCTATGGATATCATATGATACCAAGTGCCATGAGGCCCGATTTAGTGCTTGTATAAAACATGGATGTTTCAGTATTACCACAATTTTGAGGGCATAGCCTTTCCGTTCTCTCGATCCAACACAAGGTTTTCACCAAAAATCGAAATCACTGCCTTCCTTTTCACAGTTCACGGTAAATGTGGTTGCAGATAGATTGGGTGGTGAAGGCAGCTTTTGGCACGCTGACCTTTATAGGTCAGGGAATTGAGTATAACAGTCTATATGTTATATTACAGTTGTACAACATATTGGTGAGGACACACATGGGATATTGAGTTTGGTTTGGGTCACATTGCTGTGTAAAAAGATGCCATTAAACTGGAAAGAATCAAGATTTACAAGGATTATTTAGGAAAAAGGTTTATAAGAGGTCTATGGGTCAAACCTAGGCAAATGGGAAAAGCATAGATAGGGCATCTCGTTCGTTGTGGACGAGTTGAGCCAAATGGCCTGTTTTTGTGCTGTGTGACTCTAATTTGTATCCTGTCCCACAGTGACTCTTTATCATCACCTGGCCTTGTGAGCAGCCTCTAGCTAATAAAATTATTTACCGTGGTAATCTATGCTGCGGATATGGGTCAGAGGGTCGCCAGGTATGCGGGCAGCAGCCGGTGGATCACAAGCCGTGGGCAGAGGTGGAGGAATCCACAGGTGTGCCTGAGTGAGTCGCCAGCTGTGGAAAAGCCTGGGCGCGGTTAGGGCTGAGGCCGGAGTTCACCCGCTGTGGGTCAGCAGCTGAGGGGAGTGGCCAGCTGTGGGGGTAGCGGCTGACGGGAGTAGCCAGCTGTGGGGGTAGCGGCGGGGTGTGGCCAGCTGTGGGGTAGCGGCGGGGAGTGGCCAGCTGTGGGGGTAGCCAGCGGCTGAGAGGAGTAGCCAGCTGTGGGGGTAGCGGCGGGGGGGGGGGGGGGGGGGGGGGGGGGGGGGGGGGGGGGGGGTGTGAGCCAGCTGTGGGGGTAGCGGCGGGGAGTAGCCAGCTGTGGGGGTAGCGGCGGGGAGTGGCCAGCTGTGGGGGGAGTCCAGTTATGACAGCAGAGGTCGGCGGGCGAGCGTCAGACTTTCCTTTCACTTTCATTTTCGTGTGAAATCAGATACAGCACGGAAACAGGCCCTTCGGCCCACCGAAGGCGGCGCCGCCCAGCGATCCTGCACACTAGTGACAATTTTATTTTGACAATTTACAGAAGCCAATTAAGCTACAAATCTGTCCGTCTTTGGAATGTGTGAGGAAACCGGACGCGGTCACAGGGAGAAGATACAAACTCGCTACAGACAGCACCAGTAGTCAGGATCGAACCCGGGTCTCTGGCTGTAGAACAGCAACTTGTCCGGGACGCCAAAGTCCGAGCCGCAGTCCCTTCCCCTCCGCTGCCCGCCGTGGGATGTCGGTAAGTGCCCGTAGCAGCCGCCGCCGCCAGCTCTAGGCCCCTTCCTGCGGCTCCTGCTCCCCGCAATATCACAGACCCTGCAGTTGACAATTCTGTTCCCCCCTCCGGGGAACGTCTATCTCCACCAGAAGACCCCGGGGAAGTACTATTTATCTATTTATTTATTTATTTATTTCTCGTTGTATCTATCATTGCCATGTCATTCCTGTGAACAAGGAATTTCATTGCGCCCTGGCACGTGTACATAACAAACTGATATGAACTGAGGGAGGGGAGCAGATAGGCGGGTGTGGTGTGAGATAGCCTGTTGGTGGACTGAGGGAGGGGGCAAGGATGACAGGCAGGGTGGTAATGGTAACCATCGGGGAAGAGGTGACGGGCGGATAGATTTAAATAGGAGAGGGGGTTCGTGGGTGAAATGTGTGGCTTGTGAGTAGATGGAACCAGGAAGAGGAGGGGATGACATTGTGCAATGGGGAGGTGAAACAACCAAAATAGGCAGGGGATCAGAAGGTGAACACAGAGGTGAGGGTTACCTGAAAGTGGAAAATTCAACGTTAACACCACTGGGTTATAGGTTATGAGGTAATAAACAACCTGTTGGAGGAACAGTGAGGCAAGCACTATTTGTAGGGGGTGGGGAAAAGAATGATGGTGATTCAGACTGAGGTATATGTTATACGAGATGTTCCTCTTGATGATCAAAGAAACCTGGGTGTTCTGGTGCATATGTGACTGAAAGCAGGAGATTATGAAGACAAATGAGATGGTGGCCTTCCTAAAGAGAGGATTTGAGTACAGGAATGAAATTGTAATTGTAAACGCACAGGTGAGGTATTGTGTACAGGGATTAAAAAGAATGTACCTGCTGGAGAGGGAAGTACATAGAACAGCAATGGCAACTTTGCCATCGAGATTGGATCGACTGCGACTGGATTTCTTGAAGTTTAAAGGATGGTAGCTGATCTTATTGAAATTCAGGGGACGGTTACAAGGTGGACTGGCTGGATTGTGCAACCCTTAAGGCCAGCGCTTTCTTCTCAGTGGTATGGCCAACCTCTCATTTTGAGACTTTAGTTTAGAGATACAGCGTGGAAATAGGTCCCACCGAATCCGTGCCGAACAACAACCACCCAGATAAGGTAGACAAAATATGCTGGAGAAACTCAACGGGTGAGGCAGCATCTATGGAGAGAAGGAATAGGCGACGTTTCAGGTTGAGACCCTTCTTCAGCCTGATGTCGGGGGGGGGCAGGAAAAAGAAAGGAAGTAGGTGGGGGCAGTATTACTTGTGGGAGAACTGGGAAGGAGGAGGGGAAGGGGGGGAGAATGCAAGGGCTCTCTAAAATTAGAGAAGTCAATGTTCTTACCGCTGGGGTGTAAACTACCCAAGCGAAATATGAGGTGCTATTCCTCCAATTTCAGCAGTGTTCAGTGAAGCGATCACCGAGCCTGTGCTTGATCTCGCCGATGTAGAGAAGTTGACACCTAGAACAGTGGATGCAGTAGATGAGGTTGGAGGAGGTGCCGGTGAACCTCTGCCTCGCCTGGATAGACTGATTGGGTCCTTGGATGGAGTTGAGGGAGGAGGCATAGGGACAAGTGTTGCATTTCCTGCGGTTGCAGGGGAAAGTACCCGGGGAGGGGGTGGTTTGGGTGGGAAGGGACAAATTCACCAGGGAGTTACGGAGGGAACAGTCTCTGCGAAAAGCAGAAAGGGGAGGAGATGAGAAGATGTGACCTGTAGTGGGATCCCGTTGGAGGTGGCAAAAATGTCGGGGGATTATATGTTGTATGCGACGGCTGGTGGGGTGGAAGGTGAGGACAAGGAGACTCTGTCCTTGTTACGAATAGAGGGAGGGGGACTAAGAGTGGAGCTGCAGGATATAGAGGAGACCCCAGTGAGAGCCTCATCTATAATGGAAGAGAGAACCCCCCGTTCCCTAAAGAATGAGGACATCTCCGATGCCCTGGTATGGAACACCTCATCCTGGGCGCAGATGCGGCGTAGACGGAGAAATTGGGGGTAGGGGATAGAGTCCTTATAGGAGGCAGGGTGGGAAGAAGTGTAGTCAAGATAGCTATGGAGTCAGTCGGT